>SJYW01053489.1:8198-30573 GCA_006410735.1 Raphicerus campestris | reverse complement strand
GGAAGGTGGGAGGGGGTTTCAGCATGGGGAGATCGTGTACACCTGTGGCTGATCCATGTCGATGTATGGCAAAACCAATACAGTACTGTAAAATAGAATAAAGTATTAAAAAGAAAAAAAAATAAATAAAAAATAACATTTATTTTTTAAAAATAAATAAATAAATAAAATAAAAACCTAAAAAAAAAAAAAAGATTGAACAACAACAATTTATGTTAAAAGATGACATGGGTCTTACATGAAAAAGATAAAAAGAGAAAAGAAGAAAAATGTACAGGAGCAAAAGCAGAATAAAGGAAATGAATTATAAGACTGTTGCACTTCTCCATTAAATAAATATTGGTGCCTTTTTAGTAACAGTGTAAATGGTGAGAATTATCAGATTGTGCATTTATACTGAAAGTAGATTGTTTATGGAGTCAATGTAGAGTGCAAAGGAAAGAGAGATCAGGGATGACCCAAAAAAAAGCCCCTTTGTCATAATTCAGCTGACCATAGCATTTCAATCTTACCATGTCTCCATAGCTGTTAACATTTTACATTAATTTCTTTACATTTAAACATTTCCATGCCCACAAAGGCCAAAAAAAAAGTAATATAAATGAGTAAAGTGAAATGAATGGGGAGTGTGAAAAACTTGTTTTCTTCCTTGGACATAGCATGGTGGCAAAACCCACCAATAGTTGACAAATAGATGGTTGGAGCTGTTTCGGAGAAGGCAATGGCACCCCACTCCAGTTCTCTTGCCTGGAAAATCCCATGGGCGGAGGAGCCTGGTAGGCTGCAGTCCATGGGGTCGCTAAGGTTCTGACACGACTGAGCGACTTCACTTTCACTTCTCACTTTCATGCATTGGAGAAGGAAATGGCAACCTACTCCAGTGTTCTTGCCAGGAGAATCCCAGGGACGGAGGAGCCTGGTGGGCTGCCGTCTATGGGGTCGCACAGAGTCAGACACGACTGAAGCGACTTAGCAGCAGCAGCAGCAGCTGTTCACGTCTTCTAGCATAATAACAGAAAGCCGAAATTTTACCTGGGTGGATGATCATCCAAAACATGGAATATCAATGAGGGTTTGATCAGGAAGGCTTAATAGTATGAGTGATGTAGCATAAGAGATTTATTGCAGAGATTAGACCTTTAAAAACTGAGATATGGTGAAAACTGCTCAACTTCTGCTTCTGGAGGCTGAGGTCAGCAGTCCCTACAAGTCAGCAGGGCCAGTGGTTGGGAAGAAAGCCTGGATGTGAAAAAGGGAAGCATCAGAACAAACTGGAACCTGCCAAGACGAATTGGGAGTCCATAACTACAATTGGGAAACTGCTCTCATCTCATTGTCTCCTTCTCTCAATTGAAAAATTAGCAAGAAAAAAAATAGCCATTTTAAATCTATCATACAGCTTATATTTCTTTTCCTTCCTTAAATTCAAATAATGTGAGCATTTTAGTGTTCATGGTGTGTCTAGATGAAGAATTTTTTATTAATCTTTTGAGATTTAACAGGCTCCTAGAATCTAAGTATTAGATTAATCCACTCTAGAAAATTCATAATATATTTAAAATATTGCTCAGTCATATTCTCTCTTTCTTCCAGATCTTTGGTTAGAAGTATGTTAGACTTTCCCTTTCTATTATCCCTGTCTCTTAGTCCTTCCCTCCATCCCTCACTGGAAAAAAGGTATCCCCAGCAGCTGAGATGGCACCAAAAGACTTTGAAATTTCCTCTTCCTGTAGACTAACTTGTTTCTTTTAAGACAGGTTTTCAGGGAACTGTTTGAACTTGGAATTTTTTTTATTTTTTGACTCATTCAGTTATGTAAGATCATCTTTAAACACTGATTTAGGGTTTTCCTAAAATATTTTGTCATCTCCAAAATTTGGTTGATGGAGGCCCACCCATCTCTTTCATTAAATGAGAGGGAATAAAAAGATTGTATCAATCCATGCAATTATTGAACAAATCTGCTTTAACAGTGACCTTCTCGGAGAAACTTTTCTTTCTAAATATCATCCGCCAGCTCAGCACTGTCTTTTCCCTTCCTTGGCTTTATTTCCTTCATAATACCTATAACTCTCTGAAATGTATTATTTGTTCATATGTTTATAGACTGACTTCCTCATCAGAATGTAAATCCATGAGGGCAGGAACATTTTCTTGTTTTATCTTCAGAACTTAGTAAAATGTGTGACACATAGCAGACACTCAAATATTTGTGAGATGGGTAAAATAGCTATGCGTCAAGCATTTTGTTGGGGCCTGGAACACAATGATGAAGGAAAGAAACACGTATCCTCTCCTGTGTATCTGAATTTCAACCCAATTGTCCTCCTTTTCTGAAATTTTTCAGTTTTCCTATTTGATCTGGAAACTAGTTTAAGGAAGTCTTTATTGAGTGTACTATGTTCTCTGAGATGCAAATATTAACTCCTTACACCAGGGACATCAACTGTGAGCATTTGAGAAGGGTTCCTGAACTTTAAATCTCTTAGGGTTTCATATTTGGGCCCTGATCTCCTCAGACTGATTTGTTTTTTTTTTTTTTTTTTTCTTCCTCCTGTGATGAGAGCAAGTAATAGCAATAAAAACTTTAAAGATAAAGAGGATTTCATTCACCAAGGGAGAATGCAGCAATAAATAAACAACAAAAACAATCATTTAGTTGTTTTAGTGACATGAATTGCTTTAACATCATAACCACCCGGAGTTGCCCAAGGTCACAGATCTACGGGCTTCCCTGGTGGCTCAGAGGGTAAAGAATTTGTCTGCAATGCAGGAGACCTGGGTTTGATCCCTGGGTCAGGAAGATTCCCTGGAGAAGGATATGGCAACCCACTCCAGTATTCTTGCCTGGGAAATCCGATGGACAGAGAAGTCAGGCGGGGCTGAGCAACTAACACACATTCACACACATTTATAGTGCAGCCCAGATGCTCACAGTCTGGTTCCAGAATCCATTCTCCTTTTTTCTACATTTTCCCACTCTCTTTTTCCTTCTTTTTCTGCTCCCCGCTTCTCCACACACACACCGCCCCCCACCCCCAGTACTTTATGGACAATTTTTATTCCTGGGAGAAGTGCCAAAATTCCTGTTTTATATCTTTGCCTTCTCTTTTTTCATATTTGAAAAAGGACCCTGTCAGAGAGGAGCCTGGAGGGCTGCATACACTCAGTGGGTTCCCAAAAGATATGACTTGACTTAGCAACAGCAACAACAGGCAACATTTAGGAGGAGTCTTAGACTCCTGCCGAGCTAAGAAGAAAGATGGAAGAGAGCCACCCTGGGATTAAGGAGGAAGAATGAGCCAAACAAACCTTCAAAAACAGGACCTGCCCAGAGGATAAGGGTGTGTCCCTGGAGAACTAGCCACCTAGAATAAATAAATGGATTATGTGGAATGAAAGCATAATGTCCTCAACAACCATGCACAAAGCACAGACCATTGTCAACAAAGGTCCATGTAGTTAAAGCTATGGTTTTTCCAGAAGTCACATATGGATGTGAGGGTTGAACCATATAGAAGGCTAGGGCCTAAGAATTGATGCTTTTGAATTCTGGTGCTGGAAAAGACTCTTGAGAGTCCCTTGGACTGCAAGGAGATCAAACCAGTCAATCCCCAACAAAATCAACCCTGAATATTCATTGGAAGGACTGATGCTGAAGCTGAAGCTCCAATACTTTGGCCACCTGATGCAAAAAGCCTACTCTTGGAAAAAACCCTGTAGCTGGGAAAGATTGAAGGCAAAAGGAGAAGCAGGCAGCAGAGGATGAGATGGTTAGATAGCACGACAGACTCAATGGACATGAAATTGAGTAAATTCTGGGAGATAGTGGAACACAGGGGAGCCTGGTGCACTGCAGTCCATGGGGTTGCAAACAGTTGGACGCAACTTAGTGACTGAAAACAATGCCACTGTACTTGCACAGGTTCTTTCCAGGATGAGAGTGGAGAACAAGCAGCACTGCTCTTTCCAGACAGTTTTCCACCCTTTCAGCACATGCCATGTGTTTCCATCCCTGCCAACAATTTTCTCCTTGCTCACTTCTGAGACTAGAAATCCTCATCATCACACAGTACATTCTTTTCCTCTCAGTGCTCCTGGGCAACTTTGCAGCCTTGCCTCTTCATAGACAGGCCTCTGTCTGCAAAGGAGGCATCTGTATTTCTCATCCACCCAAGAAGAGGGGTGGAGAAAAGGAGGGAGGAGCTGCCTGAGGGAGGGCTGGGATAGGCTCTGCTCTGGATCCACTTGAGGTAAAACCCACAGTAGAACCAGGAAGGCTGGAAAATGGAAGAGATAGGAAAGGGTTCAGCAAATGAGATTTTTTTTTAACTTTCATTTTTTTCTCATTATTGTAAATAATGAAGAAAGTGAAAGTTCATCGGAATCCCATTTTTTAAAAATAATCCCTATTAACAATTTGCTTAAGTATAATATATCATTAAAAATAAAAGCTCTGATAGAATCTTCCCAATCAGTAACTATTAACTCATTTATCTATCATCCATCTATGTATTCATTCATTAAACAACTGTTTTTTTAACTTTGTTCCAAATCAAGGACTTGACTCTGGGGATATAGCAGTAAACAAAATACTTGCAGGGCACTCCCTGGCCAACCAGTGATGTGCTTCCAATGCAGGGGGTATGAGTTCAATTCCTAGTCAGAGACCTAAGATCCTACAGGCATGAAAGAAAGGAAAAAAAGGTTGCATTCACTTGAAGGAGATAAAGAAATTTAGATATGTTAATTTCTTATACTTTAAGGTAGGTTTTCCAAATTTATTTTTTATTGCTGTGATACATATAGAAAATGTATCACAATTTATCTAAATAGACATTCTGGTTCACTCTAAAATTTTGACAATAAAACATAGTAAGTATCATTGTATATTCTCTTTTTCACAATATCTTTTACATATTTTTATAAACTCTCTTAAATATAAAAAATGGGCTAAAAGCTTATATGACACTTTGAATGTCATATAAATATTTTAAAATATTTATAATTTTAATGACAATAACCTATAATAGTTTCCAAAAGATTAAAGAAATCATTCTCCCCAAGTGAATGAAAGTGCTAGTGCTTAACCTTGCACTGTGACTCCTGAGTTTTATTCATATTTTAACAGAATGAGGGTGGAGAAGGAAAAGGAAAAACAGTTTAATTCCTGTATTAAATGGCATTTCCTTTTAATTATTTTTTTATATTCTTATTAGCCAATCAAATCACTAGATAACAAATTCTTTCTGGGCAGAAACATTTTAATTCTTGCTTGTCACTCAGAACACTGCACACAACACGGAGCATGATAAATAATGTACAGAAATAAATGTTAAGCAAATTGCAGTTGAGCTCAGTTCTTAGGTACCGAATGGATATAAGGTATGGCATACAAAAGAATGAGAAGAAAAACAGAAATTGGTAAATATAGATAACTGAGAGACGCTGAAAGTAAGAATGAAGTACTGAGAGGGAATAAGAGATTTTGAGGAAGATGCTGGCATAAATTGTGAGATTTCTCTTTACTGTATTCACTTTCTGGAGCACCAGTCACCTTTTATCCCATTTCCTGGGTTATCTCTTTAATGCCTAAATCTTTTCTTTCCTATTTTGTCTTGCTTTACTTTGGGTACATTTCTTCTGTCACATGGTGAATTTCTTGTCTTCTATTTCTGGCACAATGCAAGATATGAATCTAGTCTTTTGTTTCTAGATCAGTGGCTTAATCTAAAACCTATGCCCTCTGGGCTAGTTGATGGGAGGAGTGGGAAGGGCCATGGTCAGAATTCCTCCCCAGTCTAAAGAAGCATAGACTTACAAGCCAGTGATTGCTACTATGATTTGAAGTAGAAGTCAAGTCTATTAAAATCCTAATTAACTAATTAGTTAATCCTAATTAACTAATCCTAATTAACTTCCCCCACCCAATGCCAGAATAGTGTTTGTCACCCAGTAGGCATTCTATAAACAAGTGATGAATAATGTACAGAATATACATTATTCATTATTATAGTTAGTAATACTGTATTGCATATTTGAACCCTGCTAAGCTATTGGTGACTCAGTTGGTAAAGGGTCTGTCTGCAGTGTGGGAGAACTGGGTTCAGTCCCTGCGTCAGAAAGATCCCCTGGAGAAGAAAATGGCAACCCACTCCAGTATTCTTGCCTGGAAAATTCCATGGACAGAAGAGCCTGGTGGGCTACAGTCCATGGGGTCACAAAGAGTCAGATATGACTGAGTGACTCACTTTTACTTTTCAAGGGAGTACATCTAAAAAATCTCATCCCAAGAAAAAAAAGTTTTGAAACTATGTGTGGTGAGGATGTTAACTAGATTTGTGGTGATCATTTTAAAATATTTACAAATTCTGAATCATTATGTCTATACCTGAAACTAATATGTTATTATGTCAATAATAAATTAATAAATTTGAGGGAAAAATAAGTGATGAGTGGATGAATTTTTTAAAAACTGATGAAAGAACGAGTACACCTTCAATCATATTGAGGAAAATGGTGGCAGGGGTGGGTGAGCAAAGCACCACAGAGAAATCAAAATTAAAGGTCAACAGCAAGCATTAGCCAGAGTGATAAAATATAGAGCATTATGGCTAAACTAGAGCTCAGCAGTTAAAAAATATTAAGAAAAGAAAGATAAGGTCTAGTATAAATCGAATGGCTATCCCAGAAGAAGCTAGTAGAGATAGAGAAAAGCCAATATTCAAAGAATTAATCACTCAGAAATTTCCATCATTGAAGAAACTCAAGACTGTTTAGATTGAAGACATATAGTGAGATATGGACAGGATAAATATAAATCCAACCTAGACACTGTGAGGTAAAAAATACGAACTATGGACAAAGCATAATTTTTTTTAAAGCAACTAGAGAGTAGAGAAAAATTACCTATAAAAGAATAAAAGTTTGCCTTCCAGCAAACATCTCAAATGAGTTCTATAGTCACCTAACTTATTATGCAAGATTGGCAATGCAGTCAATATATTTTCAGGCAAAGGAAGTTTTAAAATGTTTACAATTAGTAGACCATCTCAAAAAAGCTACTAATGATGCTACTCCAGAAAAAATAAAACTGTGCCCAAGAGGAAAAAGGAGGATGAAAAAAGCAATAATGACCAAAGAACCTGATAAATCTATGGTTAAATCTAAATAAATATTTATGACAAAAATAATAATGATGCCTTTTAAGTTTGGTAACTGGGTCACTTTGCTGTACAGAAGAAATCAATGCAACAATGTGAATCAACTATATCTCAACAAAATTTTTTAAAAGAAGGTAAAATAGTAGACAAAAATAATACATAAGAATGAAGATGGGGAATTCTCTGTTAAAAATTCAAAGAGCATTTCANAATAATAAATTAATAAATTTGAGGGAAAAATAAGTGATGAGTGGATGAATTTTTTAAAAACTGATGAAAGAACGAGTACACCTTCAATCATATTGAGGAAAATGGTGGCAGGGGTGGGTGAGCAAAGCACCACAGAGAAATCAAAATTAAAGGTCAACAGCAAGCATTAGCCAGAGTGATAAAATATAGAGCATTATGGCTAAACTAGAGCTCAGCAGTTAAAAAATATTAAGAAAAGAAAGATAAGGTCTAGTATAAATCGAATGGCTATCCCAGAAGAAGCTAGTAGAGATAGAGAAAAGCCAATATTCAAAGAATTAATCACTCAGAAATTTCCATCATTGAAGAAACTCAAGACTGTTTAGATTGAAGACATATAGTGAGATATGGACAGGATAAATATAAATCCAACCTAGACACTGTGAGGTAAAAAATACGAACTATGGACAAAGCATAATTTTTTTTAAAGCAACTAGAGAGTAGAGAAAAATTACCTATAAAAGAATAAAAGTTTGCCTTCCAGCAAACATCTCAAATGAGTTCTATAGTCACCTAACTTATTATGCAAGATTGGCAATGCAGTCAATATATTTTCAGGCAAAGGAAGTTTTAAAATGTTTACAATTAGTAGACCATCTCAAAAAAGCTACTAATGATGCTACTCCAGAAAAAATAAAACTGTGCCCAAGAGGAAAAAGGAGGATGAAAAAAGCAATAATGACCAAAGAACCTGATAAATCTATGGTTAAATCTAAATAAATATTTATGACAAAAATAATAATGATGCCTTTTAAGTTTGGTAACTGGGTCACTTTGCTGTACAGAAGAAATCAATGCAACAATGTGAATCAACTATATCTCAACAAAATTTTTTAAAAGAAGGTAAAATAGTAGACAAAAATAATACATAAGAATGAAGATGGGGAATTCTCTGTTAAAAATTCAAAGAGCATTTCATTGTTTGGAAGAAAAGAAACAGATTAATGTTTGAATTTTTAAGTTAAAATATTTTAAGTATTTAAGTGAAAAAATGAATGATCATTTTAAGCCCTATATATAACTTATACACCACTGTGGGAGGGGGTGGGGAATACATGTGACCAATCCAATAGAAGCCAGGGAAAGTTAAAAAAAAAAAAAGAAAACTAAAAACAACAAAGATAAAGATGTAGAAATCTGTCCACATACATTACTAATCATTATCCTATCAAACATTAATGGATTTAATCCAAATTAAAAGTTTCCAGTTGAACTGCTGTTTTAAAGAGACAGACCTATAACTTTAAATAATGCAAGTGCAAAAGTAAGGAAATGGGGGTATCAAAGAACACAGGAGCCAGCTTAAAGGGTTGGTCAAAGGTAGGGAGCCTGAGTATAAAGAGAATAATGACTATTTCCAACAACAGTCTCTAAGCAGACTTTTACTGAATAAATAAATGATTGAATGAATGAAGGGTGGGACAATAGGGATGTGTCTGGGTGGTGCAAGGGTCTGATAGTATCAAGTTATGTTTAAATACAGGGTATCTCACCATAAGGACACACTGAAGGAACTGCATAAAGAGGCACAATAGATCCGCTTGAAAATGGGCACCCCAAGGGAATTCACGACAGGTGAGCTTGGGAAGTGGTGGAGGGGAGGGCTCCAAAATGTGGGGTTTAAGTGGTCAAAAAGGATTTAAAAGACCAAAGGAGCAAGATTAAGGATGCAAATTGGGAACTTCCTTGGTGGCACAGTGAATGGGAATTGGCTTTCCAGTGCAGGAATGCGGGTTCAGCCACACATACGGTAGAGCAGCAATACCCAAGCACCACAACTGCTGAACCCTCGCTTAGAGCCCGGGGGACCATCGCTACTGAAGCCCACGTGCCTAAAGCCACAGCAATGAGAAGCCCAAGCACTGGAGGAGACAGTGGCTCCCGCTCGCCGCAACTAGAGAAAGTCTGCGGGCAGCAGTGAAGACCAGTGCAGCCAAAAATGAAAATAAAATTATTTTAAAAAAGAGGCAAATCACTCAGCTCCATCCCCACTGGAGGGGACTGATACAGCATTGTAAATTGAGGATAAAGGGAAGATCAGGTGATCTGACTGCTTTCTGAAACTCAGGGAGTAAATGTGAGACTCCTTGTTATGAAGGTTGGTGTCTGCTTCACAGGGCTCGCATACTTTCCCAGTTTGTGCTAGCTTGGACTTTGAAAAGTCCTCATTAGACTGTTCATCATCAGAAGCTCCATCATAGAAGCAGTTTTTGAAAGTTTTGTTCACTGCAGAATCACCAGGCTGATAAGAACAGGCTGTAGAAGGCAGGCAATAAATATTTGCTGAGTAAGTGCTGTCCATGGCACATTTCAGGCAACAATACTGGAGTGTGTTGCCATTTTCTTCTCCAAGGGATCTTCCCAACCCAAGAATCAAACCCATATCTCCCTCATTGGCAGGTAGATTCTTTATCACTGATCTACCAGGGGAAGCCCTGATGAAACCTATGCTTCTTTGTTTAATATGCCAGCTTAAGCTGTAGACTCAGGCTTCCCATGTGGTGCAAGTAGTAAAGAACCCGCTTGCCAATGCAGGAGACTCAAGAGATGTGGATTCAATCCCTGAGTCGGGATGATCCCTTGGAAAAGGAAATGGCAACCCACCCCAGTATTCTTACCTGGAGAATCCCATGGACAGAGGACCCTGTCAGGCTATAGTCCATGGGGTCGCCAAGAGTCACACATGACTGAGGCAACTTAGAACGTACAAGGTGTAGACTCTCAGGATGCTCTTCCTGGGGAAGTGTGTGGGGATTTATATTCTGCACACAGGAGTTAATAAAACCTTCTTTTCCAGTTTGTCTAGCTGCACAGACTTTAATATCTTAATTTTCCTTCCTTTATAAGAAGATACTAACAACTGTACTTCTCCCCATGTGTTTGTTGAGGTTTAAATGAATCACGTATATAAAACATTTAGATGTCTGACATGGAAAACATCTCCAAATATTATTATATTAATCAGATAGTTACTATTTCTGTCTCTTCACTCCTAAAGTTCCAAGTTTCCCTTTAGCCTGAAGAACTTGCTTTAATATTTCTAAAGAACAGGATTAATGGCCACAGACCTGATAGTTTCTCTTAATCTGAGAATGTTATCATTGCACCTTCATTTTTTTTGAAGATTTTTTTTAATGTGGGCCATTTACAAAGTCTATTGAATTTGTTACAATACTGTTTCTGTTTTACACTTTGGTTCTTTGGCCATGAGGCATGCGCGGAATCTTAGCTGCCCAACCAGGGATCAAACCTGCACCCTGTGCATTGGAAGACTAAGTCTTAACCACTCGACTGCCAGGAAAGTCCTTCACTGAAAGATATTTTTCTGGATATACAATTATGAGTTGGCAATTCTTTTATCTCGGTACTTTAGAGATTTTGTTCTACTGTCTGTCTTCCTCAGTTTCTGATGAGAAATCGAAGGTCATTTGATGTAGTCTAATTGTCTAATTTGCCCATCTTTTCATGTATGGGCTGTTTCAACAATCTTACTAAAGAAAATATCCCCTTACTCTGTCACAAAGATGTTGACATATAAGTTTATTTTTAATTGGAGGATAATTGTTTTATAATATTGTGTTGCTTTCGGCCATATATCAACATGACTCAGCCATAGGTATATGTATGCTCCCTTCTTCTTGAACCTCCATCCCACCTAGTTCCATCCTACCCCTCCAGAATATCACAGAGCCCTGGATTTGAGCTTCCTGCATCATACAGTAAATTTCCACTGGCTGTCTAATTTTACACATGGTAATGTATATGTTTCAGTGTTCGTGCCCCCCTCTCCTTTCCCCACCATGAGTCCACAAGTCTGTTCTCTGTGTCTGCACCTCCAATGCTGCCCTGCAGATAGGTTCATCAGTACGGTCTTTCTAGATTTCATATATATGCATTAGTACATGGTGTTTGTCTTTTTCTGACAAGCTCTTGGTTCATCCACTTCATTGAACTGACTCAAATGCATTCCCTTTTATGGCTGAGTAATATTCCAGTGTGTATATGCACCATAACTTCTTCATCTATTCATCTGTTGATGGACATCTAGGTTGCTTCCATGTCCTAGCTATTATAAATAGTGCTGCAGTGAACACTGGGGAGCATCTGTCTTTCTCAGTGATGGTTTCCTCAGGGTATATGCCCAGTAGTGGGACTGTTGGGTCATATGGTACGTAGTTTTATTCCTTTTTTTTTTAAGGACTCTCCATTCTGTTTTATGTAGTGGTTGTATCTGTTTGCATTCCCACTAACTGTGCAAGAAAGTCCTTTTCTGCACACCCTCTCCAGCATTTATTGTTTGATGATGGCCATTCTGACTGGTGTGAGGTGATACCTCATTGTAGTTTTGATTTGAATTTCTCTAATAATGAGTGATGTTGAGAGTCTTTTCATGTGTTGATTAGCTATCTGTATTTCTTTCGAGAAATGTCTGTTAGATATTCTGCCCACTTTTTGATTGGGTTGTTCATTTTTCTGGTATTGAGTTGAATGAGCTGCTTGTTTATTTTGGAGATTAATCCTTTGTCAGTTGTTTCATTTACTATTATTTTCTCATATTCTGAGGGTTTGGCACACATTTTCTTTTAATACTTCCAAAGTTTCATTTTTGATTAATACATCTGGAGTATTTTTCTATAGTATAAAATGTGAATCATTTATATCAGAGGTGGAGACTCCAGGGGTTAACCTTATTTGTCAGAGATTGCTACAGTAAACCTAGTCCTCTTGAAAACATTGCTTCCAAGTGAATGAATGATTTCATCAGTGTCTTCTTTCTCATAAAGACTTTCCTTGTCAGATGTCAGCACCCCTGATGAACAAAATAGTTCAAGAGAATCCCCTGCCAGACCCTTTTGTCTACATGGATGATTCTAGCATGAACTTCAAGGATGCTTCACAGATACCAGCTGGTGCCAGTGAGTGTAACTCTCTTACACTGTTATCCTCTTTACATGGGACCCTCTGATTGTATTTTGGATTTGTTTTAAAATAGTTATTTATTATATCTTTTCTTTTTGCTTTTCACTTTCACTCTTTATTTTGCATTGAGGTATAACCAATTAACAATGTTATGATAGTTTCAGGTGAACAGCAAAGGGACTCAGCCATACATATACATACATGAATCCATCAGTGTGTACCTGATCTTCCCAATAGCGCTTCTCTGATAGCTCAGTTGGTAAAGAATCTGCCCACAATGCCAGAGATCCCAGGTCAATTCCTGGATCGGGAAGACACGCTGGAAAAGGGATAGGCTACCCACTCCAGTATTCTTGGGCTTCCCTTGTGGCTCAGCTGGTAAAATCTGCAATGCAGGAGATCTGGGTTTGATCCCTGGGTTGGGAAGATCCCCTGGGGAAGGGAACAGCTACCCACTCCAGTATTCTGGCCTGGAAAATTCCATGGACTGTATAGTTCATGGGGTCGCAAAGAGTAGCACACAACTCAGCAATTTTCACCCCCCTTTTTTTTTTCACGTGATCTTCCCAAGTGAAGTGAAAGTAGGGCCCTAACTATTCCTTCCCCTCCCTGGCAACCATAGGTTTGTTTTCTAAGTCTGTGAGTCTCTTTCTGTATTGTCAGTTCATTTGTATCATTTCTTTTTAGATTCCAAATATAAAAAATTTCATGATATTTCTCCTTAAGGTCTGCTTCCTTACTGATTTTCTGATTGATGAAAGTGGGATATTAAAAATCCCCTACTATTATTGTGTTACTGTCAATTTCTCCCTTTATGTTTGTTGATATTTGCCTTACATATTAAGGTGCCCCTATGTTTGATATATATATAATTGTCATATCTTCTTGGATTGAACCTTTCATGATTATGTAGTATCTTTGTTTCTTATAACAGTCTTCATTTTAAAGTCTATTTTGTCTCATATGAGTATTGCTATGCCAGCTTTCTTATGATTTCTGTTTGCATGAAATACCTTCCCCCATCCCCTTATTTTCAGTCTGTAAGTGTCTGTAGGTCTGAGGTGGGTCTCTTGTAGACAACATATATATGGATCTTAGTTTTTGTATCCTCCCAGCCATTCTATGTCTTTTAATTGGTGCATTTAATCCATTTGAAAGAAAGTGAAAGTGAAAGTCATTCAGTCATGTCCAGCCCTTTTCAACCCCATAGACTCTATAGTCCATGGAATTCTCTAGGCCAGAATACTGGAGTGGGTAGCCATTCCCTTCTCCAGGGGATCTTCCCAACCTAGGAATCAATCCCAGGTTTCCCGCACTGCAGGCAGATTCTTTACCAGCTGAGCCAACAGCTGCTAAGTCACTTCAGTCGTGTCCGACTCTGTGTGACCCCATAGACAGCAGCCCACCAGGCTCCCCTGTCCCTGGGATTCTCCAGGCAAGAACACTGGAGTGGGTTGCCATTTCCTTCTCCAATGCATGAAAGTGAAAAGTGAAAGGAAGTCGCTCAGTTGTGCCTGACTCTTTGCTACCCCATGCACCACAGCCTACCAGGCTCCTCTGTCCATGGGATTTTCCAGGCAAGAGTACTGGAGTGGGACGTCATCGCCTTCTCCGAGCCACCAGGGAAGCCCTTTAATCCATTTACATTTAAGGTAATTGTCTACATGTGTGATCCTATCATCATTTTGTTAATTGTTTGGGGTTTATTTTTTGTAGATCTTTCCCTCCTCTTGTGTTTCCTGCCTGGAGAAGAAGTTTCTTTAGCACTTGTTGTAAAACTGGTTTAGTGGTGCTGAATTCTCTTAACTTTGTCTGGAAAGCTTTTGGTTTTGCCATCAGATTTGAAGGACTCTTGCTGGGTAGAGTACTCTCGGTTGTAGGGTCTTTTCTTTCATCACTTGGAATATATTGTGCCATTCCCTTCTGGTTCGTAGAGTTTCTGTTGAGAAGTCAGTTGATAACATTATGGGATTTCCCTTGTATGTTGTCTTTTTTCCCTTGTTGTTTTCTATATCTCGTCTTTGTCTTTAATTTTTGTCAGTTTGATTAGTATGTGTCTTGGTGTGTTCCTCCTTGAGTTTATCCTGCCTGGGTCCCTCTGAGCTTCCTGGACTTGGCTGACTATTTCCTTTCCCATGTTGGCAAAGTTTTCAGCTATTATCTCTTCAAATATTTTCTCAGGGTTGCTCTCTCTCTCTTCTTCTGAGACACCTATAATGCAAGTATTGGTGCATTTAATGTTGTCCTAGAGTTCTCTTAGGCTGTCTTTATTTCTTTTCATTCTTCTATATTCTGTTTTATAACAATGATTTCCACCATTTCACCTTCCAAGTCATTTATCCATTCCGCTTATCTAGGATTTATCTTGTTCCTTCATCTGGGACATAATCCTATTTCTTATTTTGATAGCTTTCTGTGATTGTGGTACTAGGTCTGAAAGCTATGGGACTGTAATTCTCAGTGCCCTCTGGTGGATGAGGATAAGAGGCTGTGCAAGCTTTCTGCTGATGGGTGGGGTTGCACTCCCTCCCTGTTAGCCTGAGGTAACCCAGTCCTGGAGTCTACAGGCTCTATGGTATGGATATTGGCAACCTCCAAGAGGATTTCCACCTGACTGCTGCTGCCAGTGCCCCTGTCCCCATGGTGGGCAATTGCTGACCCACAGCTCTGCGGGAGGTCCTCAGATACTCACAGATAGGTCTGATTCACTGTTCTATGGGGTCCCTGTTACTTTCTCCTGGGTCCTGGTGCACACGAGGTTTGTTTGCGCCCTCCAAGAGTGGAGTCTCTGTTTCCCCCAGTCCTATGGAGGTCCTGTAATCAAATTCCATTGGCCTTCAAAGTCAGATTCCCTAGGAATTCTCAGTACTTTTGCTGATCCCCAAGCTGGGGAGCCTGATGTGAGGCTTAGAACCTTCACAACAGTGCGAGAACTTCTTTGGTATTATTGTTCTCCAGTTTGTGGGTCACCCGACAGGTTTAGAATTTGATTTTATCGTGATTGTGCCCCTTTTACCATCTTGTTGGGGTTTCTCCGTTGTCCTTGGATGTGGGGTATCTTTTGGTGGGTTCCAATGTCTTTCTGTCTATGGTTGTTCAACAACTAGTTGTGATTTTGGTGCTCTTGGTTTTGAGGTTTTGTTCATTTGTTTGTTTGGCCCTAGCCAGGAACCCTGCAGTGGAAGTGCAGAGTCCTAACCACTGGGAAGCCAGGGAATTCCCTGTTATATCTCTTATGTCTTTTCAAAAATATATTCAAAAACTATTCCTATCAAAAAGGGGGAACTTATAAATTTCATATCAAGATTAAGTGCCTTTGGCCCATGTCTAATCAAATTATGATAGATAAACTGAGAACACAAGATATAGAGAACACAAGTGAGAATGTTTTTCTAGAAGAGAAAGACTGAAGCAAAAAGAAAGAAAAATACAGAAAGCTTCTTTTCCAAGGCAGAATACAATCCTGACACTTCTGATAAAGTGTTATGCAGGTTTTTTCCCCCAGGTTTCTCCTGACACCAGCTAGGTATCCTACAATTCAACTCAACTCTAACACTATCTACTCAGAGAAACCATTAGATTCCATAGGTTAAGAGCTTAGTCCCATAAGACTACCCCTACTTCAGTCACAAGACCAGGTTGTCTGTGCTTCTAACCAACTGGCTATAAATCAGAGGTTCCCATGACACCCTCCTTGGGTTTCATTAATTTGCAAGTGGCTCAGAGAACTCAGGAAATCTATTTACTTACCTGAGTACCATTTTATTACAAAGGATATTAAAGAATAAGAAGCAACAGCTGGATGAAGACATACACAGGACTCAAACAAAAGAGCTTCTGTGCTCATGAGTTTAGATCTGGCTAGGCAGCCTGTGGATGTGATCTGGTTCATCACCCTAGAGGCTCTCTGAACCCTCCCATCCTTTTTGGTTTTTTAATGGAAGCTTCATCACATAATCTTAATTGACTGACTTACTGCCCATTGGTGACTGATTCAAACTCCAGCCCCTCTCCCCTCCCTAAAAATCATGATGTAAGGTTGAAAGTTCCAGTCCTCTAATCAGGGTTGATTCCCTGGGCAACTAGTCCCCCATCTTTAGATTTCCAAAAGTCACCTCATTAACAAAATCAGTTAAGGCCATTTCATTAACATGAAGTCAGTTGCGGCTGAAAGAAGCTTAATGTGAATATCAAGACATTCATTTCACCTTGATGGCTCTGGAGAAATTTCAAAAACTGAGGAAAAAAGACAGAAGTATTATAACAAAAGATGCTCCCATGCTCTAATGGCTTAGGAAATTCTAAGAATTTGGGGAGTTGTGAGCCAGGAGCCATGGACAAAGACTAAAATATATATGTGTTATACATCACAATATCACACAAGAATATTGTGGTCCAGTATTGTGGGTAAACAGGAAAAATATAATTTTAGAGAGAATAGTTATGTATTAATGCATACACAGATTTATTTTTATAAATTGTATCTTAGTAACAGAACTCGAATTTTATTCAGGCAGCAAAGTAAACAACTTTAAAGTTTTTCTAGTCAAAGTTGTATCTTGATGAATTCTGACATATGTACAGTCCCTGACTTATGATGGTTCTACTGATGATTTTTCAACTTTTATGTTTTATGATAGTGAAAAGCAATATGCATTCAGTAGAAACCATACTTCAGTTTTGAATCTTGATATTTTCCCGGGTTAGAGAATTAAGAGTACAGAAATACACAGAAAGACATCCTGTGTGCTTGATTGGAAGATAATATTGTTAAAGGTGTCAATACTACTCAAAGTAGTCTATAACTGGTAGCACTGGTGTATTGGGCAACATTTCTTCAGATTTGGCTCAGTGTTACAATGCATTTAGCATATTAAAGCTGACAACATGGAGAGTTTTTTCAGGCCTTCCCAGACAGTGGAATTTTCCTGCTAATTTGCCACATTAGGTTATAACATATCTCATTAACAGTTATTTTCCAGAGGAGTCTAAGAACATGCAGTTTCTTGCAGTTTCCATTTTCTTGCTAGACTTCAACTTGTTCCTTTCTTTCAACTCTGTCATGTTCCATGTCACACTTATTACCAACCAGGATTTTGGAACAACATCAGTGTCTTTAACTTAAAGAATCTGTTCTCTCAGATCTTGTGTATCATTAAATGTGAACTGTGCTGTGTAGGAATAAAATAAAGCAAAGCCTTGTCCATGTTTCATGTACAAATCTATCATCACTGTAAATGGCCTATTTCTATATTATACAAAATTTCAAACATATACTGTTTTGCATCTACTTTAACTTGCTTTCTTTAATAATCTTCTATGGTAGGATTATTTTTTCAACAAAAATTCCTTGAATAAAGTGTACAGTGAGAGTCAATTTTCCAATGTCTCCTGAACCAAGAACTGCTAGCTTATACTCACACACAGTGCAAATTTGTAAGAGCTAGTACCTCACACTGTCCCTGGGGCCCTGCAGCCAGGAGCCCTGGGCTCCCTCTGTGTTGATGCTTCTATCACCAAGTCTGTTCTGTTGCTGCAGCTGCCAGGGCTGGTTTGTTTAGAAGCCTGACTCTGGGCAAGTTTTGCCCTCTCTTCTCAATTTCAGGATCAGCTTGTCCAGCTCAGTAAAGATTTCTACTTAGATATTGATTAAGATTAAAATGAAATTATATGGCTATTTGGAAGGGGAAGTTGACATTTTTAATGTTTAGTCATTTAAGAATATATTTCTCTAGTTAACATTTATGCTCTTTAAAACAATTTTATAGCTTATTTCATTTAGTCCTTATACATTTCATTAAAATGTATTCTTAGGCATTTTATAATATATATTTTGATGTTATTGTACATAGGATTTTTTTCATCACGACCTATGACGTGTGGAATCTTAACTCCCCAACCAGGGATCAAACCCGGGCCTTCGACAGTGAAAGGTATAAATTTGTTAGTTTTCAAGAAAGTATACCTCCTGTTCATATTATATTGGGAAATAGGAGTGAGCAATTTGGTTTTTTGGTTTTGTTTTTAGTATTAATTATTTTTTATTTCAGTAGATATGTGGGAATCCATCAAATATTTGTTTGAAGAAAGAAACTTTTGATATGCAACCCCTTTCCCTCAACATATTAGATTTTTTAAAATATTTTAATTTATTGGAATATAGTTGATTTATAATACTGTATTAGTTTCAGGTGCACAGCAAAATGATTTAATTATACATATATTCATTCTTTTTCAGAGTCTTTTCTCATATAGGTTATCACAGAATATAGGATAGGGTTCCCTGTGCTGTACAGTAGGTCTCTATCAGTCATCTGGCTTATATATAGCAGTGTGTGTGTGTGTGCTCATCCCATATGCAATAAATCTTATAGAAGAATTATTTTCCATAAAACCACTTAGCTAATTAACTGGCAACACTTTCCTAACTTACACTTGATATGCTGAGTAGGTTAATTGTTATAAAAGATCAGTAGAGTCATGAGCAACGAACTAATCATCAGAAATGTGATGAAGTTACACAGTCTATGTTAAATGTAGTTTGTAACTTCAAGCAAAGACTTCATTTTTACTGACAAATATCCTATAATGACAAAATTAATAAAACATTAATGCAGGACATGTTATGTGGTATGTATTATTGTTTCATGTGTAGTAATGACTTAAATTAATACATTCATGTAATACCTTACAATTCTTATTATAAAGTAAATAGACATTCAGAGCATTCCCTTTGCTTGATGAAACTAAGGTGAAGAGTTGAACTAATCTGTGATCACATTTCTAGAAAACTACATTTTGTAACAAAATTTCTACTATTATAGTACTACACTCAATATAACAGCAAATTTGGAAAACAGCAGTGGCCACAAACTGGAAAAGGTCTGTTTTCATTCCAATCCCAAAGAAGGGCAATGTCAAAGAACGTTCAAACTACCACACAGTTGCTCCCATTTCACATGCCAGCAAGGTAATGCTCACAATCCTTCAAGCTAGGCTTCAACAGTATCTGAACCAAAAACTTACAGATATAAAAGCTGGATTTAGAAAAGGGAGAACCAGAGATAAAATTTACAATACCTATTGGATCATAGAAAAAGCAAGAGAGTTCCAGAAAAACATCTACTTCTGCTTTATTGACTATGCTAAAGCCTTTGATTGTGTAGATCACAACAAACTGGAAAATTCTTCAAGAGATGGGAAGACCAGACCACCTTCTCTGCCTCCTGAAAAACCTGTATGAAGGTCAAGAAGCAACAGTTAGAACCAGACATGGAACAATGGACTGGTTCCAAATTGGGAAAGGAGTGCGTCAAAGTTGTATATTGTCACCGTGCTTATTTAACTTCTATGCAGAGTACATCATGTGAAATGCAGGGCTGGGTGAAGCACAAGCTGGAATCAAGATTGCCAGGAGAAATATCAACAACCTCAGATATGTAGATGACACCACTCTTATGGCAGAAAGTGAAGAGGAACTAAAGAGCCTCTTGATGAAAGTGAGAGGAGAGTGTAAAAACTGGCTTAAAACTTAACATTCAGAAAACTAAGATCATGGCATTTGGTCCTATCACTTCATGGCAAATAGATGGGGAAAAAATGGAAACAGTGTCAGACTTTATTTTCTTCAGCTCCAAAATCAGTGTGGATGGTGATTGCAGCCATGAAATTAAAAGATGCTTGATCCTTGGAAGAAAAGCTATGACAAACCTAGACAGCATATTAAAAAGCAGAGACATTANAGTTCAGAGTGGGCCTGAATGTAAGTTCCAATCCTCCAATCATATGGCTGGCTCCTTTGGCAACCATACCCCACCCTGACCTCAAGAGTCACTGCTGCTGCTGCTGCTGCTGCTGCTGCTAAGTTGCTTCAGTTGTGTCCGACTCTATGCAACCCCGTAGACTGGACTATGCAGCCCACCAGGCTCCGCCATCCCTGGGATTCTCCAGGCAAGAACATTGGAGTGGGTTGCCATTTCCTTCTCCAATACGAGAAAGTGAAGTCGCTGAGTCATGTCCAACTCTTAGCAACTCCATGGACTGCAGCACACCAGACTCCTCCATCCATGAGATTTTCCAGGCAGGAGTACTGGAGTGGGGTGCCATTGCCTTCTCCACAAGAGTCACTAGTTAGCATAAACTCAGGTTGTTGTTGCTCAGTCACCCAGTCATGTCTGACTGTTTGTGACCCTATGTATTGTAGCACACCAGACTTCCCTGTCCATCACCATCTCCCGGAGTTTGTTCAAATTCATGTCCATTGAATCAGTGATGCCATCCAGCCATTTTGTCTTCTGTTGTTCCCTTCTCCTGCCTTCAATCTTCCCCAGCATCAGGGTCTTTTCTAATGAGTCGGCTCTTCGCATCCAGTGGCCAAAATATTGGACTTTCAGCTTCAGCATCAGTCCTTCTAATGAATATTCAGGATTGATTTCCTTTAGAATTGACTGGTTGGATCTCCTTACAGTCCAAAGGGACTCTCAAGAGTCTTCTCCAATACCCTTCAAAAGCATCAGTTCTTCTGCACTCAGCCTTCCTTATGGTCCAACTCTCACACCCATTCCTTACTACTGGAAAAACCATAGCTTTGACTAGATGGACCTAGGTCAGCAAAGTAATGATGCTGCTTTTTAATATACTGTCTAGGTTTGTCATAGCTTTTCTTCCAAGGAGCAAGCGTCTTTTAATTTCATGGCTANATATTCAGGATTGATTTCCTTTAGAATTGACTGGTTGGATCTCCTTACAGTCCAAAGGGACTCTCAAGAGTCTTCTCCAATACCCTTCAAAAGCATCAGTTCTTCTGCACTCAGCCTTCCTTATGGTCCAACTCTCACACCCATTCCTTACTACTGGAAAAACCATAGCTTTGACTAGATGGACCTAGGTCAGCAAAGTAATGATGCTGCTTTTTAATATACTGTCTAGGTTTGTCATAGCTTTTCTTCCAAGGAGCAAGCGTCTTTTAATTTCATGGCTACAATCACCATCTGCAGTGATTTTGGAGCCCAAGAAAATAAAGTCTCTCACTGTTTCCATTGTTTCCCCATCTGTTTGCCATGAAGTGATGGGACCAGATGCCATGATCGTAATTTTTTGAATGTTGAGTTTTAAGCCAACTTTTACACTTTCCTCTTTCACCTTCATCAAGATGCTCTTTATTTCCTCATCACTTTCTGCCATAAGCATGGTATCATCTGCATATCTGAGGTTATTGATATTTCTGCTGGTACTCTTGATTCCAGCTTGTGCTTCATCCAGCCTGGCATTTTGATGATCTACTCTGTGTATAAGTTAACTAATCAGGGTGAAAATATACAGCCATGATGGACTCCTTTCCCAATTTGGAACCAGTTTGTTGTTCCATGTCTGGTTCTAACTGTTGCTTCTTGACCTACATACAAGTTTCTCAAGAGGCAGGTCAGGTGGTCTAGTATTCACATCTCTTTAAGAATTTTCCACAGTTTTTTTGTGATCCACACAGTCAAAGGCTTTATTATAGCCAATGAAGCAGAAGTAGATATTTTTCTGGAATTCTCTTGCTTTTTCTGTGATCCAATGGATGTTGGCATTTTGATCTCTGGTTTCTCTGCCTTTTCTAAATCCAGCTTGAACATCTGCGAAGTTCACGGTTCGTGTACTATTGAAGCCTGGCTTGGAGAATTTTGAGCATTACTTTGCTAGTGTATGAGATGAGTGCAATTGTGTGGCAGTTTGAACATTCTTTGCCATTGCCTTTCTTTGGGATTGGAATGAAAAGTGACCTTTCCAGTCCCGTGGCCACTGTTGAGTTTTCCATACTGAGTTGGAAATATTGCTGGCATATTGAGTTCAACACTTCAACAGCATCATCTTTTAGGATTTGAAATAGCTCACCTGAAATTCATCAACTCCACTAGCCTTGTTTGTATTCTTATGAATAATAAAGGATGCTCCTTTCATTTTTACCACCCAGGAAATTCCAAGGGTTTTGAAGTTCTGTGACAAGAACCAGTGATGAAGACCAAATATATATATATATATATATATATATATATATCTAA
>SJYW01053487.1:46200-75137 GCA_006410735.1 Raphicerus campestris | reverse complement strand
GAGGAGAAGAAGGTGAGAAGAACAAGAATGTGAGATGAAGAAGAAGAAGGTGAGAAAAGAAAATGAGAAGAAGAAGAAAGTGAGAATATTAATAAAAAGAAGGTGAGAAATAAAATGAGGAGAAGAAGAAAGTGAGAATAATTATAATAATAAGAAGGTGAAAAGAAGGAGGTGAGAAGAACAGGAAGAAGAAGGTGAGAAGAAGAACTTGAGAAAAAGAAGAAGGTGAGAATAATAATAAGAATAAGGTGAGAAGAAGAAGAAGAAATAGGTGAGAAGAAGAAGAAGAAATTGAGAAGAAGAAGAAGAAGGTGAGATGAAGAAGAAGAAGAAGGTGAGAAGAAGAAGAAGGTGAGAGGAAAAATAAGATGAAGAAGGTGAGAAGAAGAAGAAGAAGGGGAGAAAAAGAAGAAGAAGAAGAAGATGATGACAGAAAGAAGAGAAAGGGGAGAAGTATAAAGAGAAGATGAGAACAATAAGACTGTGAGAAGAAGAGGAAGGGGAGAAGAAAAAGAAGGTGAGAAGAGGAAGACGAAAAAGAAAAAGTAGGTGAGAAGAAGAAGAACGTGGTAGAAGAAGAAAAAGAAGAAGTTGAGAGGAAGAAGAAGAAGTAGAAGAAGAAGAAGTTGAGAAGAAGAAGTTTAGAGGAATAAGAGGAAGAAGAAGAAGGTGAGAAGAAGAAGGTAAGAAGAAGAAAAAGAAGGTGAAAAAAAGAAGAAGGAAAAGAAAAATGAGAGAAGAAGAAGAAGTTGTTTAGGAGAAGAAGAAGAAGAAGTTGAGAAGAAGAAAAGGAAGAAGAATAAGAATGTGAGGAGAAGAAGAAGAAGAAGGTGAGAAGAAGAAGAATAAAAAGGTAAGAAGAAGGTGAGAAGAAAAATAAGAAGGTGGGAAGAAGAAGGTGAAAAAAGAAGAAGGTGAGAAGAAGAAGAAGGTGAGAAGAAAAAGAAAGTGAGAAGAAGAAGAAGTTGAGAAGAAGAAGAATAAAAGAAAAAAAATGTGAGAAGAAGAAGAACAGCAAGGTCAGAAGAAGAAACAAAAGTTGAGAAGAAGAAGAAAAATGTGAAAAAAAGAAGAAGAGGAAGAGGAAGGTGAGAAGAAGAAGAAGAAGAAGGTGAGAAGAAAAAGAAGAAGAAGAAGAAGCTTCCCGTTTTTCTCGAGTTGCAGAGGGGTCCTCTCCAGTTACGACGTGGACCCCAGGGACCCGCCCCTCCTTCCTCAGGAGACGGCATTCTCAGTGCGAGTTGTGAGGCGCCTCTGGGTGTTCCTCCCCAGTCATCGTGGGGTCCTCAGTCCTCGTCTGGTGCTGAGGTCAGAATTTGAGATTTCCTCACTCATGCTTTCATAGATCTTGAGGTTATCTGGAGCCCCCACAGGGGAGTCAACCCTCTTCTCGCCTGGAGACTTGCACGGCCTCTTTCTTCCCCAACTGCAGCGGCAGTGTGCAGCTCTCCATAAAGCGGACACAGGGATCTGTGGCTTGCTATCGAGGTACTCCAGGGCTGTCTCACTTGCCAGTGTTTTGGGAGTCCAGCCTTGGGGTGACAATCGAGACAATGCAGGACAGTCATGTTCATCTGGAGTGGACGAAGCATTTGGGGATCTTGGGGAGTGGTGGTCGGACACCTGAGGATCCTCCCGACTCTCCTGATGCGAGGCCACCTCTTGAGATGCAAGGGGAGCACCGGAAAACCTTTCCCGATGGAGCAGGAAATGGCCCCTCATCTGGAACTCAACAGGGGAAAACGGGGCTCCTCTTGAGTTGAAGCGGAACCCTTGGGATTCCTCTCGAGTGCGGACGGTTGGGGAGGGGAACTTACTAGGTCACAACAAGGGTATGAAGGAGTCTTTCGAAGTTCAAGGGGTGATTTCCCTGAGATGCTGCAGCGGACAAGGGACTCACCCTCCCTGCAGGGGAGAAGCTTCTGGTTTTTCTCGAGTTGCGGCAGCATCCTCTCGAGTTATGATGGGGACCCGAGGGACCCATCCCTATGGCCTCAGGAGAGGCCAGTCTCCATGCGAGTTGCGAGGCACCTGTGGGGTACCACCCGAGACGTCGCCATTCCCTCAGTCCTCGTCTGGTGGAGTCCAGAGCCTGTGCTTGCCTGGCCATGCTGACATAGATCTTATGGTTCCCTGGAACCCCCATAGGGGAGTTAAGCCTCGTCTCGCCTGGGGTCGTGCACATCCGCTTACCTTCCCAAATGCAGTAACAGTGTCTGGGTCTCTTTCGAGCGGATTCAGGGATCAGTGGCTTGACCTTGAGATACCCCAGGGCTATCACACGTGCCAGTGTGCCAGAGTCGAGCCTCGGGGTGACAGTCGAGGCAGTGCAGGAAAGTCATATTCATCTGAAGTGGACTAGGCATTTGGGGGTTTGTGGAAATGTGACCTGACGTCTGAGGCTTCTCTGGACTCGCCTGATGTGAGTGCCACCACTTGGGATGCAAGGGGCGAGCGGGGAACCCTTTCCCGATGGAGTAGGCAAACGGCCCCTTATCTCGAGCTGAGCATGGGAAAATGGAGCTCCTCTAGAGTCGTGGCGGGACCCTCGGGGGTCCTATCGAGTGGGGACGTGTGGGGCAGGGATTTCTTGGGTCACAGCAAGGGTGTGAAAGAGCCTTTTGATGTCCAAGAGGGAAACGGTGATTTCCCCTGGCACGCCGCAGAGGACAAGGGCCACTCTCCGTCTGCAAGGGTGAAGCTTCTGGTTTTTCTCGAGTTTCGGCGAAGTCCTCTCAAGTTATGATGGGGATCACAGGGATCCGCCCTTGTGGCCCCAGGATAGGCCAGTCTCCGTGCGGGGGGCGAGGCACATGTGGGGATTCCCTCCCAGTGGCGCAAAGTCTTCTGTCCCTTTCTGGTGCTGAGGCTACAGCCTGAGATTGCCTCGCCCTTGCTGACATTTGTAGTGGGCTTCCCCTGGAGCCCACAGAGGGGAGTCAGGCCTTGGCTCTACTGGAGACGTGCACGGCTGTTTACCTTCCCAACACCACTAGCAGTGTCCGGGTCCCTGTCGAGCAGATACAGGGATCTATGGCTTGCGCTCGAGGTACCCTAGGGCTGTCACACGTGCCAGTGTGCCGGAGTCGAGCCTTGGGGTTCCAGTCGAGGCAGTGGAGGGCAGTCAGGTTCATCTGAAGTGGATGAGGCATTTGGGGGTCTTGGGGAATGGTGGCCCAACCTGTGAGACTCCTGCCGACTTTCCAAGTGCAAGCACCTCCTCTTGGGATGCGAAGGGAACACCACGAAACGTTTTCCAATGGAGCAGGGAGAGGGCTGGTCATCTGGAGCTCAGCAGGGTAAAACAGGGCTCCTCTTGAATCTTGGCGCGACCCTTGCGGTTCCTCTCGAGTGGGGACAGGTTAGGCGGGAAAACTTCTTGGGTCACAGCAAGGGTGTGAAGGAGCCTTTCGAGGTCCACAAGGGACGGGTTGAATGCATCTGAGATGCCATTGCGGAAAAGGGCCACACCATGCCTGCAGGGGAGATGCTTCCGGTTTTTCTCCAGTTGCAGCGGGATCCTCTCAAGTTAAAACGGGGACCCGAGGGACCCCCTCCTGTATCCTCAGGAGAGGCCATTGTTATTGCGAGTTGCGAGGCACCTCTGGAGATTCCTCCCCAGTCATCGCCCGGTCCTCAGTCCTCGTCTGTTGCTGAGGACGAGCCTGAGATTTCCTCGCTCATGCTTTCATATGTCTTGAGGATACACTGGAACCCCCACAGGGGAGTAAGGCCTCTTTTCGCCAGGAGACTTGTACGGCTTCTTTGTTCACCAAGGGCAGCATCAGTGTCCGGCTCCTCGTAAAGCGGACACAGGTGTGTGTGGCTTGCCATCGAGGTACTCCAGGGCTGTCTCAAGTGCCAGTGTGTTAGGAGTCGAGCCTCGGGGTGACATTTGAGACAGTGCAGGGCAGTCATGTTCATCTGGAGTGGACGAGGCATTTGTGGATTTTGGGGAGTAGTGGTCGGACACCAGAGGCTCCTCTCGACACTCCAGATGCGAGTCCACCTCTGGGGATGCGAGGGGAGCGCTGGAAAACTTTTCCCAATGGATCAGGGAAAGGGTCCCTTATCTGCAGCTCAGCAGGTGAAAACGGGGCTCCTCTTGAATGTTGTCAGGACCCTTGGGGTTCCTCTCAAGTGAGGACGGGTGGGGCGGGAAAACTTCTTGGGCCACAGAGAGGGTGTGAAGGAGCCTTTCGAGGTCCACGAGGGACGGGTTGAATGCATCTGAGATGCCATTGCGGACAATGGCCACACCACGCCCGCAGGGGAGATGCTTCCAGTTTTTCTCTAGTTGTGGCAGGGTCCTCTCAAGTTACAATGGGGATCCCAGGGACCCGCCCCTGTATCCTCAGGAGAGGCCATTCTTATTACGAGTTGCGAGGCGCCTCTGGAGATTCCTCCCCAATCATCGCCAGGTCCTCAGTCCTCATCTGGTGCTGAGGACGAGCCTGAGATTTCCTCACTCATGCTTTCATATGTCTTGAGGATACACTGGAGCCCCCACAGGGGAGTAAGGCCTCTTCTTGCCTGGAGACTTGCACGGCTTCTTTCTTCACCAAGAGCAGCAGCAGTGTCCGGCTCCTCGTAAAGCAGACACAGGGATCTGTGGCTTGCCATCGAGGTACTCCAGGGCTGTCTCACTTGCCAGTTTGTAGGGAGTTGAGCCTCGGTTTATAGTCGAGACAGTGCAGGGCAATCATGTTCATCTGCAGTGGACGAGGCATTTGGGGACCTTGGGAAGTAGTGGTCGGACACCTGAGTCTCCTCCCGACTCTCCTGATGCGAGGCCACCTCTTGGGATGTGAGGGGAGCGCCGGAAAACCTTTCCAGGTGGAGCAGGATAAGGGCCCCTCATCTGGAGCTCAGCAGGGGAAAGCGGGGCTCCTCTTGAGTCGCGACGGGACCCTCGGTGTTCCTCTCGAGTAGGGATGGTTCTAGCAGGGACATTCCTAGGTCACAACAAGGGTATGGATGAGCCTTTGGAGGTCCAAGAGGGAAGGGGTGATTTACACTGAGAGCCTGCAGTGGACAAGGGGCTCACCCTCCCTGTAGCGGAGAAACTTCTGATTTTTCTAGAATTGAGGCGAGTTCCTCTTGAGTTATGACGGGGACCCCAGGGACCCGCCACTGTGGCCTAAGGAGAGGCCAGTCGCCATGCGAGTTGTGAAGCACCTGTGAGGATTCCTCCCTAGACATCACCGGGTACTCAGTCCTCGTCTGGTGCTGCGACCAGAGCCTGTGCTTTCCTGTCACATGCTGACATAGTTCTTGGGATTCCCCTGGAATCCCCATAGGGGAGTCAGGTCTCATCACACCTTGGGTCGAGCACAGCCGATTTTCTCCACAACTGCAACAATAGTGTCTGGGTGCCTGTCGAGTGTATACAGGGATCAGTGGCTTGAACTCGAGATACCCCCAGGCTATCACACCTGCCAGTGTGCCTGAGTCAAGCCTCGGGGTAACAGTCGAGGCAGTGCAGGGCAGTCAGATTCATCTGGAGTGGACTAGGCATTTGGGGGTCTTGGGNAGAAGAAGGTGAGAAGAAAAAGAAGGTGAGAAGAAGAAGAAGTTGAGGAGAAGAAGAAAAAAGGAAAAAATGTGAAAAGAACAGGAAAGTGAGAAGAAGAAGCAAAAGGTGAGAAGAAGAAGAAGTAGAAGAAAAATGTGAGAAAAAGAAGAAGAGGAAGGTGAGAAGAAGAAGAAGAAGAAGGTGAGAAGATGAAGAAGAAGAAGAAGAAGCTTCCGGTTTTTCTCGAGCTGCAGAGGGGTCCTCCCCAGGGACCAGCCCCTCTTTCCTCACTAGAGGCCATTCTCAGTTCTAGTTGTGAGGCGCCTCTGGGTGTTCCTCCCCAGTCATCCTGGGGTCCTCAGTCCTCGTCTGGTGCTGAGATCAGATCTTGAGATTTCCTCGCTCATGCTTTCATAGATCTTGAGGTTATCTGGAGCCCCCACAGGGGAGTCAGGCCTCTTCTCGCCTGGAGACTTGCACGGCCTCTTTCTTTCCCAAGTGCAGCGGCAGTGTCCAGCTCTCCATAAAGCGGACACAGGGATCTGTGGCTTGCTATCGAGGTACTCCAGGGCTGTCTCACTTGCCAGTGTTTTGGGAGTCCAGCCTTGGGGTGACAATCGAGACAATGCAGGACAGTCATGTTCATCTGGAGTGGACGAGGCATTTGGGGATATTGGGGAGTGGTGGTCGGACCCCTGAGGCTCCTCCCGACTCTCCTGATGTGAGGCCACCTCTTGAGATGCAAGGGGAGCACCAGAAAACCTTTCCCGATGGAGCAGGAAATGGCCCCTCATCTGGAACTCAACAGGGGAAAACGGGGCTCCTCTTGAGTTGCAGCAGGACCCTTGGGGTTCCTCTCGAGTGCGGACGGGTTGGGCGGGGAACTTCCTAGGTCACAACAAGGATATGAAGGAGCCTTTCGAGGTTCAAGAGGCAAGGGGTGATTTCCCTGAGATGCTGCAGCGGACAAGGAACTCACCTTCCCTGCAGGGGAGAAGCTTCTGGTTTTTCTCGAGTTGCAGCGGCGTCCTCTCGAGTTCCGATGGGGACCCAAGGGACCCATCCCTATGGCCTCAGGAGAGGCTAGTCGCCATGCGAGTTGCGAGGCACCTGTGGGGTACCTCCAGAGACGTCGCCATTCCCTCAGTCCTCGTCTGGTGGAGTCCAGAGCCTGTGCTTGCCTGGCCCATGCTGACATAGGTCTTACGGTTCCCCTGGAACCCCCATAGGGGAGTTAGGCCTCGTCTCGCCTGGGGTCGTGCACATCCGCTTACCTTCCCAAATGCAGCAACAGTGTCCGGGTCTCTGTCGAGCAGATTCAGGGATCAGTGGCTTGACCTTGAGATACCCCAGGGCTATCACACGTGCCAGTGTGCCAGAGTCGAGCCTCGGGGTGACAGTCGAGGCAGTGCAGTAAAGTCACATTCATCTGGAGTGGACTAGGCATTTGGGGGTTTGTGGAAATGTGACCCGCCGTTTGAGGCTTCTCTGGACTCGCCTGATGTGAGTGCCACCACTTGGGATGCGAGGGACGAGCGGGGAACCCTTTCCCGATGGAGTAGGCAAACGGCCCCTTATTTCGAGCTGAGCATAGGAAAATGGAGCTCCTCTACAGTCGTGGAGAGACCCTCGGGGGTCCTCTCGAGTGGGGACGTGTGGGGTGGGGATTTCTTGGGTCACAGCAAGCGTGTGAAATAGCCTTTTGATGTCCAAGAGGGAACGGGTGATTTCCCCTGGGACGCCACAGAGGACAAGGGCCACTCTCCGTCTGCAAGGGTGAAGCTTCTGGTTTTTCTGGAGTTTCGGCGAAGTCCTCTCAAGTTACGATGGGGATCACAGGGATCCGCCCTTGTGGCCCCAGGATAGGCCAGTCTCCGTGCGGGGGGCGAGGCACATATGGGGATTCCATCCCAGTGGTGCAAAGTCTTCTGTCCCCTTCTGGTGCTGAGGCTACAGCCTGAGATTGCCTCACCCTTGCTGACATTTGTAGTGGGCTTCCCCTGGAGCCCACAGAGGGGAGTCAGGCCTCGGCTCTACTGGAGACGTGCACGGCTGCTTACCTTCCCAACAGCAGTAGTAGTGTCCGGGTCCCTGTCGAGTGGATACAGGGATCTATGGCTTGCGCTCGAGGTACCCTAGGGCTGTCACACGTGCCAGTGTGCCAGAGTCGAGCCTCGGGGTTCCAGTCGAGGCAGTGCAGGGCAGTCAGGTTCATCTGAAGTGGATGAGGCATTTGGGGGTCTTGGGGAATGGTTGCCCAACCTGTGAGACTCCTGCCGACTTTCCAAGTGCAAGCACCTCCTCTTGGGATGTGAAGGGAACACCACGAAACGTTTTCTGACGGAGCAGGGAGAGGGCCGGTCATCTGGAGCTCAGCAGGATAAAACGGGGCTCCTCTTGAATCTTGGCTCGACCCTTGCGGTTCCTCTCAAGTGGGGACAGGTGAGGTGGGAAAACTTCTTGAGTCACAGCAAGGGTGTGAAGGAGCCTTTCGAGGTCCACGAGGGACGGGTTGAATGCATCTGAGATGCCATTGCGGAAAAGGGCCACACCATGCCTGCAGGGGTGATGCTTCCGGGTTTTCTCCAGTTGCAGTGGGGTCCTCTCAAGTTAAAATGGGGACCACAGGGACCCGCTCCTGTATCCTCAAGAGAGGCCATTTTTATTGCGAGTTGCGAGGCACCTCTGGAGATTCCTCCCCAGTCATCGCTGGGTTCTCAGTCCTCGTCTGGTGCTGAGGACGAGCCTGAGATTTCCTCGCTCATGCTTTCATATGTCTTGAGGATACACTGGAACCCCCACAGGAGAGTAAGGCCTCTTCTCTCCAGGAGACTTGTACGGCCTCTTTGTTCACCAAGGGCAGCAGCAGTGTCCGGCTCCTCATAAAGCGGACACAGATGTCTGTGGCTTGCCATCGAGGTACTCCAGGGCTGTCTCAAGTGCCAGTGTGTTAGAAGTCGAGCCTCGGGGTGACATCCGAGACACTGCAGGGCAGTCATGTTCATCTGGAGTGGACGAGGCATTTGTGATTCTTGGGGAGTAGTGGTCGGACACCAGAGGCTCCTCCCGACAATCCTGATGCAAGTCCACCTCTTGGGATGCGAGGGGAGCGCTGGAAAACCTTTCCCAATGGATCAGGGAAAGGTTTCCTTATCTGCAGCTCAGCAGTCGAAAACGGGTCTCCTCCTGAGTGTTGTCAGGACCCTTGGGGTTCCTCTCAAGTGAGGACGGGTGGGGCGGGAAAACTTCTTGGGCCACAGAAAGGGTGTGAAGTAGTCTTTCGAGGTCCACGAGGGACGGGTTGAATGCATCTGAGATGCCATTGCGGACAAGGGCCACACCATGCCTGCAGGGGAGATGCTTCTGGTTTTTCTCCAGTTGTGGCGGGGTCCTCTCAAGTTACAATGGGGACCCCAGGGACCCACCCCTGTATCCTCAGGAGAAGCCATTCTTATTTTGAGTTGCTAGGCGCCTCTGGAGATTCCTCCCCATAATCGCCAGGTCCTCAGTCCTCATCTGGTGCTGAGGACGAGCCTGAGATTTCCTCGCTCATGCTTTCATATGTCTTGAGGATACACTGGAGCCCCCACAGGGGAGTAAGGCCTCTTCTTGCCTGGAGACGTGCATGGCTTCTTTCTTCACCAAGTGCAGCAGCAGTGTCCGGCTCCTCGTAAAGCAGACACAGGGATCTGTGGCTTGCCATCGAGGTACTCCAGGGCTGTCTCACTTGCCAGTGTGTTGGGAGTTGAGCCTCTGTTTATAGTCGAGACAGTGCAGGGCAATCATGTTCATCTGCAGTGGACGAGGCATTTTGGGACCTTCGGAAGTAGTGGTTGGACACCTGAGTCTCCTCCCGACTCTCCTGATGCGAGGCCACCTCTTGGGATGTGAGGGGAGAGCCAGAAAACCTTTCCAGGTGGAGCAGGGTAAGGGCCCCTCATCTGGAGCTCAGCAGGGGAAAACGGGGCTCCTCTTGAGTCACAATGGGACCCTCGGTGTTCCTCTCAAGTGGGGACGGTTCTAGCAGGGACATTCCTAGGTCACAACAAGGGTATGGATGAGCCTTTGGAGGTCCAAGAGGGAAGGGGTGATTTACCCTGAGATGCTGCAGCAGACAAGGGGCTCACCGTCCTTGTAGGGGAGAAGCTTCTGATTTTTCTCGAATTGCGGCGAGGTCCTCTCGAGTTATGACGGGGACCCCAGGGACCAGCCGCTATGGCCTAAGGAGAGGCCAGTCGCCATGCGAGTTGTGAAGCACCTGTGAGGATTCCTCCCTAGACGTCACCGGGTACTCAGTCCTTGTCTGGTGCTGCGACCAGAGCCTGTGCTTTCCTGTCACATGCTGACATAGCTCTTGGGATTCCCCTGGAATCCCCATAGGGGAGTCAGGCCTCGTCACACCTTGGGTCGAGCACAGCCGATTTCCTCCACAACTGCAACAACAGTGTCTGGGTCCCTGTCGAGTGGATACAGGCATCGGTGGCTTGAACTCAAGATATACCCAGGCTATCACACTTGCCAGTGTGCCTGAGTCAAGACTCGGGGTAACATTCGAGGCAGTGCAGGGCAGTCAGATTCATCTGGAGTGGACTAGGCATTTGGGGATCTTGGGGAAATGTGACCCAACACTTGAGGCTTCACTGGAGTCGCCTGGCATGAATGCCTCCTCTTAGGATGCTAGGGGGGACCCGGGAAACCTTTCCCGATGAAGCAGGGAAATGGATCCTCATCTGGAGCTGAGCATGGGAAAATGGAGCTCCTCTTGAGTCATGACAGGACCCTCGGTGGTCCTCTCCAGTGGGGACGGGTGGGGTGGGGCACTTCTTGGGTCACAGCAATGGTGTGAATGAGCATTTCAAGGTCCAAGAAGGAACGGGTGATTTCCCTTGGGATGCGGCAGCGGACAAGGTCCTCACTCCACCTGCAAAGGTGAAGCTTCTGGTTTTTCTCGAGTTGCAGCGGGGTCCTCTTTAGCTACGACAGGTACCACAGGGATCCGCCCCTGTGGCCCCAGGATAGGCCAGTCTCCGTGCAAGGAGCGAGGTACATCTGGGGATTCCTCCCCAGAGGCGCCAAGTACTCAGTCCCCTTCTTGTGCTGAGACTGCAGCCTGAGATTGCCTCGCCACTGCTGACATTTTTATTGGGCTTCCCCTGGAGCCTGCAGAGGGGAGTCAGGCCTCGTCTCGACGGGAGACCTGCAAGGCCACTTTCTTGCCAACTGCAGTAACAATGTGTGGATACCTGTTGAGCTGATACAGGGATCTATTGCTTGCGCTCGAGGAACTGAACTGTAGGGCTGTCACACGTGCCAGTGTGCCGGAGTCGAACTCGGGGTTACAGTCGAGGCAGTGCAGGGCAGTCCGATTCATCTGAAATGGACGAGGCATTTGGGGCTCTTTTGGAATGGTGGCCCAACCTGTGAGACTCCTCCCGACTTTCCAGGTGTGAGCACCTCCTCTTGGGATGGGAGGGGAACACCGTGAAACCTTTCCCGACGGTGTAGGGAAAGTGCCCGTTCCCTGGAGCTCTGCAGGGTAAATCGGGGCTCCTCTTGAGTCTTGGTGGGAACCTTGGGGTTCCTCTCCAGTGGGGAAGGGTGGAACAAAGAAGTTCTTGGGTCGCAGCAAGGGTGTGAAGGAGAATTTCGAGGTCCATGAGCGACGGGTTGAATTCCCCTGAGATGCCATTGCAGACAAGGGCCACACCCCGCCTGGGGGAGAAGCTTCTGGTTTTTCTCCAGTTGCAGCAGGGTCCTCTCCAGTTACGAAGTTGACCCCAGGGACCCTCCCCTGTATCCTCAGGAGAGGCCATTCTCAGTGTGAGTTTCCAGGCGCCTCTCAGGATTCCTCCCCAGTCATCTTCGGGTCCTCAGTCCAGGTCTGGTGCTGAGGTTGGAGCCTGAGATTTCCTCGATCATGCTTTCATAGGTCTTGAGGTTACTCTGGAGCTCCCACAGCAGAGTCAGATCTCGTCTCGCCTGGAGACTTGCACGGCCTCTTTCTTCCCCAACTGTAGCAGCAGTGTCTGTCTCCCCATAAAGTGGACACAGGAATCTGTGGCTTGCCATCGAGGTTCTCCAGGGCAGTGTGTTGTGAGTCGAGGCTCGGGGTGACAGTTGAGACAGTGCAGGGCAATCATTTTCATCTGGAGTGGACGAGGCATTTGGGTAACTTTGGAAATGGTGGTCGGACACCTGAGGCTCCTCCCAACTCTCCTGATGTGAGGCCACCTCTTGGGATGAGACGGGAGTGCCGGAAAACCTTTCCAGACGGAGCAGGGAAAGGGCCCCTCATCTGGAGCTCAGCAGGGGAAAACGGGGCTCCTCTTGAGTCACGGCAGGACCCTCGGGGTTCCTCTCCATTGGGGACGTTTGGAGCGGGAAACTTCCTAGGTGACAACAAGGGTATGAAAGAGCATTTCGAGGTTCAAGAGGGAAGGGGTGATGTCCCACGAGATGCTGCAGCGGACAAGGGACTCACCCTCTCTGCAGAGGAGAAGCTTCTGGTATTTCTTGAGTTGCGGCTGGGTCTTCTCGAGTTACCAAGGAGACATCAGGGACCCTCTGCTGTGGCCTCATGGGAGGCCAGTCTCCAGGCGAGTTGCGAGGCACCTGTGAGGATTCCTCCTGAGATGTCGCCAGGTCCTAAGTCCTCGTCTGGTGCTGAGGCCAAAGCCTGAGCTTGCCTCGTACATGCTGCCCTACGTCTTAGGGTACCACTGGAGATCCAACAGGGGAGTCAGGCTTAGTCTCGCCTGGAGACGTGCACGTCTGCTTTCCTCCCCATCTGCAGCAGAAGCGTTCAGCACCCCTTCGAGCAAACACAGGGATCTGTGTCTTGCTCTCGAGGTACCGCAGGGCTGTCACACGTGCCAGTGTGTCGGGAGTCTAGTCTTGGGGTGACAGTCGAGGCAGTGCCAGGAATGAACGAGGCATTTGGGGATCTTGGGAATGATGGACCGACCCCTGAGGCTCGTCCTGTCTCTCGTCATTCGAGCACCTCTTCTTGGTATGCCAGGAGAGAGCCGTGAACACTTTCCCGATGGAGCAGGGAAATGTCCCGTCATGTAGAGCTCAGCCGGGGAAAACGGGGCTCCTCTTGAATCTTGGCAGGACCCTCGGGGTTCCTCTCGAGTGGTGACGGGTGGGGCGGTGAACTACTTTGGTCACAACAAGTGTGTNGGGGGAGAAGCTTCTGGTTTTTCTCCAGTTGCAGCAGGGTCCTCTCCAGTTACGAAGTTGACCCCAGGGACCCTCCCCTGTATCCTCAGGAGAGGCCATTCTCAGTGTGAGTTTCCAGGCGCCTCTCAGGATTCCTCCCCAGTCATCTTCGGGTCCTCAGTCCAGGTCTGGTGCTGAGGTTGGAGCCTGAGATTTCCTCGATCATGCTTTCATAGGTCTTGAGGTTACTCTGGAGCTCCCACAGCAGAGTCAGATCTCGTCTCGCCTGGAGACTTGCACGGCCTCTTTCTTCCCCAACTGTAGCAGCAGTGTCTGTCTCCCCATAAAGTGGACACAGGAATCTGTGGCTTGCCATCGAGGTTCTCCAGGGCAGTGTGTTGTGAGTCGAGGCTCGGGGTGACAGTTGAGACAGTGCAGGGCAATCATTTTCATCTGGAGTGGACGAGGCATTTGGGTAACTTTGGAAATGGTGGTCGGACACCTGAGGCTCCTCCCAACTCTCCTGATGTGAGGCCACCTCTTGGGATGAGACGGGAGTGCCGGAAAACCTTTCCAGACGGAGCAGGGAAAGGGCCCCTCATCTGGAGCTCAGCAGGGGAAAACGGGGCTCCTCTTGAGTCACGGCAGGACCCTCGGGGTTCCTCTCCATTGGGGACGTTTGGAGCGGGAAACTTCCTAGGTGACAACAAGGGTATGAAAGAGCATTTCGAGGTTCAAGAGGGAAGGGGTGATGTCCCACGAGATGCTGCAGCGGACAAGGGACTCACCCTCTCTGCAGAGGAGAAGCTTCTGGTATTTCTTGAGTTGCGGCTGGGTCTTCTCGAGTTACCAAGGAGACATCAGGGACCCTCTGCTGTGGCCTCATGGGAGGCCAGTCTCCAGGCGAGTTGCGAGGCACCTGTGAGGATTCCTCCTGAGATGTCGCCAGGTCCTAAGTCCTCGTCTGGTGCTGAGGCCAAAGCCTGAGCTTGCCTCGTACATGCTGCCCTACGTCTTAGGGTACCACTGGAGATCCAACAGGGGAGTCAGGCTTAGTCTCGCCTGGAGACGTGCACGTCTGCTTTCCTCCCCATCTGCAGCAGAAGCGTTCAGCACCCCTTCGAGCAAACACAGGGATCTGTGTCTTGCTCTCGAGGTACCGCAGGGCTGTCACACGTGCCAGTGTGTCGGGAGTCTAGTCTTGGGGTGACAGTCGAGGCAGTGCCAGGAATGAACGAGGCATTTGGGGATCTTGGGAATGATGGACCGACCCCTGAGGCTCGTCCTGTCTCTCGTCATTCGAGCACCTCTTCTTGGTATGCCAGGAGAGAGCCGTGAACACTTTCCCGATGGAGCAGGGAAATGTCCCGTCATGTAGAGCTCAGCCGGGGAAAACGGGGCTCCTCTTGAATCTTGGCAGGACCCTCGGGGTTCCTCTCGAGTGGTGACGGGTGGGGCGGTGAACTACTTTGGTCACAACAAGTGTGTGAAGGGACTTTCGAGGTTTAGGAGGGAATGGGTGATTTCTTCTGAGATGACCCCGCGGACAAGGCCTCACTCCACCTTCAGGGGAGAAGTTTCCGGTTTTTCTTGAGTTCCGGTGGGGTCCTAACGAGTTACAATGGGCCCCCAGTAATCCACCCTTGGGGCCACAGGCGATGACAGTCTCCAAACGATTTTTGAGGTGCCTCTGAGGATACCTCCCCAGTCATTGCCTGGTCCTCAGTCTTGGTCTGGTGCTGAAGCTCGAGCCTGAGCTTGCCTCGCCCATGCTGACATAGGTCTTGGGTTACCCCTAGGGCCCCCACAGGGGAGTCAGGACTCGTCTCGCCTGGAGACGTGCACGGCCGCTATCCTCCCCAACTGCAGCAACAGTTTCCAGGTCCCTGTCGAGCCGACACAGGGATCTGTGGCTTGCCATCGAGGTACCTAAGGGCTGTCACAAGAGCCAGTGTGCCGGAGTTGAGCCTCGGGGTGACAGTCGAGGCAGTGTAGGGCAGTCAGGATCATCTGGACTGGAAAAGGCATTTGGGGGTCTTTGTGAATGGTGGCCCAATCTGTGAGACTCCTTCTGACTCTGCAGGTGTGAGGACATCATCTTGGGGTGAGAGGGGAACACAGGGAAACCTTTCCCCATGGAGCAGGGTAGGGACCCTCGTCAGGAGCTCAGCAGGGGAAAACCGAGCTCCTCTTGAGTCTTGGTGGAACTCTCCGGGTTCCTCTCTAATGGGGATGGGTGGGGCGGGGAACTTCTTGGATCACAGCAAGGTTGTGAAGGAGCCTATCGAGGTCCATGAGGGACGGGATGAATTCCCCTGAAATGCCACCGCAGATAAGGGCCACGCCACGCCTGCAGGGGAGAAGCTTCCCGTTTTTCTGGAGTTGCGTCGGGGTCCACTCGCTTTACGATGGGGAACCCAGGGACCCGCCCCTGTATCTTCAGGAGAGGCCATTCTCAATGCTAGTTGCGAGGCGCTTTTGGGGATACCAACCCAGTCGTTGCCTGGTGTTCAGTCCTCGTCTGGGCTGAGGTCGAGCCTATGATTTCTTCGCTCATGCTTTCATAGGACTTGAGGTGCCTCTGGAGCTCCCACAGGGGAGTCAGGTCTCTTCTCGCCTGGAGACCTGCACGGCCTCATTCTTCCCCAACTGCAGCGGCAGTGTACGGCTCCCCGTAATGAGGACACAGGGATCTGTGGCTTGCCATTGAGCTACTCTAGGGCTGTCTCACATGCCAGTGTGTTTAGAGTCGAGCCTCGGGTGACAGTTGAGACAGTGCAGGGCAGTCATGTTCATCTGGAGTGGATGAAGAATTTGGGGGTCTTGGGTAGTGGTGGTCGGACACCTGTGGCTCCTGCCAACTCTCTTGATGGGAGCCACCTCTTGGGATGTGGGGGGAGCACCCGAAAACCTCTCCCAATTGACCAGGGAAAGGACCCCTCATTAGGAGCTTAGCAGTGGAAATCGGGGGTCCTCTTGAGTTGCGGCGGGACCCTCGGTGTTCCTCTCAAGTGGGGATATTGGGGTGGGGAACTTCCTAGATCCCAACAAGGGTATGAAGGAGCCTTTCGAGGTCCAAGAGGGAAGGGGTGATTTCCCCCGAGATGCTGCAGCGGACAAGGTATTCACACTCCCAGCAGGGAGAAGCTTCTGGTTTTTCTCAAGTTGCGGCGGGGTCCTCTCAAGTTACGACAGGGACCCCAGGCAACCGCCGCTGTGGCCTCAAGAGAGGCCAGTCTCCATGCGAGTTGGGAGGCACCTGTTCGGATTCCTACTGAGACGTCGACGGGTCCTCAGTCCTTGTCTGGTGCTGAGGCCGGAGCCTGTGCTGGCCTCGCCCATACTTACATATGTCTTGGGGATCCCCTGTAGCCCCCATAGTGGAGTCAGGCCTCGTCTCACCTGGGATCGTACACAGCCACTTTCCTTCACGACTGCAGCAACAGTGTCCGTGTCCCTGTCGAGCGGATACAGCGATCAGTGTCTTGACCTCAAGGTTCCCCAGGGCTATCACACGTGACAGTGTATCAGCAGTTGAGCTTCAGGGAGGCAGTCGAGGCACTGCAGGGCAGTCAGTTTCACCTGGAGTGGACGAGGCATTCGGGGTTCTTGGGGAAAGGTGACTAGACATCTGAGGCTCCTCTGGACTCGTCTGGTGTGAGGGCCTCCTCTTGGGATTTGAGGGGAGAGCCGGGAACCCTTTCTCTATGGAGCTGGGAAAGGGCCCCTCATCTGGAGCTGAGCATGGGAAAATGGAGCTCCTCTTGAATCTTAGTGGGACCCTCGGCGGTCCTCTCAAGTCGGGACTGGTGGGGCAGGGAATTTCTTGTTTCTCAGTAAGGGTGTGAAGGAGCATTTCGAGGTCCAAGTCGGAACGGGTGATTTCCCCCAGGATGCTGCAGTGGACAAGGGCTTCACCCCACCTGCAAGGGAGAAGCTTCTGGTTTTCTCGAGATGCGGGGTGGTCCTCTCGAGTTATGTAGTGTACCCCAGTGACCTGCCCCTGTGACCTCAGGACTGGTCAGTCTCCGTGGGAGTTGCAACTGGGTATATCTCGCCAGTCGTCGCCGGGTCCCTAGGCCTCGTCTGGTGCTGAAGCCACAGTCTGAGTTTGCCTCGCCCATGCTGACCTACGTCTTGGGATTCCCCTGGAGCTCCCACAGAGGAGCCAGGCCTCGTCTCGCCTGGAGACATGCATGGCTCCTTTCCTCTCCATCTGCAGCAGAAGTGTCCAGCACCCCTTCAAGCAGACACAGGGATCTCTGGCTTGCCCTCGAGGTACATCAGGGCTGTCACATGTGCCAGTGTGTCGGGAGTCGAGTCTCGGGGTGACAGTCGAGGCAGTGCAGGGCAATGAGGTTCATTAGAAATGGACGAGGCATTTGGGGGTCTTGGGAATGCCTGACCGACCACTGAGGCTCGTCCTGTCTCTCCTCGTTCGAGCGCCTCTTCTGGGATGCCAGGGGAGAGCCGTGAACACTTTCCCGAAGGAGCAGGGAAATGTCCCATTATCTAAGGATCAGCCGGGGAAAACGGGGCTCCTCTTGAGTCTTGGAGGGACCCTCGGGTTTCCTCTCGATTGGGGATGGGTGGGGGGGGGAACCTCTTTGGTCACAACAAGGATGTGAAGGGACTTTCGAGGTCTAGGAGGGAAGGGGTGATTTCTCCTGAGATGACTCCACAGACAAAGGCCTCACTCCACCTGCAGGGGAGAAGTTTCTGATTTTTCTCGAGTGCCGGTGGGGTCCTCTTAAGTTATGACGGAGCACCAGAAACCCGCCCTTGGGGCCACAGGTGATGACAGTCTTCGAACGTTTTTTGAGGCGCCTCTGGGGATTCCTCCTCAGTCGTCGCAGGGTCCTCAGTCCTGGTCTGGTGCTGAAGCTGGAGCCTGAGCTTGCCTCGCCCATGCTGACATAGGTCTTAGGTTACCAGTGGAGCCCCCACAGGGGCGTCAGGCCTCGTCTCACCTGGAGACGTGCACGGCCGCTATCCAGTCCAACTGCAGCCACAGTGTCCGTGTCCCTGTCAATCGGACACAAGGATCTGTGGCTTGCCATCGAGGTACCCAAGGGGTGTCACACGTGCCAGTGTGCTAGAGTCGAGCCTTGAGGTAACAGTCGAGGCAATGTAGGGGAGTCAGGATCATCTGGATTGGACGAGACATTTAGGGGTCTTTGGAATTGGTGGACCAAACTGTGAGACTCCATCCGACTTTGCAGGTGTGAGCACCTTCACTTGGGATGTGAGGGGAACACAAGGAAACCTTTCCCCATGGAGCAAGGAAGGGCCCCTCATCTGGAGCGCAGCAGGGGAAAACCGAGCTCCTCTTGAGTCTTGGTGGGACCCTCCGTGTTCCCCTCTAGTGGCGAGGGTGGGGTGGGGAACTTCTTGGATCACAGCAAGGTTGTGAAGGAGTCTGTCAAGGTCCAGGAAGGACGGGATGAATTCCCCTGAGATGCCACCAAAGACAAGTGCCACACCACGCCTGCAGGGGAGAAGCTTCTGGTTTTCCTCGAGTTTTAGAGGGATCTACTCGCTTTACGATGGGGAACCCAGGGAACGCCCTTGTATCATCAGGAGAGGCCATTCTCAGTGCTAGTTGCGAGGAGCTTCTGGGGATAACAACCCAGTCGATGCCTGTTCCTCAGTGCTCGTCTGGTGCTGAAGACGAGACTATGATTTCCTCACTCATGCTTTCATAGAACTTGATGTTACTCTGGAGCCCCCACAAGGGAGTCAGGCCTCTTCTCGCCTGGACACTTGCACGGCCTCTTTCTTCCCCAACTGCAGCAGCAGTGTCCGGCTCCCCGTCAAGCGAATACAAGGATCTGTGGCTTGCCATCCAGGTACTCCAGGCCTGTCTCACATGTCAGTGTGTTGGAAGTCGAGCCTCGGGTAACAATCGAGAGGGTGCAGGGCTGTCATGTTCATCTGGAGTTTACGAGGAATTTGGGGGTCTTCGGGAGTGGTGGTCGGACACCTGAGGCTCCTCCCGACTCTCCTGATGCGAGGCCACCTCTTGGGATGTGAGTGGAGCGCCGGAAATCCTTTCCCCATGGACCAGGGAAAGGGCCCCTCATCTGGAGCTCAGCAGGGGAAAACGAAGGTCCTCTTCAGTTGCGGCATGACCCTCGGGCTTCCTCTCAAGGGGGGACGGTTGGGACAAGGAACTTCCTAGATCACAACAAAGGTATGAAGGAGTCTTTCGAGGTCCAAGAGGGAAGGGGTGATTTCCTCCGAGATTCTGCAGTGGATAAGGGACTCACCCTTCTTGAGGCAGAGAAGCTTCTCGTTTTTCTCGAGTTGTGGCGGGGTCCTCTCCACTTACGACGGGGACCAGAGCGACCCACCCCTGTATCCTCAGGAGAGGCCATTCTCAGTGTGATTTGCGAGGGTTCTCATGGGATTCCTCCCCTGTCATCACCGGGTCCTTCAGTCCTCGTCTGGTGCTGAAGATGACCCTTGATTTCTTCGCTCGTGCTTTCATAGGACTTGAGGTTACTCTGGAGCCCCCACAGGGGAGTCAGGCCTCTTCTCACCTGGAGACTTGAACGGCCTCTTTTTTCGCCAGCTGCAGCGGCAGTGTCCGGCTCCCCATCAAGAGGACACAGGGATCTGTGTCTTGTAATTGAGGTACTCCAGGGCTGTCTCATATGCCAGTGTGTTGGGAGTCGAGCTTCGGGTGACATTCGAGACAGTGCAGGGCAGTCATGTTTATCTGGAGTGGACGAGGAATTTGGGGGTCTTAGGGAGTGGTGGTCAGACAGCTGAGTCTCCTCCCGACTCTCTTGATGCGAGGCCACGTCTTGGAATGTGAGGGGAGCGCCGGAAAACCTTTCCTGATGAAGCAGTGAAAGGGCCCTTCATTTACAACTGAGCATGAGAAAATGGAGCTCCTCTTGAGTCGCGTAGGGACCCTCGACAGTCCTCTCGATTGGGGACGTGTGGGCCGGGAAACTTCTTGTGTCTCAGTAAGGGTGTGAAGGAGCATTTCGAGGTGAAAGTGGGAACGTTGATTTCCCTCAGGATGCTGCAGTATACAAGGGCCACACCCTGCCTGCAAGGGATAAGCCTCTGGTTTTCTTAAGTTTCGGGAGGTGCTCTCGAGTTACGACGGTCACCCCAGAGACCCGCCCCTGTGGTCTCAGGAGAGGTCAGTCTCCATGCAAGTTGCCACTGGGTATTTCTCCCCAGTCGTCGCTGCGTCCCCAGGCCTCGAGTGGTGCTGAGGCCACATCCTGTGCTTGCCTCTCCCATGCTGACCTACGTCTTGGGGTTCCCCTGGAGCTCCTACATGGGAGTCAGGCCTCGTCTCGCCTGGAGATGTGCAAGGCCGGTTTCCTGTGCATCTGCAGCAGAAGTGTCCAGCACCCCTTCGAGCAGACATAGGGATCTGTGGCTTGCCTTCGAGGTTCCCCGGGCTGTCACACTTGCCAGTGTGTTGGGAGTGGAGTCTCGGGTTGACAGTCGAGCCAGTTCAGGGCAGTGAGGTACATCAGGAATGGACGAGGCATTTGGGGGTCTTGGGAATGATGGACGGACCACTGACTCTCGTCCTGTCTCCCCTCGTTCTAGCGCCTCTTCTTGGTATGCCAGGGGAGATCCGTGAACATTTTCCCGATAGAGCAGGGAAAAGTCCCTTCATCTGGAGCTCAGCCAGGGTAAACGGGGCTCTTCTTGATTCTTGGCAGGACCCTCGGGGTTCCTCTCGAGTGGGGACGGATGGGGCAGCTAACTACTTTGGTCACAACAATGCTGTGAATGGAGTTTCGAGGTCTAGGAGGGAAGGGGTGATTTGTCCTGAGATGACTCCGCCGACAAGGGCCTCACTCCACCTGCAGGGGAGAAGTTTCCGGTTATTCTCGAGTGCTGATGGCATCCTCTCGAGTTACAACGGGACCCCAGAAATCCGCCCTTGGGGCCACATTCGAGGACAGTCTCCAAACGATTTGTGATGCGCCTCTGGGGATTCCTCCCCAGTCGTCGCCGGGTCCTCAGTCCTGGTCTGGTGTTGAAGCTGGAGCCTGAGCTTGCCTCGCCCATGGTGACATAGGTCTTGGGTTTTCGCTGGAGCCCCCACAGTGAAGTCAGGTCTCGTCTCGCCTGGAGACGTGCAGGGCCGTTATCCTCCCCAACTGCAACAACAGTGTCCGTGTCCCTGTGGAGCAGACACAGGGATCTGTGGCTTGCCATGGAGGAACCCAAGGGCTGTCACACGTGCAAGTGTGCTGGAGTCGAGCCTCAGGGTGACACTCGAGGCAGTGCAGGACATTCAGATTCATCTGGAGTGGACTGCGCATTTGGGGGTCTTGTGGAAATGTGACCCAATGACTGAGGCTTCTCTGGAATCACCTGGTGTGAGTTCCTCCTCTTGGGATGCATGCAGAGAGCTGGGCACCCTTTCCCGATGGAGCAGGTAAAGGGCCCCTCATCTGGAGATGAACATGGGAAAATGGAGCTTCTGTTGAGTCGCGGTGAGACACTCAGCGGTCCTCTAGAGCGGGGACGTGTGGGGCGTGGAAATTCCTGTGTCCCAGCAAGGGTGTGAAAGTGCATTTCGAGGTCCAAGAGGGAACAGGTGATTTCTCCTAGGATGCCACAGAGGACAATGGCCTCACTCTTCCTGCAACTGTGAAGCTTCTGGTTTTTCTCGAGTTTTGGCATGGTCCTCTCGACTTAGGTACGGGACCACAGGGATCCGACCCTGTGGCTCCAAGATAGGCCGGTCTCCGTGCGAGGGGTGAGGCACATCTGGGGATTCCTCCCCAGTGGCGCCAAGTCCTCAGTCCCCTTCTGGTTCTGAGGCTGCAGCCTCAGATTGCCTCGCCCATGCTGATATTTGTTTTGGGCTTCCCCTGGAGCCCACAGAGGGGAATCAGGCCTCGTCTCGATAGGAGATGTGCACATCCGCTTTCCTTCCCAACTGCAGTAACAGTGTCTGGGTGCCTGTCGAGCGGATACAGGGATCTATGGCTTGCGCTCGAGCTACCCTAGGGCTGCCACATGTGCCAGTGTGCCGGAGTCAAGCCTCGGGGTTACAGTCGAGGCAGTGCAGGGCAGTCAGGTTCATCTGAGGTGGACGAGGCATTTGGGGGTTTTGGGAAATGGTGGCCCAAACTGTGAGATGCCTCCCGACTTTCCAGTTGCAATTACCTCTTCTTGGGGTGGGAGGGGAACACCACAAAACCTTTCCCGACCGAGCAGGGAAAGGGCCCTTCCTTTGGAGATCAGCATCTTAAAACGGGGCTCCTCTTGAGTCTTGGGGGTCACCTGGGTTTCCGCTCGAGTGGGCAGGGGTGGGCGGGGAACTTCTTGGGTCACAGCAAGGGCGTGAAGGAGCCTTTCGAGGTTCACGAGGGACAGGGTGAATGCCCCAGAGATGTCTTTATGGACAACGGTCACACTACTCCTGCAGGGGAGGAGCTTCCAGATTTTCTCGAGTTGGGGTGGGGTCCTCTCGAGTTACGATGAGGACCCCAGGGACCCGCCCCTGTATCCCCAGGAGAGGCCTTTCACAGTGCTAGTTGTGAGGCGCCTCGGGGGATTCCTCCCCAGTCATTGCCGGGTCCTCAGTCATCATCTAGTGCTGAGGTCGGAGCCTGAGATTTCTTCGCTCATGCTTTCATAGGTCTTGAGGTTACTCTGGAACCCCACAGGGGAGTCAGAACTCTTCTCGCCTGGAGACTTGCATGGCTTCTTTCTTCCCCAACTGCAGCGGCAGTGTCCAGCTCTCCCTCAAGTGGAGACAGGCATCTGTGGCTAGCCATCGAGGTACTCCAGGGCTGTCTCACTTGCCAGTGTGTTTGAAGTCGAGCCTCAGAGAGACACTCGAGACAGTGCAGGTCAGTCATGTTCATCTGGAGTGGAAGAGGCATTTGGGGATCTTGGGGAGTCCTGGTCGGACACCTGAGGCTCCTCCCAACTCTCCTAATGCGAGGCCACCTCTTTGGATGCGAGGGGAGCGCCGGAAAACCTTTCCCGATGGAGCAGGGAAAGGCCCCCTCATCTGGAGCTCAGCAGTTTAAAACGGGGCTCCTCTTGAGTCTTGACGGGACACTTGGGGTTCCTTTCGAGTGGGAACGGGTGGGCCGGGGAAATTTTTGGGTCACAGCAAGTGTGTGAAGGAGGCTTTCGAGGTCCAAGAGGGAAGGGGTGATTTCCCCCGAGATGCTCAGCCGACAAGGGTCTCACCCACCCTGCAGGGGTGAAACATCTGGTTTTTCTCGAGTTGTGGCGGGGTCCTCTTGAGTTACGACGGGGAACCCAGGAACCTGCCACTGTGGCCTCAGGAGAGGCCAGTCTCCATGAGAGTTGCGAGGCACNGGAAACCTTTCCCCATGGAGCAAGGAAGGGCCCCTCATCTGGAGCGCAGCAGGGGAAAACCGAGCTCCTCTTGAGTCTTGGTGGGACCCTCCGTGTTCCCCTCTAGTGGCGAGGGTGGGGTGGGGAACTTCTTGGATCACAGCAAGGTTGTGAAGGAGTCTGTCAAGGTCCAGGAAGGACGGGATGAATTCCCCTGAGATGCCACCAAAGACAAGTGCCACACCACGCCTGCAGGGGAGAAGCTTCTGGTTTTCCTCGAGTTTTAGAGGGATCTACTCGCTTTACGATGGGGAACCCAGGGAACGCCCTTGTATCATCAGGAGAGGCCATTCTCAGTGCTAGTTGCGAGGAGCTTCTGGGGATAACAACCCAGTCGATGCCTGTTCCTCAGTGCTCGTCTGGTGCTGAAGACGAGACTATGATTTCCTCACTCATGCTTTCATAGAACTTGATGTTACTCTGGAGCCCCCACAAGGGAGTCAGGCCTCTTCTCGCCTGGACACTTGCACGGCCTCTTTCTTCCCCAACTGCAGCAGCAGTGTCCGGCTCCCCGTCAAGCGAATACAAGGATCTGTGGCTTGCCATCCAGGTACTCCAGGCCTGTCTCACATGTCAGTGTGTTGGAAGTCGAGCCTCGGGTAACAATCGAGAGGGTGCAGGGCTGTCATGTTCATCTGGAGTTTACGAGGAATTTGGGGGTCTTCGGGAGTGGTGGTCGGACACCTGAGGCTCCTCCCGACTCTCCTGATGCGAGGCCACCTCTTGGGATGTGAGTGGAGCGCCGGAAATCCTTTCCCCATGGACCAGGGAAAGGGCCCCTCATCTGGAGCTCAGCAGGGGAAAACGAAGGTCCTCTTCAGTTGCGGCATGACCCTCGGGCTTCCTCTCAAGGGGGGACGGTTGGGACAAGGAACTTCCTAGATCACAACAAAGGTATGAAGGAGTCTTTCGAGGTCCAAGAGGGAAGGGGTGATTTCCTCCGAGATTCTGCAGTGGATAAGGGACTCACCCTTCTTGAGGCAGAGAAGCTTCTCGTTTTTCTCGAGTTGTGGCGGGGTCCTCTCCACTTACGACGGGGACCAGAGCGACCCACCCCTGTATCCTCAGGAGAGGCCATTCTCAGTGTGATTTGCGAGGGTTCTCATGGGATTCCTCCCCTGTCATCACCGGGTCCTTCAGTCCTCGTCTGGTGCTGAAGATGACCCTTGATTTCTTCGCTCGTGCTTTCATAGGACTTGAGGTTACTCTGGAGCCCCCACAGGGGAGTCAGGCCTCTTCTCACCTGGAGACTTGAACGGCCTCTTTTTTCGCCAGCTGCAGCGGCAGTGTCCGGCTCCCCATCAAGAGGACACAGGGATCTGTGTCTTGTAATTGAGGTACTCCAGGGCTGTCTCATATGCCAGTGTGTTGGGAGTCGAGCTTCGGGTGACATTCGAGACAGTGCAGGGCAGTCATGTTTATCTGGAGTGGACGAGGAATTTGGGGGTCTTAGGGAGTGGTGGTCAGACAGCTGAGTCTCCTCCCGACTCTCTTGATGCGAGGCCACGTCTTGGAATGTGAGGGGAGCGCCGGAAAACCTTTCCTGATGAAGCAGTGAAAGGGCCCTTCATTTACAACTGAGCATGAGAAAATGGAGCTCCTCTTGAGTCGCGTAGGGACCCTCGACAGTCCTCTCGATTGGGGACGTGTGGGCCGGGAAACTTCTTGTGTCTCAGTAAGGGTGTGAAGGAGCATTTCGAGGTGAAAGTGGGAACGTTGATTTCCCTCAGGATGCTGCAGTATACAAGGGCCACACCCTGCCTGCAAGGGATAAGCCTCTGGTTTTCTTAAGTTTCGGGAGGTGCTCTCGAGTTACGACGGTCACCCCAGAGACCCGCCCCTGTGGTCTCAGGAGAGGTCAGTCTCCATGCAAGTTGCCACTGGGTATTTCTCCCCAGTCGTCGCTGCGTCCCCAGGCCTCGAGTGGTGCTGAGGCCACATCCTGTGCTTGCCTCTCCCATGCTGACCTACGTCTTGGGGTTCCCCTGGAGCTCCTACATGGGAGTCAGGCCTCGTCTCGCCTGGAGATGTGCAAGGCCGGTTTCCTGTGCATCTGCAGCAGAAGTGTCCAGCACCCCTTCGAGCAGACATAGGGATCTGTGGCTTGCCTTCGAGGTTCCCCGGGCTGTCACACTTGCCAGTGTGTTGGGAGTGGAGTCTCGGGTTGACAGTCGAGCCAGTTCAGGGCAGTGAGGTACATCAGGAATGGACGAGGCATTTGGGGGTCTTGGGAATGATGGACGGACCACTGACTCTCGTCCTGTCTCCCCTCGTTCTAGCGCCTCTTCTTGGTATGCCAGGGGAGATCCGTGAACATTTTCCCGATAGAGCAGGGAAAAGTCCCTTCATCTGGAGCTCAGCCAGGGTAAACGGGGCTCTTCTTGATTCTTGGCAGGACCCTCGGGGTTCCTCTCGAGTGGGGACGGATGGGGCAGCTAACTACTTTGGTCACAACAATGCTGTGAATGGAGTTTCGAGGTCTAGGAGGGAAGGGGTGATTTGTCCTGAGATGACTCCGCCGACAAGGGCCTCACTCCACCTGCAGGGGAGAAGTTTCCGGTTATTCTCGAGTGCTGATGGCATCCTCTCGAGTTACAACGGGACCCCAGAAATCCGCCCTTGGGGCCACATTCGAGGACAGTCTCCAAACGATTTGTGATGCGCCTCTGGGGATTCCTCCCCAGTCGTCGCCGGGTCCTCAGTCCTGGTCTGGTGTTGAAGCTGGAGCCTGAGCTTGCCTCGCCCATGGTGACATAGGTCTTGGGTTTTCGCTGGAGCCCCCACAGTGAAGTCAGGTCTCGTCTCGCCTGGAGACGTGCAGGGCCGTTATCCTCCCCAACTGCAACAACAGTGTCCGTGTCCCTGTGGAGCAGACACAGGGATCTGTGGCTTGCCATGGAGGAACCCAAGGGCTGTCACACGTGCAAGTGTGCTGGAGTCGAGCCTCAGGGTGACACTCGAGGCAGTGCAGGACATTCAGATTCATCTGGAGTGGACTGCGCATTTGGGGGTCTTGTGGAAATGTGACCCAATGACTGAGGCTTCTCTGGAATCACCTGGTGTGAGTTCCTCCTCTTGGGATGCATGCAGAGAGCTGGGCACCCTTTCCCGATGGAGCAGGTAAAGGGCCCCTCATCTGGAGATGAACATGGGAAAATGGAGCTTCTGTTGAGTCGCGGTGAGACACTCAGCGGTCCTCTAGAGCGGGGACGTGTGGGGCGTGGAAATTCCTGTGTCCCAGCAAGGGTGTGAAAGTGCATTTCGAGGTCCAAGAGGGAACAGGTGATTTCTCCTAGGATGCCACAGAGGACAATGGCCTCACTCTTCCTGCAACTGTGAAGCTTCTGGTTTTTCTCGAGTTTTGGCATGGTCCTCTCGACTTAGGTACGGGACCACAGGGATCCGACCCTGTGGCTCCAAGATAGGCCGGTCTCCGTGCGAGGGGTGAGGCACATCTGGGGATTCCTCCCCAGTGGCGCCAAGTCCTCAGTCCCCTTCTGGTTCTGAGGCTGCAGCCTCAGATTGCCTCGCCCATGCTGATATTTGTTTTGGGCTTCCCCTGGAGCCCACAGAGGGGAATCAGGCCTCGTCTCGATAGGAGATGTGCACATCCGCTTTCCTTCCCAACTGCAGTAACAGTGTCTGGGTGCCTGTCGAGCGGATACAGGGATCTATGGCTTGCGCTCGAGCTACCCTAGGGCTGCCACATGTGCCAGTGTGCCGGAGTCAAGCCTCGGGGTTACAGTCGAGGCAGTGCAGGGCAGTCAGGTTCATCTGAGGTGGACGAGGCATTTGGGGGTTTTGGGAAATGGTGGCCCAAACTGTGAGATGCCTCCCGACTTTCCAGTTGCAATTACCTCTTCTTGGGGTGGGAGGGGAACACCACAAAACCTTTCCCGACCGAGCAGGGAAAGGGCCCTTCCTTTGGAGATCAGCATCTTAAAACGGGGCTCCTCTTGAGTCTTGGGGGTCACCTGGGTTTCCGCTCGAGTGGGCAGGGGTGGGCGGGGAACTTCTTGGGTCACAGCAAGGGCGTGAAGGAGCCTTTCGAGGTTCACGAGGGACAGGGTGAATGCCCCAGAGATGTCTTTATGGACAACGGTCACACTACTCCTGCAGGGGAGGAGCTTCCAGATTTTCTCGAGTTGGGGTGGGGTCCTCTCGAGTTACGATGAGGACCCCAGGGACCCGCCCCTGTATCCCCAGGAGAGGCCTTTCACAGTGCTAGTTGTGAGGCGCCTCGGGGGATTCCTCCCCAGTCATTGCCGGGTCCTCAGTCATCATCTAGTGCTGAGGTCGGAGCCTGAGATTTCTTCGCTCATGCTTTCATAGGTCTTGAGGTTACTCTGGAACCCCACAGGGGAGTCAGAACTCTTCTCGCCTGGAGACTTGCATGGCTTCTTTCTTCCCCAACTGCAGCGGCAGTGTCCAGCTCTCCCTCAAGTGGAGACAGGCATCTGTGGCTAGCCATCGAGGTACTCCAGGGCTGTCTCACTTGCCAGTGTGTTTGAAGTCGAGCCTCAGAGAGACACTCGAGACAGTGCAGGTCAGTCATGTTCATCTGGAGTGGAAGAGGCATTTGGGGATCTTGGGGAGTCCTGGTCGGACACCTGAGGCTCCTCCCAACTCTCCTAATGCGAGGCCACCTCTTTGGATGCGAGGGGAGCGCCGGAAAACCTTTCCCGATGGAGCAGGGAAAGGCCCCCTCATCTGGAGCTCAGCAGTTTAAAACGGGGCTCCTCTTGAGTCTTGACGGGACACTTGGGGTTCCTTTCGAGTGGGAACGGGTGGGCCGGGGAAATTTTTGGGTCACAGCAAGTGTGTGAAGGAGGCTTTCGAGGTCCAAGAGGGAAGGGGTGATTTCCCCCGAGATGCTCAGCCGACAAGGGTCTCACCCACCCTGCAGGGGTGAAACATCTGGTTTTTCTCGAGTTGTGGCGGGGTCCTCTTGAGTTACGACGGGGAACCCAGGAACCTGCCACTGTGGCCTCAGGAGAGGCCAGTCTCCATGAGAGTTGCGAGGCACCTGAGGGGAAACCTTCCGAGAAGTTGCAGGTTCTCAATCCGCATCTCGTGTTGAGGCCGGAGGTTGTGCTTGCCTCTCCCATGCTGACATAAGTCTTGGGGTTCCCCTGGATCCCCCACAGGGGAGTCAGGCCTCATCTCGCCTGGGGACGTGCACAGCCGCTTTTCTCCCCAACAGTGTCTTGGTCCCTGTCGAGCAGATACAGGGATCAGTGGCTTGACATCTAGGTACCCCAGAGATATCAAACCTGCCAGTGTGCCGCAGTCGAGCCTCGGGTTGACAGTCGAGGCAGTGCAGGACAGTCATCTGTATCTGGAGTGGAGTAGGCATTTGGGGGTCTTGCAGAAATGTGACCTGATGCCTGAGGTTTCTCTGGACTCGCCTGGTGTGAGTGCCTCCTTTGGGATGAGAGGGGGGAGCCAGGAACCATTTCCTGATGGAGCACGTATAGGGCCCCTCATCTGGAGCTGAGCATGGAAAAATGGAGCTCCTCTTGAGTTGCGCTGGGACCATCAGCGGTCCTCTCGAGTGGGAATGTATGGGGCGGGGAACATCTTGGGTCACAGCAAGGGTGTGAAAGAGAATTTCGAGGTCCAAGAGGGAACGGATGATTTACCCGGGGATGCCAGAACGGACAGGGACTCACTCCACCTGCAAAGGTGAAGCTGTTGGTTTTTCTCTATTTGCGGTGGAGTCCTCTTTAGTTACGACAGGGAACACAGGGATCCGCCCCTCTGTCCCCAGCATAGGCCAGTCTCCGTGGGAGGGGCGAAGCACATCTGGGGATTCCTCCCCAGTGGTGCCAAGTCCTCAGTCCCCTTCTGGTGCTGAGGCTGCATCCTGTGATTGCCTTGCTCTTGCTGACATTTG
>SJYW01053487.1:34845-45200 GCA_006410735.1 Raphicerus campestris | reverse complement strand
TCTGAGGCTGCAGCCTCAGATTGCCTCGCCCATGCTGATATTTGTTTTGGGCTTCCCCTGGAGCCCACAGAGGGGAATCAGGCCTCTTCTCGATAGGAGACGTGCACAGCCGCTTTCCTTCCCAACTGCAGTAACAGTGTCTGGGTGCCTGTCGAGAGGATATAGGGATCTATTGCTTGCGCTCGAGCTACCCTAGGGCTGCCACATGTGCCAGTGTGCCGGAGTCAAGCCTCGGGGTTACAGTCGAGGCAGTGCAGGGCAGTCAGGTTCATCTGAGGTGGACGAGGCATTTGGGGGTTTTGGGAAATGGTGGCCCAAACTGTGAGATGCCTCCCGACTTTCCAGTTGCAATTACCTCTTCTTGGGGTGGGAGGGGAACACCACAAAACCTTTCCCGACCGAGCAGGGAAAGGGCCCTTCCTTTGGAGATCAGCATCTTAAAACGGGGCTCCTCTTGAGTCTTGGGGGTCACCTGGGTTTCCGCTCGAGTGGGCAGGGGTGGGCGGGGAACTTCTTGGGTCACAGCAAGGGCGTGAAGGAGCCTTTCGAGGTTCACGAGGGACAGGGTGAATGCCCCAGAGATGTCTTTATGGACAACGGTCACACTACTCCTGCAGGGGAGGAGCTTCCAGATTTTCTCGAGTTGGGGTGGGGTCCTCTCGAGTTACGATGAGGACCCCAGGGACCCGCCCCTGTATCCCCAGGAGAGGCCTTTCACAGTGCTAGTTGTGAGGCGCCTCGGGGGATTCCTCCCCAGTCATTGCCGGGTCCTCAGTCATCATCTAGTGCTGAGGTCGGAGCCTGAGATTTCTTCGCTCATGCTTTCATAGGTCTTGAGGTTACTCTGGAACCCCACAGGGGAGTCAGAACTCTTCTCGCCTGGAGACTTGCATGGCTTCTTTCTTCCCCAACTGCAGCGGCAGTGTCCAGCTCTCCGTCAAGTGGACAGAGGCATCTGTGGCTAGCCATCGAGGTACTCCAGGGCTGTCTCACTTGCCAGTGTGTTTTAAGTCGAGCCTCAGAGAGACACTCGAAACAGTGCAGGTCAGTCATGTTCATCTGGAGTGGACGAGGCATTTGGGGATCTTGGGGAGTCCTGGTCGGACACCTGAGGCTCCTCCCAACTCTCCTAATGCGAGGCCACCTCTTTGGATGCGAGGGGAGCGCCGGAAAACCTTTCCCGATGGAGCAGGGAAAGGCCCCCTCATCTGGAGCTCAGCAGTTTAAAACGGGGCTCCTCTTGAGTCTTGACGGGACACTTGGGGTTCCTTTCGAGTGGGAACGGGTGGGCCGGGGAAATTTTTGGGTCACAGCAAGTGTGTGAAGGAGGCTTTCGAGGTCCAAGAGGGAAGGGGTGATTTCCCCCGAGATGCTCAGCCGACAAGGGTCTCACCCACCCTGCAGGGGTGAAACATCTGGTTTTTCTCGAGTTGTGGCGGGGTCCTCTTGAGTTACGACGGGGAACCCAGGAACCTGCCACTGTGGCCTCAGGAGAGGCCAGTCTCCATGAGAGTTGCGAGGCACCTGAGGGGAAACCTTCCGAGAAGTTGCAGGTTCTCAATCCGCATCTCGTGTTGAGGCCGGAGGTTGTGCTTGCCTCTCCCATGCTGACATAAGTCTTGGGGTTCCCCTGGATCCCCCACAGGGGAGTCAGGCCTCATCTCGCCTGGGGACGTGCACAGCCGCTTTTCTCCCCAACAGTGTCTTGGTCCCTGTCGAGCAGATACAGGGATCAGTGGCTTGACATCTAGGTACCCCAGAGATATCAAACCTGCCAGTGTGCCGCAGTCGAGCCTCGGGTTGACAGTCGAGGCAGTGCAGGACAGTCATCTGTATCTGGAGTGGAGTAGGCATTTGGGGGTCTTGCAGAAATGTGACCTGATGCCTGAGGTTTCTCTGGACTCGCCTGGTGTGAGTGCCTCCTTTGGGATGAGAGGGGGGAGCCAGGAACCATTTCCTGATGGAGCACGTATAGGGCCCCTCATCTGGAGCTGAGCATGGAAAAATGGAGCTCCTCTTGAGTTGCGCTGGGACCATCAGCGGTCCTCTCGAGTGGGAATGTATGGGGCGGGGAACATCTTGGGTCACAGCAAGGGTGTGAAAGAGAATTTCGAGGTCCAAGAGGGAACGGATGATTTACCCGGGGATGCCAGAACGGACAGGGACTCACTCCACCTGCAAAGGTGAAGCTGTTGGTTTTTCTCTATTTGCGGTGGAGTCCTCTTTAGTTACGACAGGGAACACAGGGATCCGCCCCTCTGTCCCCAGCATAGGCCAGTCTCCGTGGGAGGGGCGAAGCACATCTGGGGATTCCTCCCCAGTGGTGCCAAGTCCTCAGTCCCCTTCTGGTGCTGAGGCTGCATCCTGTGATTGCCTTGCTCTTGCTGACATTTGTATTGGGCTTCCCCTGGAGCCGGCAGAGGGGAGTCAGCCCTCATCTCAACTGGAGACTTGCACGGCGGCTTTCCTTCCCAACTGCAGTAACAGTGTCCGGGTCCTTGTCGAGTGGATACAGGGATCTATGGCTTGCGCTCGGGGTACCCTTGGGCTGTCACACATGCCAGTGGGCCGGAGTCGAGCCTCAGGGTTACAGTCGAGGCAGTGCATGGCACTCAGGTTCAACTGAATTGGACGAAGCATTTGGGGGTCTTGAGGAATGGTGGCCCAACCTGGGAGACTCCTGCCGACTTTCCAGGTGAGAGCACCTCCTCTCGGGATGCGAGGGGAACACCGCTAAACATTTCCTGAGGGAGCAGAGAAAGGGCTCGTCTTCTGGAGCTGAGCAGGGGAAAACGGGGCTCCTCTTGAACTTGGGCGGACCCTTGAGGATCCTCTCGAGTGTGGCAGAGTGGATAGGGGAACTTCTTGGGTCACAGCAAGGGTGTGAAGGAGCCTTTCAAGGTCCTCGAGGGATGGGGTGAATTCCCATGAGATGCCATTATGGACAAGGGCCAAACCACGCCTGCAGGGGAGAAGCTTCAGATTTTTCTTGACTTGTGGTGGAGTTCTCTCGAATTATGATGGGGACCCCAAGGACCTGCCCCTGTATCCTCAGGAGAGGCCATTCTCATTGCGAGTTGGGAGGCGCCTCTGGGCATTCCTCCCCAGTCATGCCAGGGTCCTCAGCCCTCGTCTGGTGCTGAGGTGGCAGTCTGAGATTTCCTCGATCATGATTTCATAGGTCTTGAGGTTGCTCTGGAGCCCCCACAGGGGAGTCAGGCCTCTTCTCGCCTGGAGACTTGCACGGCCTCTTTCTTGGCCAACTGCAGCGGCAGTGTCCGGGTCCCTGTCGAGCAGATACAGGGATCAGTGGCTTGACCTCGAGGTCCCCCAGGGCTATCACACGTGCCTGTGTGATGGATTTGGGCCTTGGGGTGGCAGTCGAGGCAGTGCAGGACAGTCAGATTCATATGGAGTGTACTTGGAATTTGGGCATCTTGCGGAAATGTGACCCGATGCCTGAGGCTTGTCTGGCTCGCCTGGTGTGAGTCCCTCCTCTTGGGATGCAAGGGGATACCCAAGAATACTTTCCCAATGGAGCCGGGAAAGGGACCCTCATCTGGAGCTCAACAGGGGAAAATGGAGCTCCTCTTGAGTCATGGCAGGACCCTCGGCATTCCTCTCTGGTGGGGACATGTGGGGCAGAGAACATACTGGGTCACAGCAAGGGTGTGAAAAAGCATTTCGAATTCCAAGAGGGAAAGGGTTACTTGGCCTGGTACGCCACAGCAGACAAGGGCCTCACTCCTCCTGCAAAGGTGAAGCTTTTGATTTTTCTCGAGTTGCGGCGGGGTCCGCTTGAGGTATGACTGGTACCTCAGGGATCCTACCCTGTGGCCCCAGGATAGGCCAGGCTCCGTGCGATGGGCAAGGCACATCTGGGATTTCCTCCCCAGTGGCGCCAAGTCCTCAGTCCCCTTCTGGTGTTGAGGCTGCAGCCTGAGATTGCCTTGCCCGTGCTGACATTTGTATTGGCCTTCCCCTGGAGCCCGCAGAGGAGAGTAAGGCCTCGTCTCGACTGGAGACTTGAAAGGCCCTCTCCTTCCCAACTGTAGTAAGCGTGTCTGGGTCCCTGTCGAGCGGGTACAGGGATCTATGGCTTGCACTCGAGGTACCTTAGGGCTGTCACCTGTGCCATTGTGCCAGAGTAAAGCCTCGGGGTTACAGTCTAGGCAGTGCAGGGCACTCAGATTCATCTGAAGTGGACGAGGAATTTGGGGGTCTTGGGGAATGGTGGCCCAACCTGTGAGACTTGTCCGGATATTCCAGGTGCAAACAACTCTTCTTGGGATGCCAGGGGAACACCGCGAAACCTTTCCCAACAGAGCAGGGAAAGGGCCCCTCATGTGAAGCTCAGCAGGGGAAACGGGGCTCCTCTTGAGTCTTTGCAGGACCCTTGGGGTTCCTCTCGAGTGGAGACCGTTGGGGTGGGGAACGTCCTAGGTTACAGCAAGGGTATGAAGGAGCCTTTCAAGGTCCAAGAGGGAAGGGGTGATTTCCCCCGAGATGCTGCATCGGTAAGGGATTCACCCTCCCTGCCGGGGAGAAGCTTCTGGTTTTTCTCGAGTTGCGGTGGGGTCCTCTCAAGTTATGACCGGGACCCTAGGGACCCGCCCCTGTGGCCTCAGGAGAAGCCAGTCTCTGTGACAGTTGCAAGGCACCTGTAGGGATTCCACCCGAGATGTCACCACGTCCTCAGTCCTCGTCTGGTGCTGAGGCCAGAGCCTGTTCTTGCCTCGCCCATGCTGACATAGGTCTTGGATTTCTCCTGGAGCCCCCATAGGGGACTCAGTTCTCGTCACGCCTAGGGACGTGCACAGCCGCTTTCCTCACCAACTGCAGCAACAGTGTCAGGGTCCCTGTCCAGCGGACACTGGGATCAGTGGCTTGAACTCAACGAAACCCAGGGCTATGACACGTGCCAGTGTGCCGGAGCCAAGCCTTGGGGTGACAGTCGAGGCAGTGCAGGACAGTCAGATTCATCTGGAGTTGACTAGGCATTTGGGGGTCTTTGGGAAATGTGACGCTATGCCTGAGGCTTCTCTGGACTCTCCTGGAGATTGGGATTCGAGGGGGGATCGGGGAACCCTTTCCCGAAGAAGCAAGGAAAGGGCCCCTCATCTGGAGCTGAGCATGGGAAAATGGAGCTCCTTTTGTGTCGTGGCAGGACCTTCGGAGGTCCTCTCGAGTGGGTATATGTGGGTCGGGGAAGTTCTTGGGTCACAGCAAGGGTGTGAAAGAGCGTTTTGAGGTCCAAGAGAGAACAGGTGATTTCCCCAGGGAGGCCGCAGCGTACAAGGGCCTCACTCCACCTGCAAGGGTGAAGCTTCTGGTTTTTCTCGAGTTGCAGCGGGGTCTGCTCGAGTTACGACGGGGACCCATGGGACACGTCTCTGTATCCTCAGGAGAGGCCATTCTCAGTTCGAGTTGCAAGGCACCTCTGGGGATTCCTCCCCAGTCATTGCTGGGTCCTCAGTCCTTGTCTGATTCTGAGGTCGAGTCTGAGATTTCCTCGCTCATGCTTTCATAGGTCTTGAGGTTACTCCAGAGCCCCCACAGGGGAGTCAGGCCTCTTCTCGCCTGGAGACTTGCATGGCCTCTTTCTTCCCCAACTGCAGCAGCAGTTTCCAGCTCCCCATAAATCAGACACAGGGATATGCGGCTTGCCATCGAGGTACTCCACGGCTGTTTCACGTGCCAGTGTGTGAGGAGTCGAGCCTCGGGTGACAGTCGAGACAGTGCAGTGCAGTCATGATCATCTGGAGTAGACGAGGCATTTGGGGATCTTGGGGAGTGGTGGTTGGACACCTGAAGCTCCTCCCGACAATCCAGATGTGAGGCCACCTCTTGGGATGCGAGGGGAGCGATGGAAACCTTTTCCCGATGGAGCAGGGAACGGGTCCCTCATCTGGAGCTCAGCAGGGGAAAATGGGGCTCCTTTTGAGTCCCAGTGGGACCCTCGGGTTTCCTCTCCAGTGGGGACGGTTGCCGCGGGGAAATTCCTAGGTCACAACAAGGGTATGAAGGAGCCTTTCGAAGTCCAAGATGGAAGGGGTGATTTTCCCAGAGATGCTGCAGCAGACAAGGGACTCACCCTCCCTGCAGGAGAGAAGCTTCTGATTTTTCTCGAGGTGTGGTTGGGTCCTCTCAAGTTACGACAGGGAACCCAGGGAACCACCGCTGTGGCCTCAGGAGAGGCCAGTCTCCATGCCAGTTGCAAGGCACCTGTGGAGATTCCTCCAGAGACGTCGCCAGGTCCTCAGTTCTGGTCTGGTGCTGAGGCCGGAGCCTGTGCTTGCCTCACCAGTGCTAACATAGGTCTTGGGGTTTCCCTGGAGCCTCCATAGGGGAGTCAGGCCTGTTCTTGCCTGGGGACGTGCACAGCCGCTTTCCTACCCAACTGCAGCAACAGTGTTCGGGTCCCTGTTGAGCGGACACAGGGATCAGTGGCTTGACCTCGAGGTCCCCCAGGGCTATCTCACATGCCAGTGTCATGGATTTGGGCCTCAGCGTGAGAGTCGAGGTAGTGCAGGACAGTCAGATTCATATGGAGTGGACGTGGAATTTGGGCGTCTTGCGGAAATGTGACCCGATGCCTGAGGCTTGTCTGGCTCGCCTGGTGTGAGTCCCTCCTCTTGAGATGTAAGGGGATAGCCGAGAATACTTTCCCAATGGAGCAGGGAAATGGCCCCTCATCTGGAGCTCAGCTGGAAAAAAAGGGGCTCCTCTTTAGTCACGGTGGGACCCTCGGGGTTCTTCTCGAATGTGGACGGTTGGGACGGGGAACTTCCTAGATCACAACAAGGGTATGAAGGAGCGTTTTGAGGTCCAAGATGGAAGAGGTGATTTCCCCCTAGATGCTGAAGCAGACAATGGACTCACCCTCCCTGCAGGGGAGAAGCTTCTGGTTTTTCTCGAGTTGCGGCGGGGTCCTCAGGAGTTATGACGGGTACCACAGTGATGCATCGCTGTGGCCTCAAAAGAGGCCAGTCTCCATGAGAGGTGCGAGGAAACTGTGGGGATTCCTCCCGAGACGTCGCCGGGTCCTCAGTCCTCGTCTGGTGCTGAGGCCGGAGCCTGTGCTTGCCTCTCCCATCTGACACAGGTCTTGGGGTTCTTCTCGAGCCCCCATAGGGGAGTCAGGCCTCGTCTCGCCTGTGGACGTGCACGGACTCTTTCCTCCCCAACTGCAGCAACAGTGTCCAGGTCCCTGTCGAGTGGATAAGAGATCAGTGGCTTGCCATCGAGGTACACCAGGGTTATCACACGTGCCAGTGTGCCTGAGTCTAGCCGCGAGGTGACAGTCGAGGCACTGCTGGGCAGTCAGGTTCATCTGGAGTGGACCAGGCATTTCGTGGTCTTGGGGACTGGTGGCCTAAACTGTGAGACTCCTCTCGACACTCCAGGTGAGAGCACCTCCTCTTGACATGCAGGGGAATACCGGGAAACCTTTCCCAACGGAGCAGGGAAAGGGCCCCTCATCTGAAGCTCAACAAGGGAAAAAGGGGCTCCTCTTGAGTTTTGGTAGGAACCNAATCCAGATGTGAGGCCACCTCTTGGGATGCGAGGGGAGCGATGGAAACCTTTTCCCGATGGAGCAGGGAACGGGTCCCTCATCTGGAGCTCAGCAGGGGAAAATGGGGCTCCTTTTGAGTCCCAGTGGGACCCTCGGGTTTCCTCTCCAGTGGGGACGGTTGCCGCGGGGAAATTCCTAGGTCACAACAAGGGTATGAAGGAGCCTTTCGAAGTCCAAGATGGAAGGGGTGATTTTCCCAGAGATGCTGCAGCAGACAAGGGACTCACCCTCCCTGCAGGAGAGAAGCTTCTGATTTTTCTCGAGGTGTGGTTGGGTCCTCTCAAGTTACGACAGGGAACCCAGGGAACCACCGCTGTGGCCTCAGGAGAGGCCAGTCTCCATGCCAGTTGCAAGGCACCTGTGGAGATTCCTCCAGAGACGTCGCCAGGTCCTCAGTTCTGGTCTGGTGCTGAGGCCGGAGCCTGTGCTTGCCTCACCAGTGCTAACATAGGTCTTGGGGTTTCCCTGGAGCCTCCATAGGGGAGTCAGGCCTGTTCTTGCCTGGGGACGTGCACAGCCGCTTTCCTACCCAACTGCAGCAACAGTGTTCGGGTCCCTGTTGAGCGGACACAGGGATCAGTGGCTTGACCTCGAGGTCCCCCAGGGCTATCTCACATGCCAGTGTCATGGATTTGGGCCTCAGCGTGAGAGTCGAGGTAGTGCAGGACAGTCAGATTCATATGGAGTGGACGTGGAATTTGGGCGTCTTGCGGAAATGTGACCCGATGCCTGAGGCTTGTCTGGCTCGCCTGGTGTGAGTCCCTCCTCTTGAGATGTAAGGGGATAGCCGAGAATACTTTCCCAATGGAGCAGGGAAATGGCCCCTCATCTGGAGCTCAGCTGGAAAAAAAGGGGCTCCTCTTTAGTCACGGTGGGACCCTCGGGGTTCTTCTCGAATGTGGACGGTTGGGACGGGGAACTTCCTAGATCACAACAAGGGTATGAAGGAGCGTTTTGAGGTCCAAGATGGAAGAGGTGATTTCCCCCTAGATGCTGAAGCAGACAATGGACTCACCCTCCCTGCAGGGGAGAAGCTTCTGGTTTTTCTCGAGTTGCGGCGGGGTCCTCAGGAGTTATGACGGGTACCACAGTGATGCATCGCTGTGGCCTCAAAAGAGGCCAGTCTCCATGAGAGGTGCGAGGAAACTGTGGGGATTCCTCCCGAGACGTCGCCGGGTCCTCAGTCCTCGTCTGGTGCTGAGGCCGGAGCCTGTGCTTGCCTCTCCCATCTGACACAGGTCTTGGGGTTCTTCTCGAGCCCCCATAGGGGAGTCAGGCCTCGTCTCGCCTGTGGACGTGCACGGACTCTTTCCTCCCCAACTGCAGCAACAGTGTCCAGGTCCCTGTCGAGTGGATAAGAGATCAGTGGCTTGCCATCGAGGTACACCAGGGTTATCACACGTGCCAGTGTGCCTGAGTCTAGCCGCGAGGTGACAGTCGAGGCACTGCTGGGCAGTCAGGTTCATCTGGAGTGGACCAGGCATTTCGTGGTCTTGGGGACTGGTGGCCTAAACTGTGAGACTCCTCTCGACACTCCAGGTGAGAGCACCTCCTCTTGACATGCAGGGGAATACCGGGAAACCTTTCCCAACGGAGCAGGGAAAGGGCCCCTCATCTGAAGCTCAACAAGGGAAAAAGGGGCTCCTCTTGAGTTTTGGTAGGAACCTCGGGTTTCCTCTCGAGTGGGGACAGGTGGGGCGGGCAACTTTTTGGTTCACCGAACGGGTGTAAAGTGGGCTTTCGAGGTCCAAGAGGGAAGGGGTGAATTCCCCCGAGATGCCGCATCAGATGAGGGCCTCTATCCACTTTCAGGGAAGTGTCTGGTTTTTTCGACTTGCAGTGGGGTCCACTCACGTTAAGAGCGGGGCCCCTGGGACACACCCATATGGCCCCAGGAGAGGCCAGTCTCATTGCCAGGGGCGAGGCATATCTGGGGATTCTTTCCCAGTGGCGCCAAGTCCTCAGTCCCATTCTGGTGTTGAGGCCGGAGCCTGAGCTTTCCGCAGCCGGGCCTACGTAGATCTTAGCGTTCCCCTGGAGCCCCCTCAGGGGAGTCAGGCCTTGTCTTGCCCATAGACGTGTAGGGCCACTGATTCCAGGGTGCAACAGCCGTTACCGGCTCTCTGTCAAACGGACAATGAGATCTGTGGCTGGCACTCGAGGTACCCCAGGGCTGTCTCAAGTACCAGTGTGTCAGCAGTCGAGCCTTGGGGTGAAAGTCGAGAGCGTGCAGGGCAGTCAGGTTCATCTGGAGTGGACGAGGCATTTGGGGAACTTGGGTAGTGGTGGTCGGACACCTGAAGCTCCTCCCCACTCTCCTTATTGGAGGCCACATATTGAGATGCCAGGAGAGCGCCTGAAAACCTTTCAGGATGGTCCAGGGAAAGGGCCCCTCATCTGGAGCTCAGCAGGAAAAAAAGGGGCTCCTCTTGAGTTGCGGTGGGACCCTCAGGGATCCTCTCGTGTGAGGAGAGTTGCACCCAGTGGCGCCAAATCCTCAGTCCCCTTCTGGTGCTGAGGCTGCAGCTGGAGATTGTGTAGGCTGTTCTGACATTTGTATTGTGCTTCCCCTGGAGCCTGCAGAGGAGAGTCAGGCCTCATCTTGACTGGATACTTGCACGACTGCTTTCCTTCTCAACTGCAGTAACAGTGTCCGGGTCCCTTTTGAGCATATACAGGGATCTATGGCTTGTGCTCGAGGTACCCTAGGGCTGTCACACATGCCAGTGTGCCGGAGTCGAGCCTCGGGGTTTCAGTCGAGGCAGTGTAGGGCCGTCAG
>SJYW01053487.1:4012-33137 GCA_006410735.1 Raphicerus campestris | reverse complement strand
TGTGTGTGTGTGTGTGTGTTTGTGTGTGTACAGCGAACTGAGTCACTTTGCTATACATCTGAAATTAACACAACACTGTAAATCAAGTATGCTTTAATTAAAACAAGTGAATAAAGTAAAATAATAAAGTAAAATCTGAAAAAAAAACTGCATAGGATAGGTCCTATTATTATTTTCATTATATAAATTAAGAGATAAGTCTGTAGTGGTACACTGATTTTCTGGGAGTCTTTCTCTGATGCCAAACTTTAATATTGTTTTTACCCTTAATAAGATGTTAGTATTCTAATGACATCATTATAAGTTTTACTCTTAACTATAATAACAGTTAGGTTTCCATTTGTGTGTGTGTGTGTGTGTGTTTGGTTTATGTCTGTAAATAACCCAATCTGGGAGCATATAAATACTACCTGGAGAACTTTTAGAAACAGAGATTCTTATTTCTTACCCTAGACAAGTAGTTTTCAAATGTTGGAGGGTATTAGAAACATCTGGGACACGTGATAAAAATACAGATGTAGGGTCTTTGTTTTTTTATTTTTACTAAAATAGCTCTTCAGGTGATTCTGATTATTACTGATTTTGATAATTACTCTCCAAATAAATTAGTATGTCCTGGGTTGTGGCTTGATATTTTTAAAAACATCTATCAGATAGTTCTGCAACCAACCCAAAGGAGAAATTTTGGCTGCTGGATAAAATATAAATTCATTGTCATCTTGTGAAGAATCTTTCAAAATCTGGCCCCAAACCACTTCCAGTTTGGGGCTATTTCAAATAAAGTTTTCATGAACATTCATGTAAAAAAGAAAATGATCATATGTGTGTGCATGTGTCTAGACTTATAGCTCACTTTCTTCCAAACAGTATTCATTCCTGCCAGCCTGAACACTCACAGCTCCTTCCAGTGTCACCCAAGGCAACATCCACCATGCAGAAGGCATTGTTGTTTTACAGCTTCAGCTCTTCCCACATCTTTTCTCAAAATTCTCACCCCTTTTTCTCATTTTATAGACTCATTTACCAGGTAAAATTCTTAAATACCTTCTGCTCAGCAAAGCTCTCTCTGATACTCCAGGCTCCTTCTTCTATGACTTCCTGGCATTTGGGGATGACCATTTATCATTTGGACTTGTATATTCTCTATTTACCCTCTATTTACAATCTCTACTTACAGTCTTATTTATTGTCTGCATCTGAAATCAGGAAATCCAATGAAAATAGCACAGAGGTTTGATTCCTACAGATTTATGTAGATTCCCAGCTCTGACACTCTGTGTGAATTTGGTCAAGTTATTGAACTTCTCTATATCCTTCTGTGCAATTAAGGTAATGATTAGATCTCTTTCCTAGAGCTTTTCTGAGGACTGAAGAGGGAAAATGTAGAAAGCACCTTCTAGAGTAAGTGGCAAATGGTAAACTGTCAATGTATGGTAGTCATTAATGTTACGGTGGAGTTATAGGGTAATGCGTTGGTATATTTACCTTCCTAATTCTAGTACATGGGAAGCACCAACAGGTTGGCTGACTGAACTTATCTTTCCTATAACCTGACTACACAGAAAACCTCTGTCCTAGGGGACTATTTTAGACAACTTTTGCTAAACTACGAATCCCAACAGAAAGGTCCTGATGCAATGCAGTATCTACACCACGCAAGATAGATATACTAACTCTGGGCCTTGCTCAAGGCTTGTTGAGCAGGCCCAATTGCAATGCTCATGCTCATAAAGTTTGGAACTCAAACATGACTTGTATGTCTTATGTAGATTCCCACTTTTTCCAGAAATGTCCTGGAAGAAGCCATTCTTGGCTTTGGAAGTTTGTGGCCATGGAAACAACTCTCACACTCCCACACTTTATTCCAGGGAAACGAGGCGGGGAGTCTTCCATGAACACAGACACAGAAGTTGGGTTGAAAGAGCCAGCACACAATCTGGTGGGGGGTTTTAACAATGAAGCCAAGGCTAATTACCAGGAATCTCCAGCAGTCTTTACAGGGAAAAGAGCAAGTGTTGTAGAAGAGGCGGAGGAGAAAATGGACGAGGGTGCTATTCACTGATTTCTGGGGTCTGCCAAAGTGGCAATGAAAAAAACAAGCAAAGAAGCAAAATGCAAAAATTCTCTCTCCAGGCATTTTGATGACTTTTGGAGTTTTACTGCCAAATGCTTGACACTCTGAATTTCTGCACGGATGACTCAGATATAGTAAGAAAAAGAAGGAGGTAAAGTAACAGAGTCCTAATTAAAGTCCTCTGGTCATTAATTTTGCTCCTGCTTCACTCCATCCTCCACAAAGTCACTAGCAAAGGATTTCTAAAATTCTAACCGAGTGAATTCGCTCTTGACCAAAGACCTTCAAGAGCAGCCCATTGTTTACAGGATAAAACCCAAATTCTATAACAGAGAATGAGTCCCTTCACAGCAGGCCCCATAAGCATCTGTTACCTGATGTTCTACATTTAATCTTATGAAACTATTCTTCCCAAAATGAATAATATTGTTTCCTTCACCATGCCTTTTCAAAATTCTCTTATTTTTTTTAATTTTATTTTTACTTTATTTTACTTTACAATACTGTATTGGTTTTGCCATACATTGACATGAATCCGCCACGGGTGTATACGAGCTCCCAATCCTGAACCCCCCTCCCACCTCCCACCCCATATCATCTCCCTGGATCATCCCCGTGCTCAAAATTCTCTTATTTTTAAAGAACACTCTTCCTTGTTTGATCTGCTTGCTGCTGCTGCTGCTAAGTTGCTTCAGTCGTGTCCGACCCTGTGCGATCCCAGAGATGGCAGCCAACCAGGCTCCACCATCCCTGGGATTCTCCAGGCAAGAACACTGGAGTGGGTTGCCATTTCCTTCTCCAATGCATGAAAGTGAAAAGTGATAGAAGTCGCTTAGTTGTGTCCGACTCTTTGCAACCCCATGGACTGCAGCCTACCAGGTTCTTCCATCCATGGGATTTTCCAGGCAAAAGTACTGGAGTGGGGTGCCATTGCCTTAGCCAATACCTATTCGTTTTTTAAGGCCCTGTGTTATGTTTTTTTTGATCACTCCCACCTTCCCCAGGCTTCCCTCCCATGAATTTACTATGTTCTTGTGTCACTATCTCCAACATATATCCTTATTGAATAGTGTAATACAATTATGTGTTGACATCTTGTCTCCCTGACTGTGATACCAAGAAGGGCCTGGTGGGACCCCTGGGCACAAAGCCTTTCTGTGTCCATGACCTTCTCTGAGTTCCAAGGGGGAAGATACAAACAGTTGTTAATTAGAGAAAGGAACAGATGCGAGACAAAGGAAAAAGAAACCACTGAGAAACAACACTGGCGACTTGGGGCAAGGTCCTCGTTCCTCACCAACAGTTACATAAAATAATGTCTTTGAGCTGTTTTGCAGATGTTGAAACCCCCTCCAGGTAGGAGAAATTAATGATTAACAACGGTAAGTTGCCCACAGCAAGCAGCTGTTGCTGTTGTTCAGTGGCTAAGCTGCGTCCCACTCTGTGACCCCATGCTCTGCGGCACGCCAGGCTCCCTATACTTCACTACCTCTTGAAGTTTGCTCAGATTCACGTTCATTGAGTCGGTGATGCTATGTAATCATCTCATCCTTTGCCCCTTCTTCTACTTTTATCTTCAATCTTTTCGAGCATCAGGGTCTTTTTCAATAAATCAGCTCTTTGCATCCAGGGGCCAAAATGTTGGAACTTCAGCTTCAGCATTTGTCCTTCCAATGAATATTCAGGGTTGATTTCCTTTGGGATTGACTGGTTTAATCTCCTTGCAGTCCTAGGGACTCTCAAGAGTCTTCTCCAGCACTGCAGTCCAAAAGCATCAGTTCTTCAGTGCTCAGCTTTTTTTTTTTATGGTCCAACTTTCACACTCATACATGACTACTGGGAAAACCACAGCTTTGACTGTATGGCTACATGGACCTTTGTCAGCAAAGTGATGCCTCTGCTTTTTAATACATTGTCTAGGTTTGTCATAGCTTTCCTTCCAAGGAGGAAACATTTTTTAATTTCATGGCTATAGTTGCTGTCCATAGCAATTTTGGAGCCCAAGAAAATAAAATCTGTCACTGCTTCCACTTTGTCCCCCTTCTATTTGCCATGAAGTGATGGGACCAGATGCCATGGTCTTAGCATTTTGAATGTTGGGTTTCAAGCCACCTTTTTCCCTCTTCTCTTTCACTCTCATCAAGAGGCTCTTTAGTTCCTCTTTACTTTTCTGCCATAGAGTGGTATCACCTGCATATCTAAGATTGTTGATATTTCTCCCAGAAATCTTGATTCCAGCTTGTGATTCATCCAGACCCCATTCACATGATGTACTCTGCACAGAAGTTAAATAAGCAGGCTGACAATATNGACATGGTCTTAGCATTTTGAATGTTGGGTTTCAAGCCACCTTTTTCCCTCGTCTCTTTCACTCTCATCAAGAGGCTCTTTAGTTCCTCTTTACTTTTCTGCCATAGAGTTATCACCTGCATATCTAAGACTGTTGATATTTCTCCCAGAAATCTGATTCCAGCTTGTGATTCATCCAGACCCCATTCACATGATGTACTCTGCACAGAAGTTAAATAAGCAGGCTGACAATATACAGGCTTGATGTATTCCATTCCCAATTTTGAACCAGTCCGATGTTCCATGTCCCACTTTATCTGTTGCTTCTTGACTCACACAGGTTTCTCAGGAGACATGAGAATGTGGTCTGATACTCCCATCTCTTTAAGAATTTTTCACAGTTTGTTGTGATCCATAAAGTCAAAGATTTCAGTGTGGTCAATGAAGCAGAAGTAGATACTCCCTTGCTTTGTCCATAATCCAACAGATGTTGGCAATTTGATCTCTGGTCCTCTATCTCTTTGAAATTCAGCTTGCACATCTGGAAGTCCTTGGTTCATTCACTGCTGAACCCTGGCTTGAACGATTTTGAGCATTACCTTGCTAGCATGTGAAATGAATGCAATTGAGTGGTAGTTTCAACATTCTTTGGCATCGCCCTTCTTTGGGATTGGAATGAAAACTGACTTTTCTCAGCCCTGTGGACATTGCTGTTTTCCAAATTTGCTGACATACTGAGTTCAGCACTTTAATAGCATCATCTTTTAGGATTTTAAACAGCTCAGCTGGAAATCCATCACCTCCACTTGCTTTGTTGATAGTAATGCTTCCTACGGCCCACTGATTTCACAGTGCAGGATGTCTGGCCCTAGGTGAGTGACCACACCATCGTGATTATCTGGGTCATTAAGACCTTTTTTGTAAAGTTCTGTGCATTCTTGCCACCTCTTCTTAATCTCTTCTGCTTCTACTAGGTCCTTACTGTTTCTGTCCTTTATCCTGCCCGTCCTTCCATGAAATAGTCCCTTTATATCTCTAGTTTTATTGGCAAGGCCTTTACTCTTTTTCATTTTATTGTTTTCCTCTTGTTCTTTGCATTGTTCATTTAAGAATGACTTCTCCTCTCTGCTTGCTATTCTCTGGAACTCTGCATTCAGTTGGATATATCTTTCCCTTTCTCTCTTTCCTTTCATTTCTCTTCTTTTCTCAGCTATTTATATCCTTTTCTGCTTCACTCAAAACTGTCACCAAGATTCTGCACCAGTGTACAGAGAAGCTGAGCATTCCCATCGATGGGACTGGGAAGTCCTTGAGGGCAGGACCTGGTATTGGAAAGGGGATTTTTCATATGTCTGCCCACTTCTACCTCCACAGGCCCCCTTCACCCTGGACTTGCACCTTGCATCCTGGTCATTTGTTTTGTCTGACAGAAAAAGAGAGATGGTTAGTAAAACTTTGAGCTGGGTATTGGAGAGGGTATTATAGAAAATAATAGTTCCTGTGTGCTTAGCATCATGGTGGGAATACGAGACTAAAGTAACAAAGCCTTCTCCTGAATTTTCACTTCTGGAACATCTATCATGTTTAATACACTGTGAGAGCTATCTTATCTCAATTAATTAAACAAAACAACTTTAGAGGATAGGTCAAATTGTTATGCAATTTTAGAAATGAGAATAAGAAAGTCAAATGGCTCGTCTAAGATCTTACACCTTGTAAGAAGTCCAGAATTAGAACTGAACTACAAGGCAAAGAACATTCTTTAAATACTTATAGTTCTGATTTATTAAGCATCTGCTATTTTAAGAATTAAGTTCCATACTATATTATCACTAATTTATAATAGGCCATCATGATAATTAGGGTTACCTCCATTTTGCTGATAAGAAATTCACTGCTCAGGGAGACAAAGTCATTTTTCTGAGAACACAGAATAGGCAAGAATCAAAATCAGTATTTGAACTTGGACCCAATTGACACCAAAACACCAAATTTCTTATAACCCTGCTTATTAAAGTTTTTCACTTCATGGTCAGCCAGTTCCTTTGTATTATTCAAGAGTTCATAGAAACCCACACAGAAAGCCTCCTAGGACAATGAAGGTTTAAGCAGTCTCTGCAAGATCATAATAAGGCGGAAGGGAAAGGCCATCCCAGTGAAGAGGCAATTACAAGAGTCGTGGGAATCTCTGCATATGTGGAGTCCTAAATTAAAGACTCATTTAGGAAGCAGAAATGGAAGAATCAGCTTCTCTTCTGTTTTCTAGTTCTTACACATCCATCAAGGAATCCAACCAATGGATAATCCAACAGCTGGGATAATTCAGATAATGAAGGACCAATGGTGAAGACTCAAAACCACACTCTTAGAAGGAAATTTGAAAAAGCATGGACATTCTGGGGCTTCCCTGGTGGTTCAGATGGTAAAGAATCTGCCTGCAATGTGGGAGACCTAGGTTGGATCCCTGGATTGGCAAGATCCACTGGGGGATGGCATGGCAATCCACTCCAGTAGTGTTGCCTAGAAAATCCCCATGAACAGAGGATCCTGGTGGGCTACAGTCCCTGGGTAGCAAAGAGTCAGACACAACTGAGCAACCAAGCACATGGGCATTCTGGGCAGAAGAATGAATGATTCAGGACAAGTAAGAGAGAATTGAAGCATTTGGAGCGTTTGTATAAAGAAGAATGAAGAAAATGAGGATAGAATCCCCTAAGAAGATTGCATTCCCTCCTAGGGTCCCTACGTAAAAACAATCAAGAAGCATGTTTCTTTTTAACTGACATAAGGAAAGAATTCTTAAATTACGTGGGGGAGGGTAGGAAGCTGCCCATCATGGGAGATGCTCCCATAAAGGTGGTATGACCACTTGGTGGGGATGTTGCAGAGAAAACTCAAAAATTGTTAAGGTCTTAAAATTTCTGCCATTCTGGGCCCCTCTGATTCTGAAAGCTACACTGAATTCAAATGAATAACAATAAAACCGTATTTACCATAGGCAACACCGTGTTTCTCGCATCTGAGGAGATGGATGTTGCCTTTGCTGTTTAGATGGGAGCATCTAGTCGGGAACAGAACCTAATCACACTAGGTTTCACATGGATGAGTCACCGCAGTATAGCAAGTCACAATCCCTTAGAGGGGAAGAGTCACAGATTACAATCAGAGCGGGTCATTGCAGTCTCCCGGGTCCTGTGCTGCACAGCCCTGAAATAGGCTGCGACTATTATCTCCTTCGGGTGATAAAATATTTCTTGGTAAGCACACAGCTTTATTTTCCTAAAACAAATAAATCACTTCTACTTTTCTTCTCCTCAATTTTTCTGTTAGCAGGGTAAGAATCGTGTCTGCCAAAATTCTGTCTAAAAGTAAGTGTTGTTTTTGACAGGGACTGTATGAAGAGTAAGCACATGAAAAGGCCCATTACCAGAGCTCAAACTTGGAGCAAAGCATTTGCTGTTTTGATGGGAGGTGTCTAATCAGAGCTACCAAAATGCACACTTTTAAAGAAGATCTCAGGGGTCTAACGGAGAAGGCAATGGCACCCCACTCTAGCACTTCTGCCTGGAAAATCCCATGGCGGAGGAGCCTGGTAGGCTGCAGTCCATGGGGTCGCAAAGAGTTGGACACAACTGAGCGACTTCCCTTTCACTTTTCACTTCCATGCATTGGAGAAGGAGATGGCAACCCACTCCAGTGTTCTTTCCTGGAGAATCCCAGGGATGAGGGAGCCTGGTAGGCTGCTTTTTATGGGGTTGCACAGAGTTGGGCACGAGTGAAGCGACTTAGCAGCAGCAGCAGCAGTAGGGGTCTAAGTTCCCAGTAACTTCTCATGTTCACTGAAGTACATACTGAAGAACACAAATGGCTTTAGGTATTGAAGGGAAAACTGTTGCCCAAACTGTAAATTCCATCTAATAATGCAAACTTCTATTGCTTCCCCCTGGAGTTTTAGAATACTCAGTCTGAAATTTGAGTATTAAATCTAGAAGACCGGACAGAACTTTCCTAAAGAATTCCCAGTCCTGGGGACTTGAAGATTGTTTTGAAAACACTTGTAATGGGAGCATTTTGAGGGGTAACATGTACTGAATTTATTCTTTGAAAAAATATTTTTTGAGCTCTATCTCTGTGCCAGGTATTCAGCTGGGCATAAGAGTAGGGAATATGATTAAGATATAGTTCCTTCCCCAGACAAACTCATGATTCAGTGCCCAGGAAGATGGATTTACAAGTTTATAATGCATAGTAGTCTAAGTGCTACGAGAGGAATTGATAAGGAATAATAGTGACATAGAGAGAGAAATAATTGACTTTGTATACTGTGTTTGTGGGTTGCATGGGGGAGTGGTAAAGCTTGTAGGAGAAAGTTTCTCAAAAGAATTAAGATATAACCTGAGAGCCAGATGCTGGTGTTAATCATTTCCTATGTATGTAAAAGATGAAAGGGAATTCCAGAGAGGAGGAGAATAGTCTGCAAAGATGCCGAGGTATAGGAAACCATGGTATATTTAGAAAAACCTAAATATGGCTAATGGTATCCTTTGTCTGTGGGAAGGCAAAACATTTCTAAAGACGAAAGTAAAATAATCAGATTTTGATTTATAATGTATGTGTCCATAACATAAAGATTGGACTGGAGGAGAACAGAATGGAATCTGGAAGTAAAATTCAAGTACAGCCACTATGGAAAACAGTGTGGAGATTCCTTAAAAAATTGCAAGTAGAACTGCCTTATGACCCAGCAATCCCACTGCTGGGCATACACACCGAGGAAACCAGAATTGAAAGAGACACATGTACCCCAATGTTCATTGCAGCACTGTTTATAATAGCCAGGACATGGAAACAACCTAGATGTCTATCAGCAGGTGAATGGATAAGAAAGCTGTGGTACATATACACAACGGAGTATTACTCAGCCATTAAAAAGAATACATTTGAATCAGTTCTAATGAGATGGATGAAACTGGAGCTGATTATACAGAGTGAAGTCAGCCAGAAAGAAAAACACCAATACAGTATACTGACACATACATATGGAATTTAGAAAGATGGTAATGATGACCCTGTATGTGAGACAGCAAAAGAGACACAGATGTATAGAATAGTCTTTTGGCCTCTGAGGGAGAGTGAGAGGGTGGGATGATTTGGGAGAATGGCACTGAAACACGTATACTATCATGTAAGAAACGAAGCGCCAGTCTATGTTCAATACAGGATACAGGATGCTTGGGGCTGGTGCACGGGGATGATCCAGAGAGATGGTATGAGGTGGGAGGTGGGAGGGGGGTCAGGATTGGGAGCTCGTATACACCTGTGGCTGATTCATGTCAATGTATGGCAAAACCAATACGGTACTGTAAAGTAGAATAAAGTAAAAATAAAATTAAAAAAAATTAAAAATAAATAAATAAAAATAAAGCAGAAGCAAAGCTGATTACAAAATGTGTAAGTCTGATAAAATCTAGTGGTGAACTTGGGGAAAGTCTGGGAGCTGGTGAGGGACAGGGAAGTCTGGCACGCCGCAGTCCATGGGATTGCAATNAAAAATAAATAAATAAAAATAAAGCAGAAGCAAAGTTGATTACAAAATGTGTAAGTCTGATAAAATCTAGTGGTGAACTTGGGGAAAGTCTGGGAGCTGGTGAGGGACAGGGAAGTCTGGCACGCCGCAGTCCATGGGATTGCAATCAGTCGGACACGACTTGGCAACTGAACAATAACAACTAGAGTGGTGGTAAACCTATGGGGAAGCACAGATTCTCATACACTCATGGTGGAAATATAAATTTGGACAATTTTTAAAAAGACAATTTCATAATATGTAACAATTATATTTTTAGAATTTTTCTTACGGGTATATTCACACACTTGCATGAACAATATTTGCTATTGGTAATTATGAACAACCTAAATGTCTAAACTGGCTAAATTAAGCAGCACATGCTTATGCAATGTAGAGATATTGCTAAGGGAAAGGGAATGAGTATCAGTACCGTCTACAGCTAGCTAGTTAGTGAGGTAGATAATGATAAGCATCCTGTCACGAAGAATTAGGAAAGCTAAACCAAAATGAACAAGATAGTTTGAAAGAAGTGGAGAGTGACAAAGTCACTGAAGAATTATAGGTCTAAGATTCATGAAAAAAAAAAAAAAAAAGAAATCTGGAGAAATGAGCCGCACATGTGAGAGGTTGCACATGTTCAGGCATGTCCTGATGAAAAGCCCCAGAAAAGGGTCGTGGAAGGCCACTGTCCAAACAGGAACCGGAAGCAGATCAAACTTCCTGAAACCAACCCCATGGCCTGGCCCTTGGATGCCAATCAGCCCGCGCTTCCTACCTCATATGGGAGGACCTGGCTTGAACGGAAGCCCTGACTATAAAAACCTCGTCCCCATCCCCATACCTCGCAGACTCCCTTCCCTTGCTCACCCCCGGGAGTTCTGCCCGAGAGCGACCGACCAATAAAAGTTTCCATCGATGGTCCTTAGAGGTGGCTTTTTCTTCCCACGGTGTTTCTTACAACATGTAGGGTAGCTTTTCCACTAAAACTGTCTGCTGTTTCTGCATCAGGCATCTAAGTAGCTTAGAAGCTGTATATACAGATTCAACAGATTCCTAGAACTAAAGGTGAAAAAATGAAGTTTCAGTTCCCCAAGCTATGAACTATGATTCTGACAAACAGTTTTATTTCCTGTTGAGAAGTGAAAGGTCTACACCTGGCAGTAACGGTGGAAGTAGGAACACATTTTCCCTCCAAGAGAATGAATTCTAGCTTCAAAACATCTTAATCTCAATCTGAACAGATCCAGGATAGCTGCTGACCCTAAATCTGCCCCAAGCCAATGCACATATTTTATGGAGGAATGTACATTATCCTAAGCTTAAATACACAATGTTGTTTTCTGTAAAATGACAAGAATTCAGTAAAAAATAACAACAAGGCATAAGAAGAGACAGGACCAAAAATCAGTAGATGTAATAAAAGAAACAAGCTTGTGGGGAATGAAGATAGTGGAGTTGTAAAACAGAAACATTTAAAATAGCTGTGCTAATCCATTCAAGGAAATAAAAAAAAAAAGTAAGAATTTTAGCAGAAAATGGAAAACTATAAAATAACCAACTGAAAATTCTAGAAATTTATATCCAAATGATAGAGTTTCACAGGCTTACACAGTCTCACAATTTTAAATCCAGGTTTATTTAATCCAGTTCTTCCCCTGTCTTCACTGCTTTTCAGTCCCTGAAACTTGTACTTCTACCTACCATAACTCCATCAAGTGTTTTTTTCAGATGCTGCTTGAATTCGTCTGGTGATGGGGAAATCATTATACCCCAGGGAAGTAGCACAGTTTATGGCTGAGTAGTGGAATTTTGATGGGAACTCTGGTGGCTCAGTGGTAAAGAATCCATCTGCAATGCAGGAAATGTGGGTTCAATCCCTGGCTTAGGAAGATCCCTGGGAGAAGGAAATGCCTGGGAAATCCTGTGGACAGAGGAACCTGGCAGGCTACTGTCCAAGGATTGGCAAGAATCAGACATAACTTAGCGACTAAAGCACTGCCAATGGAATTCTGCTAGTTGAGGATTAAGAATTTGATTTAATAATGCTTGAAAATTATTTGCCTATAGGATTACGTGTTTTTATGCATACACTTGCATTTTAGTACAAGAGACACAGTGTAAAGAAATAGATAAACACTGATAGTTTATGCTCACAAATGTAAACATGCACACGTGAAATTATTCAGACTTCTTGATACATTTATACACATCACCTAACATCGCTCACTCATCATTTTGACTATGTCAGAAAACGAGAAACTTTTGCTCACTCTTTTCAGTGAAGATAAGGCCATTTCTTAGGCCTTTATGAGATATAGAACAAGCCCTTATTTAATGGGGCTCACAAAAAGACATGATAATAAATTCTCATCATACCAGTGCTTAGGGCTGGTCCACGCTGACCCTCTGATCATAAGATTTCTCTTCAGTAGGCCACAGAAAGACAGCTGGTATGAGGAGAGGGTTCAGGTGAAATGTGGGATAACCTGCTTTTTCTCACTGTCAATGAATCATATCTATTCTTGTCCTTTATCTGGAACACCCTTATTTCAAATCCACACCATTCATCATGTTTTGGGCTCAAGGGCTAAATAAAATCTTGACAAAAATAACACTTCTCCCTTCCCTCTGTTTGGAGTGCATGTGTGACGTCTGGTGGTACTGCAGCTACCTTGTAACACCAGAAACCATAACCATAACAGTAAGAGCTGACACATTTAAATTAGATATTTCAAATCGTTTTTCATAGATAAAGTCATTTAAATCTCCTAACCCCTATATGGTTAGATGGTTAGATGGCCTCACTGACTCAATGAACATGGACACAAACTTGAGCAAACTTTGGGAGCTAGTGAAGGACAGGGAAGACTGGCTTGCTGCAATGCATGGGGTCACAAAGAGCTGGATATGACTTAATGACAACACACATACAACCATTGTATTTAACAGTATGAAATTCGAGGCATAGAAAAATGAAGTGCTGTCTAAGTTTCCATAGTTAAGTGATAATGGCAGGATTTGAACTCAGGTAGTTGGGTTCAGGGTCCATACAGAGGATGGCAGAGCAGAAGAGGAGAAGAGGCTGGGTTCCTGATAGCATTGCTGCTGCTGCTAAGTCACTTCAGTCGTGTCTGACTCTGTGTGACTCCATAGATGGGCAGCCCACCAGGCTCTGCCATCCTTGGGATTCTCCAGGCAAGAACAATGGAGTGGGTTGCCATTGTCTTCTCTGCCTGAGAGCATTACCAGACATCAAACCAGCCCCCCGAGACACCTTGATCTGGTTATAGTCAGAAGGCAAATCTGACTTGTTTAAGTCGCTGTGGCAGGAGTTTTCTTGCAGCTGATTGAAGTTCTGGCTCAATTTGGTTTGTTGTGATATTAGGAGAGAGCCCTGGGCTGGGCACCAGCTGACCTTGGTTTGAGTTCAGGCTGTGTCTGATAACTGTGTAGAAGTCACTTCCACTTCTCGGGCACAACTTCCTTGTCTTCGAAAGGACAGAATTCAGTGAGGTTCCTTTCTAAGCTTTTTTTTTAATATAAATTTATTTTAATTGGAGGTTAATTACTTTACACTATTGTATTGGTTTTGCCATACATCAACATGAATCCGACACAGGCATAAATCTCTGTTGAGATTCTTCCTGTTTCTCATGGCTGCCATGTCATATTTTCTGATGTGTTAATTGTAACATCGAAGGGTCGACTAGATGTGGTGCGGGCACTGAATTAGTCTTCTGGTTTCAGATAGCCAGTGCAGAGCTGCTCCTGAATCTGTTCCTTATCTTTCGCCACCCTGATGTTTGCAGCTCATGCATGTCACTTGAGGAACTAACACATGTTGAACTTCATACATCAGAGACCAGCTAACCTTATAGTCTCAATATCTCCCCATTTCCCTCTATAACTATCCATCAGACACATCAATTTCTATTTATTCTGTTAAAAAAGCCTTGCACAGCCCTGCAATCAGCAATAGCAGGTGTTAATGACAGAGAAGACAATTTTGTCAGGCTAACTACACATCATAACTTCCCTCTTTCTCAGTCATTCCTCAGAGATGCTGGAGTCACTCTAAATTACCATTTTTTTTTTCCAGCGTGAGTTTGTCTGCTTTAACAAAATGTCAATGAAATAAAGCAACGAAAATTCTAAACACAAATATAAATAAGTTCTGCTGATAACACAACAGAAGGAATCAATATAAACACTAAAGCTGTTTTATTCATCAGCTCTCAAGATTTTATTGTCTGATCATTAAGAAAACCCTACATGAATGTAGTTTTCTGATGGGCTTTAAGGACACACAGGGTCAGGGGCTAAATGAGCAGGATTGGAACATAAAGTTCATCTTGTCCAGTGAGTCTCAGTTTTTGCTACATATTAGAATCACCCTGGGGCCGTTTAGAAATTCCAAAGTTCAGGCTTCACCCTCAATCACTTCAGTCGGATTCTCTGTGAGTGTCACACAGTGTATTTTAAATCTTCCAAGTGGTTCTATGTACCACCAAGGTTGAAAACCACTAATTTCAGCCAGTTCAGGCAAGAGGCTGCGGCTCAGCGAGGAGAAGCAGCTGGCCTAAAGTTTTATCACCATCTACAAACTGAAGTCTATGGATGATCTTCACTCCCTCCCCTCTCTGAGCCACCTCACCTGCTGGGAATTCTGGTCTCAGAAAATCTCAACCACATGGTCCATTCCCAAGCCTGTGTGGAACTGTATTTGTAAAGGCATGAAAAAAAAAATTTTGACTCAGCCACTTTGAGAATTGGCCTGAAACTTTCCTTGTCTACAAAAATTCATTGTGAAGAGAGAGCCTCCTCCCAGAGTCTGAGGAATGATGTTATATAGCATAAGGAGGGCGGGGGCTGGGGGATGGAAAGTGAGAGGAAGGGAGAGGAAAGAGGCAAGCTGTATCTGTTGTGTACCTGCTTCTCTGAGCAGGGGCCAAATGCTAAACACTTTACGCAGATGAGCTTATTTAACCTTCAGACCCCAGGCTATTTAGCTGGTGTGTAAGAAATAGCAGTATTGCTTGTTAATATACTCAAATAATTCTACTGAGACTGGTAAATACAGCTGCTCCAAGATAGCTGATTGCTACCCCTTCTCCTGGCCCCCTGCTTCTTCTTTAGGATACCGACTACTTTTTTTTTTTAAGTGCTAATTTATTTATATGTGGCTGTGTTGGGTGTTTACTGCTGCGTGCAGGCTTTCACTAGGGGTGGCAAGTGGGGGCTACTTTCTAGCTGCCTTGCGCGGCTTCTCACTGCATCAGCTTCCCTTGTTGCCAAGCGCAGGCTCTCGGCGTGAGGGTTTCAGCAGTGGAAGCTCTAGGACTCTAGAGTGCTGGCTCAGTATTTGTGGTGCATGGGCTGAGCTGCCCCGTGGCATGTGGCATCTTTCCACGCCAGGGATAACATCTGTGTTCCCTATGTTGGCAGATGAATTCTTAACCACTGGACCACCAGAGGAGTCCCCCATGACCTCTGTTTGATTCAGCACCCAAGATATTAACACACTGCCCAGCAGATGCCGTAGGACTTGCTCTAGAGCTAAGGTCCCAATCCCTTCTGATTACTCAGTACTCATATTTCATGAACTGTTAAATCTTTTGAGTCCCATCTCTGTTCACATTCTCCCTGTTTCTGCGGCCGGACAGTTCCATAGCTTTACAGATGAAAAGCAGATGCTCAGAGAGGGTGCAAGACTTGTCCAGAGTCACATAGCAGATAATCGGCAGTCACCCCAGCTACTTCCTGCACTTGAGTCTTGAGGTGCTGACTATGTTTGGAGAATGATGCCCAGCAGGTACTCTGGGATTCAACTGTGCATTTAGTTCTCCACTTTCTTCTACTTAAAGCCTTAGCATGAAAAGCAGAAAATTATAGTGGTTTAGCTTTACGTGTCTCAGATAAAACATGTACTAGGATGACTGCAGTGAAGATATCAACATTGCCTGTGGTTATATATTTTTTAATTTAGATATATACATATCTATTTATTTTTGGCTGTGTGTTGCCGCTTGGGCTTTTCTCTAGGTACGGCAAGGGGGGCTACTCTCTAGCTGTGGGGTGTGGGCTTCGCATTGCGGTGGCTTCTCTCGCTGCAGAGCACAGCCTCTAGGGCACGCAGGCTTCCGCAGCTGCAGCCCCTGGGCCCCAGAGCACAGGCTTAGTAGCGGTGGAACACAGGCTTAGCTATTCTGCAGCATGTGGGATCTTTCTGGATCCAGCTTTGAACCCGTGTCTCCTGCACTGGTGGTGGATTCTTTACCACTGAGCCAACAGGGACAGCCCACCCCACTCTGGGTATTTAAAAACAAGAAATGATCTGAGGGAAAAGAATGACAGTTTTAAGTACAGCCTGGGAACCTGTCTCCAGGACTGGAGTCTGCAGTAAATCAGGTAATCACATTGCCTATATCTACTAACCACCCTGCTCCTCCCCTCCCTCATTTCAGAATCCCCACCCAGAGACTTCAAAATAGTAATTAACACTCTCAGATCCTTCCAGGGCTGTGTGGGCATTACTCTGCCATGTGGGAGAAGCACTTACAAGTAAAGAATCCTCAATAAGTAGCATTTACTGTTCCTTTACCACCATTTTTCCACCACACAAATAAATCTGGAGATCATTTTTTAATATTGCAGAGCTGGCCTATTTATCCTGCATTGAACTTCTCTTTCTTATCCTCCTAAGACTTTTAAAGAATGTTAATAAATTCTGTGAATCATGGAGTTTCATCAGCGAAAAAAATCAAAAACTAATTCTCATTATTCGAGCAAATGTTTGGATGTAAGACCACAGGTTCAATGCTCACTTCATGGTGGGCACAGCATTTGGCACAGAGAAGGTCCTCCATTAAAAGCTGTACATTCAATGTTTAGTTTTTTGTTTTTTCACAGAAGAGTAAAAGAAGCAGCATGATTCAGTGTCTCATTTCCAGGTGTGGGTGCAGTGGCCATTTCAGCCTGCACTACGTCCTATTATTTTAGTCACCTCTCCATATTCTAGGGTACTCTCTCCTTTTTGTATGATTAGACCAAATTAACTTTAAAGCAGGTAATGATAAGGTAAAATCTAACATTTATGAAAGAAAAATCTAACTTTTTTATTCAGAGTTTTTATCATTGCTATACCTCCATAACTTAACTGAGGCTATAAAATAATCCTTTCATAAAGGAAGATGGGGGTTTCACAGAAACTTCTAAGTAGCAATACCATAAGATATTGGGGCCAGTCTTTCATGGCAGACAGAGCTAGATCCCAGTTCTTGCCTGGCCATTCACAAGGGATGTGACCTTGCAGAGGAAGCTTAACCTTTAGAAGCAAAGGTTTCATCATCTTTCACAGAGGTTCTAACTCTCTACATTCCTTCCCCAGCTGCTCTGAGGATTAAAGCTGATGGCAGGTATAGCATTTATAGACTGGGACTGAGAACATATTAGGTTTTAGGAAAACATTGGTCTTCTTTCCCCTGATATTCAAGGTCTTGGGATACACCAAGAGATGACAGGGAAATCTTGTGATTTTATAGTTCATATGTGTTTTATTTACTACACAAAAAAGAGCTTGAAATTGTTAAAATTAGCTTTTAAAAAAGTTTCCTTTTCCTTTTCTCAGCTCATTTACAATTATAAACTCATTCATAATTATACTTTTCTGGGAATATTATGGTTTAATACTTAAATGTTTCCAAAAAGTATTATAAAATTTGAGAAAAAAATTTAAATACAAGCTAAGAAAAATAGACATTGAATATCCTTTCTTTGGATTAAAAAAATGAATAAATTAATAGCATTATTAATCCCATTACCTCACTATAGCTAAGAATTATTATTTTTGCTTCACATTTAAGGAAGGCGGCTTTGTTCTACAAGGTCAAGTCCTTCCTCTAAAACTCCATATTCAGAGTTGAAGAGCTGGCATGACCTGAGCTGATCATATCATATTAATAACTGGACACAGACCTGTGAACTGGACCAGTCAGAGTCTCTTTCAAGAACTCGGAGCTGGAAAGTGTTTGGCACTGAAACAGTAAAGGTGGGGCCCCAGCTGGAACTTCATCAAGGGACCAGGCCAAAGCCTCATGAAGGCCTGTATTCTAGGGACCAGGCACTGAGTCTTATCAGAGGAGAAGAATGAAGGAAAGGACAGGAGAGATGATCTGTATCTAGACTGCAGGAAATTCCTATTAAAAACAAATAATGTATACATGTGGAATCTAGACAAACGGTGCAGATGAACCTACTTGCAAAGCGCAAACAGAGACACAGACCCAGAGAACAAATGTTTGAACAACAAGGGGAAAGGAGGGGTGTGATGAACTGGGAATTGGGATTGACATGTCCATACTACTATGTATAAAATAGATAACTAATGAGAACCTACTGTATAGCACAGGGAATCTGCTTGGTGGCCTGGGAAGGAAATCTAAGAAAGAGAGGAGATATACGTACACTTATAGATAATTCACTTTGCTGTGCAGCAGAAACCAGCAATATAGGTGCAAAGCAACTACACTCCAACGAAATTAAAAACAACAAAAAACAAATAACAGACTTCTAAAACAAGACTTGAGTGTATTTCTGTTTTTTAAAACAAAAGTTCTCTAATACTGGAACATTTACCACAGAAAAAAATAGTACATTGAGACTGCATTCGAAAAAATATATATGTATATGTACATGGTTAAAAGGTTGGAGAAAAATAACCTTGACACACCCATACCTTCCCTTCCACATGTAGGCATAACTGTATATATAAATATAGACAACTTACTTTCATGACACGTTATAAAGAAACAGAAAAAGCCTGAGGTGGTAGTGAGCACTGAGCGGAGCTTGACTTCTCACACTCCAGTCCAGCACTCATGCTATTGGAAACAGTATTAGCTGGAGCTATATTCGCACAATTGAGAAAGACTCTGTATTCAAAGCGAAAAATGTGGACAACTGAAAACAGGAAAGAGCTTTAGCTGTGACTGGTTGTAAAACCTGAATGCCAGAATGTGCCCAGTCTACAGAGGTAGGGAAGAGAGGTTCACAGGCAGGGACCAGAGAGGAGGATCAACTATAATAATGGATCAGGATAACAAAATAGAGAAAAGGGGCTAATGACTTGGTTATTCCTGGGTAAGGATTCCCTAGGTCCTTAGTGAGAAGACATTGTAGTAATGCCAAAGCCACAATACATATTATTTATTTGCTCTTTGTTATACATACTTTGGTTTCTGCAGTTTTAAAAATGAACTTTATGCAATTCATTTCATATATGATGGCAGGAATAATAGCTATTATTGACTGCTGTCTTGCTTATACCTGATGGGCTACTGGGCACTGCATAGATCCATGTTTCCCTGCTCACATTACCCCTACTTGGGACAGGACTGGTACCCACATCCATCCTTCCTAGAGTGGGAGATGGGCCTGCTGGTGGATGCTCCTGGGGTTGGAGGAGTGGTGGTGGGAGTCTCTTCCCGTGAGGTGTGGCTTGGACATGTGGGTGAAGGTGTCCATATGCTTGTGAACTGTGTCCCCTTGCAACATGGAAGATATGAGACAGAGTGAGCTGAGTGCTGGGTCTACATGGAACTCTGAGAAGCCCAAGGATTCTACAGTAGAACCTGGCCCTCTGGGTTGTTAAGTTAGATCTGTTACTGGCAGAGGATAGNTATAGATAATTCACTTTGCTGTGCAGCAGAAACCAGCAATATAGGTGCAAAGCAACTACACTCCAACGAAATTAAAAACAACAAAAAACAAATAACAGACTTCTAAAACAAGACTTGAATGTGTGTATTTCTGTTTTTTAAAACAAAAGTTCTCTAATACTGGAACATTTACCACAGAAAAAAATAGTACGTTGAGACTGCATTCGAAAAAATATATATGTATATGTACATGGTTAAAAGGTTGGAGAAAAATAACCTTGACACACCCATACCTTCCCTTCCACATGTAGGCATAACTGTATATATAAATATAGACAACTTACTTTCATGACACGTTATAAAGAAACAGAAAAAGCCTGAGGTGGTAGTGAGCACTGAGCGGAGCTTGACTTCTCACACTCCAGTCCAGCACTCATGCTATTGGAAACAGTATTAGCTGGAGCTATATTCGCACAATTGAGAAAGACTCTGTATTCAAAGTGAAAAATGTGGACAACTGAAAACAGGAAAGAGCTTTAGCTGTGACTGGTTGTAAAACCTGAATGCCAGAATGTGCCCAGTCTACAGAGGTAGGGAAGAGAGGTTCACAGGCAGGGACCAGAGAGGAGGATCAACTATAATAATGGATCAGGATAACAAAATAGAGAAAAGGGGCTAATGACTTGGTTATTCCTGGGTAAGGATTCCCTAGGTCCTTAGTGAGAAGACATTGTAGTAATGCCAAAGCCACAATACATATTATTTATTTGCTCTTTGTTATACATACTTTGGTTTCTGCAGTTTTAAAAATGAACTTTATGCAATTCATTTCATATATGATGGCAGGAATAATAGCTATTATTGACTGCTGTCTTGCTTATACCTGATGGGCTACTGGGCACTGCATAGATCCATGTTTCCCTGCTCACATTACCCCTACTTGGGACAGGACTGGTACCCACATCCATCCTTCCTAGAGTGGGAGATGGGCCTGCTGGTGGATGCTCCTGGGGTTGGAGGAGTGGTGGTGGGAGTCTCTTCCCGTGAGGTGTGGCTTGGACATGTGGGTGAAGGTGTCCATATGCTTGTGAACTGTGTCCCCTTGCAACATGGAAGATATGAGACAGAGTGAGCTGAGTGCTGGGTCTACATGGAACTCTGAGAAGCCCAAGGATTCTAAAGTAGAACCTGGCCCTCTGGGTTGTTAAGTTAGATCTGTTACTGGCAGAGGATAGAACATATTTAATAGCTTGATTTTTATAACTTACAAGCATTTAGCGCTAGGATATGTGGTCCTCCATGGGGGCTAAGCCTCCCACAGAGCCTAAAAATTCAGGGTCAGTATAGAGCTAGGCACATCATAGGCCTTCAATAAACACATTTTGAGTATTTGTTACTATTTGTAAGGCTTAGGAGGGCTTTGGGTTAATACAAAACAGTGACTTGTGTGTTAAGTGGGTTTTGAAATAGCCAACAATTAGATTCTAGAAGTAATCATCTGAACAGAACAAATCTGAATCCTTGAACAAGAAGGGCCTGGAATAATAACAGCTGGAGGGAGGCTGTTGAAGAGGACCAGGCCTCCCATAGCATCGCTGCTCCACTAGTTGGAAGCAATTAGCTGGGGAAATGGGGGAGAGGGCAGCACCAAGAGGCGAACAGCTGCTCCTGCAGCTGTTGGTAAGAACACTGAGGCTGCATGTGAATGAAAGTTCATCTTTACACTGCTTTGTTGCAGCAGCAGGGAGGGTCAACCGTTTGTAAGTTCTAAGGGAAGGGTGATCGATGAGATGTGCCCACTGATTGATGAGCTCCTACTGCACGTCCGGCTCTGGCAACTTAGTGACTGGAAGAACTTTGCTCTGCAATAATAGGGAACTGGAACTCAACCTGTGCAAGAGGTAGCAGAGAGGGGTGGTGGAAAGCACCGGGGTAGCCTTGGAAGACACGTCCCTGATTTACTGAATGTCTGCAGGTAAGTCACCTCACCCCTCTGAGCTTCATGATGCCATTAAAAACACTAAAGCACTTAGCTTAATCAATATGCAACCATAGGTGAACATTCAATTAATGTTGGCAGCTGAGGCTACTACTCCTGTGTAAAGTAGAAGTAATAATGTCCTTTCTGCCTGCTTTAGGGATAGTAATGAAGGGGTAGAATTTTCAAATGAAGTAATGGATATAAAAGTGGTTGGAAGTCTGAAGATGTTGCTCAAATGTGACAGCCTGTTAATATTACATATTTCAAAGGAATGATCTAAATGGCTCCCAAAGAAAGACCTATCTGACCCTTGATACCTGAATTAGAATTCCTCTTATCAACTTGTCTCTTTGGTGTTTGGAATTTTTATATTCTTTCTGTCTAATACAAGATTCTCTGATGATGGATATATTCCATACCTTCCCTGTCCCTACTATCTGATGCATGTGGCTAGCAACCACTGTGTTGATTACCACAGTCTTAGGTCAATCTATTCCTAAAAAAGAAATACACATTTGTAATGTATCTCATTCACAGTTTTATTCCTGTGGGTAAGACAACTTTGAGTTTAAATAATATCAAGAATGATAATGATAGTGATAGTCATATTGAAGCCTTCATAATCATGCTAACATCTAATAGCTGATATCATGCCTAGCATATTCACAGTCCTCTGAGTTTGTTGCTGATTCATCTTAGGGAAGAGACACTGGAAGTTCAGAAAGATTAAGAGATGATGTAATTATATAAAAGTTAACACAAGCTTTATTGACTGCTTACTATACAGGCCAGAAATTCTCTAATCCTTTTATAATCATATGTCATTTGATCTTACACTAAATCCATGTATTATTATTTTAGCTACTTTGAGGAAACTGAGTCTAACTTGTTTACGTTGTAACTTGTAACTTGTTTAAGGTCACAAAGCTAGGAAGTTGCAGACAAATAATTTTTACCTAGGCTATGTAATTTTTAGGAGAAACTTCTCTGCTAAAATAGGTATCCTTTCACCTTTACTCTCAACTGCTTCTTCTTTTTGGTTTTGTTCATTGATCTTAACATGGATTAAAATTATGAATTTGCTTGTTTGTTTTCTTTATTGTCTTTCACTCGTCTCTCCTTCCAGACTGCACAAGGATATAAAGCTTTTTTGTTTGTTTGTTTTATACAACTATAGTAATCATTCCCATAGTAGGTGTAGTTCAATAAAAATCTGCTGTCAACTAAGTATCTAGTGCCTTTAGACTGTCATCCTAGTTATCACCATCACCATTGCTTATATTTAAAACTTTCATACTATGTTACAATTTACTGGATTACATACATCTCTCCTCTCTTAAACTTGGAAATATTTGAGGTCAGCAACTATTTATCCTGGTATACCTAACCTGGCATAGAGGAGGGGTTCACAAATATTAGCTGCACTGAACAGAATGGAATTAAACATTTTCTGAGCAGAAGTGAGAATCTGAGAAATTGAGGCATGGACTTAGAATGACCTTAGGGAGGGAAGGGCTTAAAGGAAATAGTGAATGAGTTCAAACAGCAGATTGCTGTTGGGAATGTGAAGGTGGGTTGGAACAAGACCCCAGAGAAGCTGGGGAGGCAAGTGAGCAAGATGGAAGGCTGCTTTATTACGGGGGTAACCAGGAATTGGGGTGGATGGATCAGGAAAACATTCTGTAGAAACAAAAGGTTAAGATGTAGGTTAAAAGAACCACTATTTGGCCCCTTTTCAGGTGGGAAAATGTTGAAATCAAATGTAAATGAATATTCTTCTTGGTGTCTTCTCTTAAACGCTGCCAGAACATGGCTTTTCCTATCCTAATGATAATAAACAACGGCATTGGTTTAATGTCATTTCCTAATGGAAACCTTCCCTGACCATCCCTGGACTTGGTGAGTACACCTAGCCTGTGTTCTCGAGAGCTTGTGTGCTTTCCCTTTGCAGCACTGTCATAACTTTAGTTGATTAACTGTTCAACAATTGGTTTACGTCCGTCTCCCTAGTGGACCGTGGCTCATGATTTCATGATGTAGTATCTTATCTCCAACATCTAGTGCGATGTCTAGACATGGCAGGAGGTGCTGATTAGTTATTGATTATTCATTGAATTAAAACTGACTATACTAAAGGAAGTGCTATATGGCTATATAGAAGGATTTTACTCTCTAAGAAAGCCCTCTACATGTCAGGCACTGTCTTGGATATGTCCACGAAGGTTTAATGGAGAGAATTTATGTAAATCACTCAGTTCAGTCTCAGATACATTGTAGACATAATGTGCACATTGGGTCCCAACTCTCTCCTGAGCTCTTCTATGTAAGTTCTCAAATATAGGAGGTAAATAAAGAATAATTATATACAAGGTGAAATATAACACATAAAATTGATTAAGTAGACATTTGCATCTACATGTGCTAGGGGCTTTAGGGAAGTTCCTGCCCCATAGCCAAGAAGTTCATACTCTGGACTGTGGTTTTCAGTAGGAATCACATGGGCAGTTCTAGCATTCAAATTTCTGAGTCCCACCTCTAGGAATTCTGATTCTATGTACCTTTGATGCATTTAAGAATGATGCTCATACATGCTACTATAAAATATATAAAAGAGGTAAACAAGAACCTACTGTATAACAGGTAACACTTCTCAATATCTTACAGTAACCTATAATGAAAAATAATCTGAAAAGGGATATATTTATGTATACACACACACTCATACACAAATACATATATATATATATATATAAAGCAATCACTTTGCTGTACACTTAAAACACGACATTGTAAATTAACTATACCTCAAATGAAAAAAAGAATGCTGTTCAACAAAACTTTATGCAGCTCAGATTATTTTCCTCTTGGAATATTTTCTGAAAGGAAAATAGCTGGAGGATTCACTGGCAGTAGTGGAAACAAGCTTGTTGCCCCCTTCTACCTACTAGATAATAGGTAACAAAGTTGGGTTTCCCCCTTGGGCAGGGACTGCAAGATTGGTTGTTCAGTATCATCTGAGAGGGACATTTTAAAGACCAACGGACTAGGTATGGTCATTCTGAGCAACTATGTTTGAGAATTGCTCAATGACAAGATATAAGGGTTTTAAGTTCATATCAGCCCTTGACTTCTCTAGGCCTCTCTCATATCCCTCTATTCTGATAGGCCTGCAGCTGCTGCTGCTAAGTCGCTTCAGTTGCGTCCGACTCTGTGTGACCCCATAGATGGCAGCCCACCAGGCTCCTCTGTCCCTGGGATTCTCCAGGCAAGAATACTGGAGTGGGGTGCCATTTCCTTCTCCTCTGATAGGCCTACATACAAGCAAGTTCTGCCCTGTACGGAGCTCATGAGTCAGGACCGTGGCCCCATCAGATCTCAGGGTTGACTAAGACTTGGGCTATGGCTCGGGCAGCGCAGGATTTTACCTCTCCTCTCTAATGCTTCCTCTTCTCCTAGAACAGCCTCTACCCTGAGACTCAACTTACCCATTTCCTAGGTCCTTGTAACTCCCTCCCAGGACTGGAACCTACTAGATCCTATCCTGATTAGCAACAGGGATCTCACTCACCACCTGGAGATCTGCTTAAGATCTGCTGTTAACCACCTGACCTCACCTGCCACCTACTGCTTAGACTGCTGTCCAGTCTAAGTCTTCCCTCTCCTCTTCCTAACTCTGTTCCTGTCTTCTGATGAATCTTTCTTGCTTACCATTTTCTCAATGAGATCCTTCAGTGGGTACGGAGCATTCATCTGCCCAGCTGCCTCTGGGAGGGAAGGTTGTGTGCTTACCCAGCATGCTTTGCACAATTGCCAATACTGATTTTGCTAGGTATAATAGTATTCATTCTATGTTCATGTAAACCATTTTGCATTTTCAAGAAATTATATTGTTTTATGATGTGTGTGTATGTGTGTGTTAGGTAGGGAGGGGTCAAATTAATTATGAATCTTCCATCCCAACAATTATTCATAAAACTAGCATTATTTGCATCTTAAATAGTCTTCAGGAATTCAAAGAAAGAGTGCACCATAGTCACAATGATAAACTCAGTAATAATTAGAATTATTCTCAGGCTGTTAAGTAATGCAGATATATTAAAACATTTTCAGTTGAGTTTATTATGTTCTAATAAAATGAAAGCACAGCTAAAGGTTAATATTGGGAAGGAAGTGGTCCATTACAAAATCCACATTCTCTTTTGTTATTTAGATACTTCCTAGATATTTATATAGACTCACACAAATGCTTTTAATCCCCCGCCCCCCGCCACCTCAAATCTATGGATGCAAACACACATACATACACACACACACACACACACACACACACACACACACACACAAGAAACAAACCAAAATTCCTTTTTTCCATATGGTTATTTTCAGTTAGAATTTTGACCACTTCTTATCCAATAAGCAATCCACCTAAAAGTTTTACAAAATTTTTTAATGCCAACTTTATTTTTCAACATCAACACGCTCTACATTATAGATATCTTCCAGCCCTGAGTTTTATTTGGTTTCATTCTACCCCACCCTACTCTACCTTATCCTATCCCATCCTTCCTGTTTTTTTTTTTTTTTTTTTTTTTTACTGTCCTATCCAATTCCAGCCTATTTGTTCTCTGCAGTTTAATATGGCAACCATGGAAACTTCAGATAGCAATGAAAAGGTGAACAGGTTGATGACTTTGCTCTTGAACTTTTAGTTTCAGAGTATGGAGAAACTATGAAAATATATAAGTTAATATAAAACCGGGCAGACCTGTGATGTGAGGGGGCTGGGTGTCATGGAAAGATACATGTGCCAATAGAGAGAGATTGGTGTGGAGTTAGGTAGGTGGAATGTCCTGACATCTGACATCATATCACAATGCTTCAGAGAAGGCAAGGACCGTTGCCAAAAAAATCATCAGGCCATTAAAAGCATACAAGTCAATAACTCCAGCATGAAATCTGCAGCCCTCTTTGTTGTGTATCCCATACAGAAGTTGTAAAAATCTCCCTCATACCAAAAATAAACACAATATAGCAACATCTTAAGAGCACCATCAAATGAAGAGCTCAACTTTTAGTACATCCCTAACTGCCTGGGATGCCTGCCTCTGCCCCCCTGTTCGCTCAGTTTCCTCACCTCACCACCAGATCTTTTTCCCCCTCTTCACATTGTTGCTCATCTGGCTGCATAATTCACTTAATTATTATATCTCATCTGCTCTTAGGAAGGATTGAAAGGGTGCTGCTGTGAGCTATGTGTTATGCTGGGATTCGTGACTCCTGGAGAAGAGGATTTCAATCTGGGGTCAGAGACAAGGCTTGGCTACTTGGAGCTTTTTGTGTAGCCAAGTCTTATTAAAGTATAATAGAGCTAGGGAAAGCTAATGACATGGACACCATAAGGGGACAGAGAGTGCCCCGCTGCTACTCTTTAGCTAGGTGTTTCATGTCTGTTAGAAAGCTATTAATCAGATATGAGAGCTACTTCAAGGCTGAGGGGGTTTTACCAGGCTCCTCTCCCACAATATGCATTTTTGGGATAGGATGGCACAAGGTATGTCATCCCTGGCCATAAAACAGTTGACATGAATACTGGTTTGTTGAGCCATTATCAGCCTAAGGTTTGAGAAAAGAAAAAAGGTTAGTCTTAGGCAGAACCAGTTTCATCAACAGAGGAGGGAAAATTAAAATACATCTGCTACTTGCAATCTATGTCCTCCTGCCACTTGGGGTCTTCTGGCCTTCCAACCCGTTACCCTCTCAGGATCATGTCTAAAGCCTATAAGATGGGACATATATGCTCCTCTTTAGAAACAGAAAAAATAATGATGATGATAATAATAACAAAAATAATAGCTGCCATTTCAGGAGCACCGCTCATGTGCTAATCATGATGCCTGGCTCTTCCTATGGATTCTTTCTAGCCCCTGTGTCAACAGGGGAGACTGGGACCATCACTATTCCTAGATGAATGTGAGGTTAAGAGAGAATAAGTGACTGGCACAGTTGTTACCTGAATAAATGTATGACCAAACATGTTAAATAAATGAGCAAATTGACGAACTGTCCAAAGCCCCTCTGAGTAAGGGATGGAGTGTGATCTTGAACCAAGAGACACAGAAGCTGTTGCTCTTAACTACCCCACTGTCACACTGTATGGGGGTTTAGGGCTTGGGAGACTAGCGAGGTGGGGGCAATACGGGGGGGGCCATTGGAATGGGATGATGGCGGATGGAATCCCTGCTGCAGACATGACCTGGAAAGCTGGAGAGGTGCTTGGATTTAGGAGTAGGCCTAGAGGAGAGGGGAATGGTGACCTACGCCAGTATTCTTCACTGGGTCATCCCATGAACAGGGGAGGCTGGGCGGGCTATATAGTCCATGGGGTCACAAAAGAGTCGGACACACTGAGCAAGCATGCACGTACCAGGCTCTGCTTGGCAGAACGCCCCGAGGCCTTCACTACTTGATCATCCACACTCTCCTTCAACATCAGTTTGAAGTGCCCCTTTCCATTCTTCTTGTTTCTACATTTCACACACCCCAGTTCCTCCTTTCCCCCTATCTGGCATGGTTACCAATTTCTTCTCCATCTTTGTAACCCTTCTTTGGCTACATTCCATTTCTTTAGAATGTCTCTAAAAATGCTTATGTCTTATGATTCCAATTGCTGGTGATACTTCTTCACCACAGAGATCTGAAGCCATAGTTTGAAAAGTTTTAATTTTTTTTTTTTTTTTTTTTACTGATGTAGAGTTTATTTTCAATATGATATTATTTTCAAGTAAACGGCACTGTGTTTCAGTATTTTTGCAGATTATACTCCATTATAAGTTATTACAAGACAATGGTTATAATTTCTTGTGCTCTGTAACACATGCTGTTGCTTATCTGTTTTACACACAGTAGCTTGTTATCTGTTCATCTCACACCTGTCATTTGTCCCCCTCTTCCCTCTCCCCTTTGACAGCCACAAATATGTTTGCTACGTCTATGGGTTTGTTTCTGTTGTAAAGTTTTAACCTTTTATTTGTTTTTATTTTAACTTTAAGGAAGAAAACAATTTGCAGATCTAATTCAGGACATGATCTAAATTTGCAGAATTTCAAGTTCACACTAGTACTCTGCTAAAGATTACTAGCAAGGAAGACTCCAACTGTGTGAAAGTTATGGAGGCCTATCCTGGCCAGAGAGATGTTAAATGAGAACAGGGAAGACTCCAAACTATAGGTGAGATCTAGAGTTCTCACCAAAGAAGTGTCATAGTTCTTCCAAGAAGAAGTGGATTTCTATTCGCCCTCATGATATCAAGTAGAAACTCCCACATAAGTCATCTTAACTCCCACAATAGTCTTCAGAGCACCTTGTGCTGTATCTATATACTTTTCTCTTCATCATAAACTCATTTGCACATCAGCACTAATCTTCAAATGTGCCTCGAAGCAGCAAAAAATGAAACTTCAGATTGGTAGCAGCTTTCAAGTAGCGTTCACTCACAGCTGGCTTTCAACTTTTACTTGTTATTAAAAAGAAGGAAAAGGCAAAATTGGTATTTTTTT
>SJYW01053475.1:0-30152 GCA_006410735.1 Raphicerus campestris | reverse complement strand
GGCGCTTGCGCTGCCTATCCGCCGGGGACCCGCTGCTGGATTCGTATTCCCTTGGTTTTAATCACCCATTTTTCCTTCCTGTCCTGTTGCCGTCCGTGCTTCCCAGGTTCGACCTAGACACGGCTGTGTGAGAGTTTCCTGGAGATTGGAGCTCTCTCTTCTTAACAGTCTCTTCCCGGGACAGGCTTCCCTTCCCGGGACGGGGCTCCCTCCCTACCTCCTTTGTCTTTTTTCTCGTCCCTTATATTTATTCCTACCTGTTTTTGTAGCCGATGATCTGCTTTGCTGGATGCCTGATGTCCTCTGCCAGCATTCAGAAGTTGTTTTGTGGAGTTTATTCAGCTTGAAATGTTCTTTTGATGTAGTAGCGAGGGAGAGAGTGTTCTCCCCATCCTATTCCTCCGCCATCTTCTTTTCTTTTATTTTGGAATAATCATTTTACTTTAGGAGAAAATTACTTTCTTTTCCCTCAATAAAAACGATACTTATCATATAAAGTCATTTTCAATTACCATAACATGCTCCTTTTCATTCTCATTATTTTCCAAGAGATTTCATCTCCTAGCATCCTAATTAAACTTTGTCACAAGTGCATGGATCTTAATCTGTGGCATGTGTGACTCAGATGGTAAAGCAACTGTCTGTAACATGGGAGACCCAGGTTCAATCTCTGGGTCGGGAAGATCCCCTGGAGAAGGAGATGGCAATCCACTCCAGTATTCCTGGCTGGAGAATTCCGTGGATTGAGGAGCCTGGTAGGCTACAGCCCACGTGGTCACAAAGAGTCGGACACAACTGAGCAACTTCACTTCACTTCACCTTTGCAAAATGGCATACCAAGATTCTTAATTTATTAAACTTCCTTCCCACCTTCTCTGCTTGCCCTTAAGCTAGCAGAGTGGTAGCATACAACACATATCCTTCTCTAATCTCAGCTCTTCTTCCTCATAGTAAAATTTTTAAAAATGTTCCACAACACATGTTTATTAATTGATCCAAATACCTTTTGTCACTGCAAAATATTAAAAAGCCAGAAGGAGATAAACTTATGTTTAGCAATCAGTGTCTCATTAATGTACATTATCTTATTTGGAAATGAGCTAGATATTCAATAAACATCCATTATTTACTTTAACTTAGTAGAAACTGTGATCATGTATTTAAAATAGTTATTTTTAATAATTACTCTTAGAAGTAGACATTAAACAGCTAACCATCATCTTAAGCCATTTTTCTTGCTGAGAAATTTTGTAGAAATTGGTTGAGTTTATTTGATTTTCAGTAAGCTTAGATAGAATAAATGTATTATACTAAATGTTGATACCTCTAAAGATACTGAATTAATTAAACCAACAAACTTAAACTAGATTTATTTATCAAAGATTATCCTAAATTATGTGAACTTGAAAAATGTTTGGGTTAGTAGCTATGTTTGTGAATATCATATTTATACAAATGCTTAATTTTCTTTAAGTCAATTAAATAGAGCACACTATAATTTTGGCAAGGAAACTTTTAGAGGTCTGTATGTTAAAACACTCTTTTTTGCTTTTCTTTCCTTTTAGTCTCTGTGGACAATATTTTGGTTATTTCCCAGGTGTTTGCATTTCAAAGACATAGTAAGATTCAAAACTCTGAAGGACAGAAAAAGAATGAAAAGGTATTCTTTTTTGGAGGGTGGGGAATTTGGAGGTATATTTGTCTATTATGAGAAAAAGTGGAAATATTAGTCACTCAGTCAGTCATGTCTGACTCTTGTGACCCCTATGGACTATAGCCCACCAAGCTCTTCTGTTCACAGAATTCTCCAGGCAAGAATACTGGAGTGGGTAGCCATTCCCTTCCCCAAGGGATTTTCCCAACCCAGGGACTGAACCCAGATCTCCTGCATTGCAGGCAGATTCTTTACCCTCTGAGCAACCAGGGAAGCCCATATGATCAGAAGTCTAGAGAAATTATCATTTACATTTTTTCCTTCTCTTTCTTAAGTGCAAGACAATTTTATTTCCAATGCCAATATTTTACAGTAACTGCAAGTGTCTGAAGGAAAATTGGAAAAGGTCTGAGTGGATTTTGAAGTTCAAATCAAGAATTTTTTCTTTTATTTCCTTTTGTGTGTGTGTCTGTGTGTTAAAGGCAACTTTGGTGAGAGTTTAGTCCTAGAGAATTAGGGGAGTTCAGATAGAAAAGGAACTTAGGGGAAACCTCAGTTGGTGCTGCCAACAAAGAAGCTTCAGATGATTTTTGTTTTACATCTCCTTTTAGTTGTTTATTTGCTTCAATTAACTTAGAGATACTATTTGTAAAGTGGTCAATTTTAGAAAGCTGAATATGTTTGGAAGCCTCTAGGTACCAGTTAAAATAGTTCTCTTGCTCCAGTCTTTTAATTTATTCTAGAGAAAAATGAATTTGGAGAGACTGTGACATAAAATTGGCTTGGGTCCCCTGAAGGAGGGCTACCCTTAGAACATTTAGATGACTGCAATCCCATTTCTCATAGGTTTTCTTGAGAGCAAAAGAAAAATCTCTAGATAGCCTAGTGGTGTTTAACTACTCAACTGTGCCCCTAATATCATCCTCATCCTCATCATCATTATTGTTTTGCTGTCAAGAATTCCAAAGGAATTATATTGAAGTTCTAGTGTGTTATCAAAGAGAAAACAACCAAATATGGACCAAAAAGGATGGAGCCTTTATACAGGTCCCAAATAAAGTTGGAGAGTTCAACCAAAAGGATGGGAGCTCAAAATCTGAAACTTATCTCTGAACTTCAGGGTTGGTAGGAAAACAGTGAGCTCAGTGGGCTCTGTAAATACAAGCACCTGTTTGTTCACTGGCCTGGGAGTTGTTGAAGGTCTTTGAATCCCACTTCTGACACCATAAATGTTGACTTAAATAAAGAGGTAAACTGAAGCAAGCTTAAAAAGATGAGGGTGTTTTTTTTTGTTTGTTTGTGGTTTTTTTTTTTAGTGGGGAGAAAGCATGGGAATCGCAATGTGGGGCCAAAGAAAACTGTAGCAAGGTACAGGAGAGTCCATTGAGAGCTTGGAATAATTTGTATTTATGGGCAAGGAATGTGAAGGGACAAGAGTCCAGTTAGAGACAGTTAAAATGAAGAGAAACCAAGACCAGTCTTGAAAACTTTCTGAGCAGACAACATCAATCTAGTAACACAAAGTTCAATTCAGCCCACTTTCAACCAGCCGAGTCTGACTCAGTCATCTTCCACTCATCCTTCTGGCAAAACTTCCCAAGGTTGATATGAGACAACCTCTGATCAACGTCCTATCACCTGAGAAAATCCTGACACTGTTTTCTATTAATCAGGTTTTGGGTTGTTTTTTTTTTTAATGTCAGTCTCTTAAAGTTTGTCTTCCTGAGGACACACTCATGAAAGTCTCCATTTTGTAACTTCTAGCAAAGAGAGATAACAAAGCTCTTTTAAGTAAATAATGCAAAGAAACAGAAGAAAATAATGGAATGGGAAAGACTAAAGATCTCTTAAAGGAAACTGGAGATACCAACGGAACATTTCATGCAAAGATGGGCACAATAAACACAGAAATGGCAAGCACCTAACAGAAGCAAAAGAGATTAAGAAGAGGTAGCAAAAATACACATAAAAGAACTACACAAAAAAGGTCTTAATGACCCAGATAACCAGAATGCTGTAGTCACTCAGTGAGAGCCAAACATCCTGGAATAGGAAGTCAAGTTAAATAGGAAGTCAAGTGGGCCATAGGAAGCATTATTATGAGCAACGCTAGTGGAGGTGATGAAATTCCAGCTGAGCTATTTTAAATCCTAAAAGATGATGCTGTTAAAATGTTGCACTCAGTATGTCAGCAAATTTGGAAAACTTAGCAGTGGCCATGGGAATGGAAAAGGTCAGTTTTCATTTCAATCCCAAAGAAAGGCAGTGCTAAAGAATATTCAAACTACTGTGCAATTGTGCTCATTTCACACGCTAGCAAGGTAATGTTCAAAATCCTTCAAGCTAAGTTTCAGCAGTATGTGAACTGAGCACTTCTAGATGTAAAAGCTGGATTTAGAAAAGGCAGAGGAACAACAGATCAAGTTGCCAACATCCACTGGGTCATAGAAAAAGCAAGGAAATTCCAGAAAAACATCTACTTTACTGACTATGCTAAAGCCTTTGACTGTGTGGATCACAACAAACTGGAAAATTCTTCAGGAGATGGGAATATCAGACCACCTTATCTATCTCTTGGAAAACCTGTATGCAGGACAAGAAACAACAGTTAGAATGGGACATGGAACAGACTGGTTCCAAATTGGGAAAGGAGTACATCAAGAATGTATATTGTCAGCCTGCTTATTTAACTTATATGCAGAGTACAACATGCAAAATGCCAGGCTGGATGTATCACAGGCTGGATGATATTGGGAGAAATATCAATAACCTCAGAAATACAGATGACACCACCCTTATGGCAGAAAATGAAGAGGAACTAAAGAGCCTTTTGATGAGAGTAAAACAGGAGAGTGAAAAAGCTGGCTTAACAGTCAAATTCTAAGATCATGGCATCCAGTCCCATCATTTCATGCAACTAGATGGGGAAAATTGGAAACAGTGACTGATTTTGTTTTTATGGGCTCCTAAATCACCAAGGACAGTGACTGCCACCATGAAATTAAAAGACATTTTCTTCTTGGAAGAAAATCTGTGACAAACCTGGACAGCATATTAAAAAACTAAGACATCACTTAGCTGATAAGGTCTGCATAGTCAAAGCTATGGTTTTTGTAGTAGTCATGTGCAGATGTGACAGTTGAACCATAAAGAAGGCTGAGAAGGAGAGAATTCATGCTTTCAAATTGTGGTGCTGGAGAAGACTCCTGAGAGTTCCTTGGACAGCAGGGGGATCAAACCAGTCAATCCTAAAAGAAATCAACCCTGAATATACTTTTGAAGGACTGAGGCTGAAGCTCCAATAATTTGGCCACCTGATGCGAAGAGCTTACTCATTGGAAAAGACCCTGATGCTGGGAAAGACTGAGGGCAGGACGAAAAGGAGGTGACAGAAGATGACATGGTTGGATGACATCAACACGATGGACAAAAGTTTGAGCAGACTCTGGGAAATGGTGAAGGACAGGGAAGCCTGTCATGCTGCAGTCAATGGGGTCACAAAGAGTTGGACACCACTTAGGGACTGGACACCAAGTTCTATTTTAGATTGAAATTTTTTCACACTGCTTGTCTTTTGAATATAGTTCTGGGAACTACCACTGTTAGTCATTTCAATTGTGTATCTATGGAGTCATGTAGATACCTTTATTGCAGTGCATTTTTTAGAGAGAAAAAATGACTTAATGAAATTGTAATAGAGAAAATAATGGAGGATGCAAAAATGCATATAATCATTTAGTTTTCACTTGATATTACTACTAAAATAAACTTCCTGTCTAATTACCCCTCCACATGCATTCATCAGCGAGAAGGCAGTCGCAACCCACTCCAGTACTCTTGCCTGGAAAATCCCATGGACAGAGGAGCCTGGTAGGCTGCAGTCCATGGGGTCGTGAAGAGTCAGACGGGACTGAGCGACTTCCCTTTCACTTTTCGCTTTCATGCACTGGAGAAGGAAATGGCAACCCACTCCAATATTCTTGCCTGGAGAATCCCAGGGATGGGAGCCTGGTGGGCTGCCATCTATGGGGTGGCACAGAGTCAGACATGACTGATGTGACTTAGCAGCAGCAGCATGCATTCATAAAATTCTTATATATAGAAGGTATGTTTTTCTCCTTTTTTCCGTACCCTACCAATATAGCATCAAAACATAACATGAACTACTTTGGTGAGTAATGTTTGTGTCTAAGTAATCCTGTTGTCTTTCCATCTGAGCTCCACTTTTAAAGCTGCTTAGTTTTGTATGAAATTTGCTTATCAGTCAGGTTTTATGAATCAAGAAAACTCTGTATGGTCTTGATAGAGCAGCATGTGCGGCTGATTTCTTTTTACACTACCACTCTCTGAGACACATGCACACACTTGTGGGTTTAAGCTCATACCCTATTAGCTTTTTATCTTTAATAGGGCCCTTGGCATTTTTGAGTTCTAGACTAATTTGTTTTATTCTACCTCCCTTCTGTTGTAGTCAAGAAAGCGAGATGCCTTAAACTTAAGGGCCCTGTGATCATCCTGCATGAAGGGCACTAACTATATAAGTCCTGTCTTCTGATTGATGAGATACTCTCCTCTCTCATCTGTTCTCCTAGCCAATGAAATTTTAAGAAGAATGAAGTTCAATTGGCCATTCACAAGATATTTTGATTGTGTCTTTATCCTCACCAGTTCATTAAACTCATAGATCTTATATTCTTCATAAAAATATTTACGACCAAAGAAGAAGCAGTTCATTCATCAAGGGGGTCTTGTCAAGGTGGTACACTGTATATTTTGCATAGCATTGTCACATAACCAAACATTAAGAATCTGTTTAAATTAATTCCTCACTCAGTCATGTCTGATTCTTTGTGACCCCATAACCATAATTTGCTAGGCTCCTCTGTCCATCAAATTCTCCAGGGAAGAATACTAGAGTGGGCAGCCATTCCCTTCTCCAAGGGATCGCTCCGACCCAGGAATTAAATCCAGGTCTTATACATTGCAAGCAGATTATTTACCAACTGACGCACCAGGGAAACCCCAAATTAATCCATACCTCAAGATCCTTACATCAGCTCTAAAGAAAGAAGGGGCTACTATATCAATTGCCTTGAAGCTTTAGACATAACTAAATTGTGTTTTTTTTAAAATACAGTGTGAGTCGCAGTTGCATTTTATTAACAGGAGTCAATTGTATTTAATAATCTCCCCACTCGTAAAGTGTTATCTAGAAACTCTGCCACAGTTCTCTATGTAATCATTTAGTGCCTTGTAAAAGCTAATTTAGTGAACTAGCATAAGGAAAAGTCATGATTTAATCATGAAAATAGATTACAGTACAATTAAAATAGTACTAGACATGCCTACATTTCTGTTAATGTTGAGCTCAATGAATTGGGCTTGGTGAAAAAAAATCAATATACAAATGGATTACAACATGAGAATACAATTGTGTACATATTAAAATTTTACTTTTAAAGCACTTATAATTTATCACTTTACACATTTATAATAGATTTAATAATATAAATCAGATCATATAAGTTAAAATTTATAATAGCATGTCGCATTTACTATTATTGGAATTGGTTATTATATTACTAAAATTCAGTTTCCTCTAAGTAATAGCAAGTTTTTTCCACCTGCATGTACTTTTGTTATTATTTTTATGAAGAAATATGCTTTATTATAATAGCTTAGTAAGAGCTTCTCAGGTGGTGCTAGTGGTAAAGCACCCACCTACCATTGCAGGAGACGTAAGATATTCGAGTTCAATCCCTGGGTTGGGAAGATCTCCTGGAGGAGACGTGGCAACCCACTCCAGTATTCTTCTCTGGAGAATTCCATGGACAGATGAGCCTGGCAGGTTACAGTCCACAGGTTGCCAAGACTTGGACACTACTGAAGTGATTTAGTACATGTGCACACAATAGCTTAATAACAGTGTTCTTAAAATCCATAACTAAACACTGAACAGTATGAAAAGGCAAAATGTTAGGATACTAAAAGAGGAACTCCCCAATTCGGTAAGTGCCCACCCAATAAGCTACTGGAGATCAGTGGAGAAAAAACTCCAGGAATAATGAAGGGATGGAGCCAAAGCAAAAACAATACCCAGTTGTGGATGTGACTGGTGATAGAAGCAAGGTCTGATGCTGTAAAGAGCAATAGTGCATAGAACCTGGAATGTTAGGTCCATGAATCAAGACAAATTAGAAGTGGTCAAAAGGAGATGGCAAGAGTGAATGTCAACATTCTAGGAATCAGAGAACTGAAATGGACTGGAATAGGTGAATTTAACTCAGAGGACCATTATATCTACAACTGTGGGCAGGAATCCCTTAGAAGAAATGGAATAGCCCTCATGGTCAACAAAAGAGTCTGAAATGCAGTACTTGGATGCAATCACAAAAACGACAGTATGATCTCTGTTCATTTCCAAGGCAAACCATTCAATATCACGGTAATCCAAGTCTATGCCCCAACCAGTAACACTGAAGAAGCTGAAGTTGAACGGTTCTATGAAGACCTACAAGACCTTTTAAATCTAACAACCAAAAAAGATGTCCTTTTCATTATAGGGGACTGGAATGCAAAAGTAGGAAGTCAAGAAACACCTGGAATAAGAGGCAAATTTGGCTTTGGAGTATGGAATGAAACAGGGCAAAGGCTAATAGAGTTTTGCCAGGAGAATGCACTGGTCATCGCAAACACCCTCTTCCAACAACACGAGAAGACTCTACATATGGACATCACCAGATGGTCAACACAGAAATCAGCTTGATTACATTCTTTGCAGCCATAGGTGGAGAAGCTCTATACAGTCAGCAAAACAAGACCAGGAGCTGACTGCGGCTCAGATCATGAAATCCTTATTGCCAAATTCAGACTTAAATTGTAGAAAGTAGGGAAAAGCACTAGACCATTCAGGTATGACCTAAATCAAATCCCTTATGATTATACAGTGGAAGTGAGGAATAGATTTAAGGGACTAGATCTGAGAGACAGAGTGCCTAATGAACTATGGATGGAAGTTCATGACATTATACTGGAGGCAGGGATCAAGACCATCCCCATGAAAAAGAAATGCAAAGAAGCAAATGGCTGTCTGAGGAGGCCTAACAAATGGCTGTGAAAAGAAGAGAAGCTAAACGCAAAGGAGAAAAGGAAAGATATAAGCATCTGAATGCAGAGTTCCAAAGAATAGCAAGAAGAGATAAGAAAGTCTTCCTCAGTGATCAATGCAAAGAAATAGAGGAAAACAACAGAATGGGAAAGACTAGAAATCTTTTCAAGAAAATTAGAAATACCCAGGGAATATTTCATGCAAAGATGGGCTCGATAAAGGACAGAAATGGTATGGACCTAACAGAAGCAGAAGATATTAAGAAAAAGTAGCAGGAATACACAGAAGAACTATACAAAAAAGATCTTCATGACCAAGATAATCATGATGGTGTGATTACTCACCTAGAGCCAGAAATCCTGGAATGTGAAGTCAAGTGGGTCTTTGAAAGCAACACTACAAGCAAAGCTAGTGGAGGTGATGGAATTCCAGTTAAGCTGTTTCAAATCCTAGAAGATGATACTGTAAAAGTGCTGCACTCAATATGCCAGCAAATTTGGAAAACTCATCAGTGGCCACAGGACTGGAAAAGGTCAGTTTTCATTCCAATCCAAAAGAAAGGCAATGCCAAAGAATGCTCAAACTACTGCACAATTGCACTCATCTCACATGCTGGTAAAGTATTGCTCAAAATTCTCCAAGCCAGGCTTCAGCAATACGTGAACCGTGAACTTCCAGATGTTCAAACTGGTTTTAGAAAAGGCAGAGGAACCAGAGATAAATTGCCACCATCCACGGATCATGGATAAAGCAAGCGAGTTCCAGAAAAACATCTGTTTTTGCTTTATTGACTATGCCAAAGCTTTTGACTGTGTGGATCACAAGAAACTGTGGACAATTCTGAGAGAGATGGGAATACCAGACCACCTGACCTGCCTCTTGAGAAACCTATATGCAGGTCAGGAAGCAACAGTTAGAACTGGACATGGAACAACAGACTGGTTCCCAATAGGAAAAGGAGTATGTCAAGGCTGTATATTGTCACCCTGCTTAGTTAACTTATATGCAGAGCTTCATGAGAAACACTAGGTTGGAAGAAGCACAAGCTGGAATCAAGACTGCCGGGAGAAATATCAATAACCTCAGGCATGCAAATGACACCACCCTTATGGCAGAAAGTGAAGAAGAACTAAAGAGCCTCTTGATGAAGGTGAAAGAGGAGAGTGAAAAAGTTGGCATAAAGCACAACATTCAGAAAATGAAGATCATGGCATCTGGTCCCATCACTTCATGGGAAATAGATGGGAAACAGTGGAAACAGTGTCAGACTTTATTTTGTGGGGCTCCAAAATCACTGCAGATGGTGACTGCAGCCATGAAATTAAAAGACGTTAACTCCTTGGAAGGAAAGTTATGACCAACCTAGACAACATATGAAAAAGCAGAGACATTTCTTTGCCAACTAAGGTCCATCTCATCAAGGCTATGGTTTTTCCAGTGGTCATGTATGGATGTGAGAATTGGACTGTGAAGAAAGCTGAGGGCCGAGGGATTGATGCTTTTGAACTGTGGTGTTGGGGAAGACTCTTGAGAGTCCCTTGAACTGCAAGGAGATCCAACCGGTCCATCCTAAAGGAAATCAGTCCTGATTATTCATTGGGAGGACTGATGCTGAAGCTGAAACTCCAATACTTTGGCCACGTCATGCGAAGAGTTGACTCATTGGAAAAGACCCTAATGTTGGGAGTGATTGAGGCAGGAGGAGAAGGGGACGACCGAGGATGAGATGGCTGGATGGCATCACTGACTCGATGGACAGGAGTCTGAGTGAACTCTGGGAGTTGGTGATGGACAGGGAGGCCTGGCGTGCTGTGATTCATGGGGTCACAAAGAGTCGGACACTACTGAGCAACTGAACTGAACTGAAACACTGAAAACATCAGTTTCACACAACAGCCATTTTGATTTTAAAGTGTGTATTGCTTGGGTGTGAGATCCCAGATTAAAGCTTATGAATTCATTTTGAAAGCACTTGAGCTTCTGTCACTACAATATCCTCTTTTAAAATCTACCACTCACTTTCATCACTCTTTGCCTCATATCCCACATTTTTGGCTATTGGGTTTTCCATTCTGTTTCCTTTTTCTCTCCTTTATTCAAGCCATCAGTAATTTTACCTGGCCTAGTTCTTCAAATAAAATATGAGGTTATAAGTTAAATATACCAATTCATTCCTTTACTATCTTCCTAAGCACTAATTAGGCATTCCATGCATGCTACTCTATTAGATATTATAAAATATATATTTCAATAAAGGGATTATTGGTTTCAAGGAGTTCAGCATGCTAGTATTTTTTCTTCTCAACAATTGCTAAGAACCTGCAGCTCTCAAATAATCTGGCATTGCAACAAGGTAGGGCCTTTAAAATTATCTCCCCTCCCCTGTGAGCTGATTCAGACACTTTAAAAAGTAAAGCAACTCAAGAATGAAAATATATTTATCTCTGTGTCTACCATCTCTTGAAGGACCACCAAGAGGGTGGATTGCTATTCTCTGCTGAAAAAATGTTAAACTTTTTTAATTGAGGTTTTAGAGGATCTCTCACCTGTTCATATGGATCTGTGTTGTCCAGACTAGGTTTATTATGATTTCTGGCCTATAACAAAGAAATTAGAGATAAAGTCAATGAGATTTTCTGAACTTACTTGTGAAAGCCTGGCTGACTGTTGAGATCAGGCCTCTTGGAAAGCTGGTTTCTAGGTGTCAGAAAGCCTCTAGAATCTAGACTCAACTTTGAAGGTTCAGAAATGCACAATTATTTAAACACTCAAGAGATTATGAGACTCTGAGAACTGAGCTGCACAAATCAACTTTCACAAAGCTAGTAAACCAAAAATAAAATGTATAGATTTGTTTAATCTTCTTGGAGGACATAGTAGAATAATAATTCTTTTTTTAAAATCATGAGTTTAAATCTCAATATGAATTCACAAGCTTAAAAATTCCTAACTACTCTGATTTTGGTATTCTTTTTAAAATGGATTATACATATAAACTTAATAATACATATAAACATATATACATATAAACCCCTCTAGGATTGTACGAGGATAGTACACACATACATATACATACATACACATACATGGGCTTCCTTAGTGGGTCAGATGCTAAAGAATCTGCCTGCAATGCAGGAGACTCAGGTTCAATCCCCTGGTCCAGAAGATCCCTTGGAGGAGGGAATGGCACCCCACTCCAGTATTCTTGCCTGGAGAATTTCAGGAACAGAAGAGCCTAGTGGGCGGTAGTCCATGGGGTCACAAAGATTCAAACATGACTGAGAAACTAACACTTTCACTTTCATAGATATATATGTATGTATATATGTGAAGTGAAAGTCACTCATTCGTGTCCGACTCTTTGCGACCCCATGAACTATACAATCCATGAAATTCTCCAGGCCAGAATACTGGAGTGGGTAACCTTTCCCTTCTCCAGAGGATCTTCCCAACCCAGGGATTGAACCCAGGTCTCCTGCATTGCAAGCAGATTCTTTACCAGCTGAGTTACCATGTACATATTTTTTAATATATTTATGTTATGTACTATTATGTATTAAATATATGACACACAAATGTATGATCTTTGTATATATAGAATATATAAAGTATACTATCCTCACCCTACATCAGAGATATTAAGTTTAAGTATATATGTATGTTTTTAAAAGAGTAACAATACACAAAGTAAACATATATTTGTATATCATATGTTTAATACATGTAATATATATTTTAATATAAACAAATATAATTCCCGATAGTAAAGTAACTTAAGATTTACTATGGTTTTCTGCTATATGTCAGGTTCTATTCCATGAGGTAGAGATACAGCAGTATACAAGGCAGAAAAGGACCTTTCTTACTTTTCTGGAGCAAATGATAGAGGGAGATGGAAAATAAATGGTTAAATCAATGAACAAGATGATTTCAGGTTGTGCTAAGTATTGCACAGATAATAAAACATTGTAATGAGATAAGAGAAAATCAGATGGGGAAAACACTACTTCAAACTGGAAGGTCAGAAAAGACAACTTAGAAGATATGACATTAGAGATCTAGATATTATAGAGAACTTGGACATATGAGCAATGGCGCACAGACTGTTATTGAGAGAGAAGACAGCAAGTGCATCTTTCACACTCTAACATGAGTAAAGTGTGTTTGAAAAGAGGAGAGGCCAGTGTGACTAGAGTCTAGTAAATGAACGGGCAAAAAATGCAGAATATAGTCTTGGAAGGACTTCCTAGGTGGCTAAGTAGTAAATAATCTGCCTGCAATGCAGGAGACACAAGAGATGTGGGTTTGATTCCTTGGTCAAGAAGATTCCCAGGAATGGCAGCCCCCTGCAGTATTCTTGGCTAGAAAATTCCATGGACAGAGGAGTCTGGCAGGCTACAGTCTGTGGGATCATAGAGAGTTGGACACAACTAAGCAACTAAGCACAAACAAGCACATAGTCTTGGAATCTCACTGGGGCTAGGGTCCAAAGTCCTGGGTTTTCATGACTTAATATGAAGGCAATGAAGAGTTAAACAGAGAAGAGATGCTGCTGCTGCTGCTGCTACTAAGTCGCTTCAGTCGTGTCCGACTCTGTGCGACCCCCTAGACGGCAGCCCACCAGGCTTCCCTGTCCCTCAGATTCTCCAGGCAAGAACACTGGAGTGGGTTGCCATTTCCTTCTCCAATGCATGAAAGTGAAAAGTGAAAGTGAAGTCACTCAGTCATGTCCGACTCTAGCGACCCCGTGGACTGCAGCCTACCAGGCTCCTCCGTCCATGGGATTTTCCAGATGCTATCTGTTAAATATCTCACGAAAGTATTGGACGGATGCAGAAGGAAAGAAGGAATCAATTCTGAAGTCAATTCAACAGCCTTAATGACTTGGACTAGGCAATTATTTGAGTTGAGGGAAATAACAGATTAAAAGTATGCTTTGGAATTAGATTAACAGACAGTACCTGTATAAGACAGGGAGGAAAACAAATTGAAGATACTCCATAGTCTATGACTTGATCACCTGAACAAATGAGGACTCCATTTGCTGAGAAGCAGCAGACTGAAGCATGAAAAGGTTATCAGTCACATTTACTTTGAGTTATGTAATACCCATGTAAGCAGGAATGATAAATAGACAAATGGATATATAAAGCGTTAACTCAGGGCTAACGTATCATCAGACTATAGATGATATTTAATACCATGCATCTGAATGAGATCACCTGGAAAGACCTTGATTCTGGGAAAGATTGAAGGCAGGAGGAGGAAAAGGGGACAACAGAGGATGAGATGATTGGCTGGCATCACCAACTCAATGGACACGAGTTTGAGTAAACTCTGGGAGTTGGTGATGGACAGGGAGGCCTGGTGTGTGCGGGTCATGGGATCACAAAGAGTCGGACACAACTGAGCANACAGAGGATGAGATGATTGGCTGGCATCACTAACTCAATGGACACGAGTTTGAGTAAACTCTGGGAGTTGGTGATGGAAAGGGAGGCCTGGTGTGTGCGGGTCATGGGATCACAAAGAGTTGGACACAACTGAGCGACTGAACTGAACTGATATTAAAAAAAGAGTGCCAAGTATCAAGCCTCAGGGAATCCTGATGTTTAGAGAGTAAGAAATATAAGAAGCAAAAGGAAAAGAAAATTAGACAGTGAGTTGGAAAGAAACCTGGAGAGGACTGCATCATAGTATTAGAACAGAGAAGGCCTCAGAGTGAGGAAGCTGAATATGGATGAGAACCCAAGTGAGGATAACACTTAGTTGATTCAGCAAGATGGAGTTCACTGGTAACTAGAACAAGAGAACTGTCATTGGTATGGTGAGGAGAGAAATCTACTTGGAATTATTTTTCCCATTTCTAGAATATTTCTGTTTAAAGAACCAGAATTGAGCAAGAAACTGTTCAGAACTCCCTTCCCCTTACAAACCCAGAGAAAAATTCTCAGTATCAACTGATCAATTTGTCATCCAAAGCAGTGTTCATTCATGCCAAAAGTGTCACGTAATTGTCATGCCGAGTTGTCTTTCATAATATTTTAGACATGTCTTTCTGACATGGTCACCTGGATAAGTTATGACTGATACCCCAGAACATTAACAATTGGAAATGGGGATTTCTTTATTCTCATCAGCAATGTATTGAAGATGAGTTACTTCTGCAGATGGTCAAGTTTATTCATTTGATGTTGATTCTCACTTGCCTCTAGTTCAGATGCTGACATTAACTGAATGAATTCCCAAATACTGATGCGCTCTCTATTCATAGCATACAGCTGAAAGTAAAGAATTCTTGACTTTGAGGGGCCCTATTCCAGACAGAAAAGACACTGAGTCTTTTTGACACTTGCTTGGTATCACCTCTATTCCTGTCACCTTTCTCTCATGCTGTCTTTATATACGAAACAACGACCGTAAGTCACCTCCCTCTCTGCAGCCCACATGTTCCTCAAAGCTGTTCCAGTGAGCTGTGCGTTCTTTTTGTGCCAAGTTTTCTGTCCCTTCCCGCACTCCTGACATACTTCCTTTCTTCAGGATATATTTTTAAGACATTAGAGGGAACAATAAATACTAGGCGTTATGAAGGAAGTCTTTGGCCTTTGATAAAGATAACTTCAGGTTAAATTCTCCAGAAATAGTGACTCTTTTCTTTTACAAAGGAACTTCAAAGAATATTCACTTTTTTAATTGACCAATTTGTGCTTCTAACTGCTGCATCCATTAAATTTAAAATACAGCCAGTTATCAGAAATTCAGATTTAAATATTCTTTATATAATAAATTTTCAATTTCTGCCAATTTCTCATAAAAGGAAACTAAGAGCAAGCAAGTTGATAGGTTTAAATGTTACACTAAAGAAATCTTCAGATTTAGAAGTATCATATTATAAGAATCAAGGTAACTGTAGTTTTATTTCAATAATATTTTTAAGTAACTCAAATGTGTACACAGTTTCACTCAAAGGCAGATATATTTTAAAAATTTACTTGGAAATACTGTATAGGAGACAATAAAAATATTTAAAACCAGCAATGCACATTTATGCTTAGAACATAAATTTGGGATAGCATTCTACACTCAATAATAGAATGTTGTTCCAAATTTATGTTCTAAGTATAAATATGCTTTGTTGGCTTTAAATATTTTTATTCTTTATGTTCAAGACTGTAGCCTACCAGGCTCCTCCATCCATGGGATTTTCCAGGCAAGAGTACTGGAGTGGGTTGCCATTTCCTTCTCCAGAGGATCTTCCCAACCCAGGGATCAAACCCGGGTCTCCTGCATTGTAGGCAGATGCTTTGCCATCTGAGCCACCAGGGAAGCCCTATGTTCAATAGAGTATTTAATAATGGAGCTTCCCTGGTGCTTCAGAGGTAAAGACTCTACCTGTCAATGTAGGAGACATGGGTTCAATCCCTGCATTGGGAAGAGCCCCTAGAGAAGGCAATGGCAACCCACTCCAGTATTCTTGCCTGGGAAATCCCATGGACAGAGGAAGCTGGCAGGCTACAGTCCATAGGGTCGTGAAACAGCTGGGCTTGACTTAGTGGCTAAACAACAACAACATACTCAATAATAGTAGATTGTGTTAAAGCTGTTTTGCAGGTATCTGGTGGCAAAACATGAGTTATGAGTAAGAAAACTAATTCACCCAAATTAATAATTTTGTTTTTAATAATAAACTAGAGAGGGAACAGGTATATAACCTAAGTTATCCTACATTGAAAGCCCCTTGAGGGCAGAGTCAGTTTCTGTCTACATCATGCTATATATACATTCCCTGACTGAGCAGCATGTCTATATAAACTCTTAATAAATTCAAAAGTATAGTGATGCTGTGTGAGTAGACAGAGTCAAAATGAAGGAGGTCAGAGCATCCTCTATAAAGTTTTGCTACAAGGCTTTTTCTGTATCCTCTGTTTATCTCCGCTGAACATCAGAGTTGCAGTACTTTCCTTGCTCACTGTGCTGCTGCTGCTGCTAAGTCAGTCGTGTCCGACTCTGTGCGACCCCATAGACAGCAGCCCACCAGGCTCCCCTGTCCCTGAGATTCTCCAGGCAAGAACACTGATGTGGGCTGCCATTGCCTTCTCCTTGCTCACTGTAGAGGTGAGCAAATAAATCTTGAATACCTGAATAGAGAATGTATTTAAGGAAGCCTTTGCAGTATTCTGTAGGTCATAGGGTATCTCTCTTGCTTAGTTAAATTGGCCAACCATTTAATTTTGCATGTGTTTTAATAAATTAGGTCACACCAAGAGGTGATGATTTCTTGCCCAGTGCTCTAAAATGCCAGACATTAGGAACTCAGTAGCTGAGATCCTGAGGTTGTTTTTGCTGGGTCTATTAATACTTCTGTTTCTGTTTCCTCATTGATTAAATACAAGTAAGAATTCTTTCCATACAGATGCTACAAAGTGAACAAAATCCCCAGTAGAACAGGGGAAAATAGAGTCTATTCTATTTATTCTGTTTTTGTTCATACAAGTGACCTCAAACTGTCCTTTACACCTGGAAGATTTTTCTCAACTTTAGACTAAATTCTTCTCATGGGCTGCTGACACCAGGCGCACAGTGTCAGAAAACTTGTTTTCCTGGGTTTCAACACAAACCTCTGATTCATGGTGGATAATATAAAGTTTATTTCTGTTTTTACCAAGCTCTGCGCTCTTTAATGGAGAAGGCAATGGCACCCCACTCCAGTACTCTTGCCCAGAAAATCCCATGGACAGAGGAGCCTGGTAGGTTGCAGTCCATGGGGTCGCACAGAGTGGGACACAACTGAGCGACTTCACTTTCACTTTTCACTTTCCTGCATTGGAGAAGGAAATGGCCACCCACTCCAGTGTTCTTGCCTGGAGAATCCCAGGGACGGGGAAGCCTAGTAGGCTGCCGTCTATGGGGTCGCACAGAGTCGGACACAACTGAAGCAACTTAGCAGCAGCTCTCTTTAAAATGTGTTCCCACTCAGAAATAGAAGCTAGTGCTTAAGCGCTCAGCCTTTGAACCCCAATTCACATCTTTGTCATTTTTCTGGATGTTTGAGCTTTGGTATGTCTCCAGATGTCTTTGAGCCTCATCCTTGAAATGAGTGGAAACTTACATCCACTACAAAGCCTTAGTCTCAGGACTAAATGAGATAATCTATGGAAAGCACTTAGTGTGATTACTGGCAGGTGAATAATACTCAGTAACTAATAGCTCTTGGCATTATTTTTAAAAATATGATTTATTTATTTATTTGGCTGCACTGGCTCTTAGTTGTGGCATGCTGGGTCTTCGATCTTCATTGCAGCATGCAGGATCTTTTAGCTGTGACATGCAAACTCTTAGTTGCTGCATGTGGAATCTAATTCCCTGACCAGAGGTAGAACCTGGGCCCCCAGAATTGGGAGCATGGACATTTAGCTACTGGACCACCAGGGAAGTCCCTTGTTGACATTATTGTATATTTACTTGATAATATAAAATATTCTCTTGAGAAATTTCAGCCACCAGAGTTAAGGAGAAAAGCAACCAGGGAATTTCCTTTGTTACTACCTGGTTCTCAGAAACTTTTAATAAGCTTTACCATGGAGAATCTCTGGCCCATGGTTTTAAGAACAGGAAGAGGGCAGCTTTCTATAAGAAGGCAAATAAATGATGGGACATGTGATATTATTTATATGTGGAGTCCAAAAAAATGATACAAATAAACATTTACAAAACAGAAACAAATTCACAGACTTAGAAATAAATTTATGCTTACCAAAGGAAAAGGTTGAAGGGATGGATAAATTGAGAGTTTGAGATTAACATGTACATACTACTATATATAAAACAGATCATCAACAAGGACCTACTATATAGCACAGGGAAATCTACTCAATATTCTATAATAACCTAAATGAGTAAAGAATTTGAAAAAGAATAGATATATGTATATTTATAACTGAATCACTTTGCTATATACCTGAAACTAGGACAACATTGTTTTTTTTAATTAATTAATTATTGACTCCACTGGGTCTTCGTTGTTGCACAAGGGGTCTCTCTCTTTGTGGCCAAAAAAAGGGGGCTGCTCTCTAGTTGCAGTACATGGGCTTCTCATTGCAGTGGCTTCTCTCACTGTGGAACATGGGCTCTAAAGCACACAGGCTTTCTGTAGTTGTGGCATACAGACTTAGTAGCCTCAAGACATGTGGGGTCTTCTGGGATCAGGGATGGAACCCACATTCCCTGCTTTGGGAGGTGTATTCTTAACCACTGGACCATCAAAGAAACCCTCACATTGTTAATCAATTGTTCAGTTCAATTCAATTCCGTCATTCAATCATGTCTGACTCTTTGTGATCCCATGGACTGCAGCACTCCAGGCTTACCTTCTATCACCAACTCCCGGAACTTGCTCAAACTCATTTCTATCAAGTTGATGATGTCATCCCACCATCTCATCCTCTGTCATCCCCTTCTCCTCTTGCCTTCAATCTTTTTCAGCATCAGAGTCTTTTCCAGTGAGTCAGTTCTTCACTTCAGGTGGCCAAAGTATTGGAGCTTCAGCTTCAGCCTCAGTCCTTCCAATAAATATTTGAGACTGATTTCCTTTAGGAAGGTCTAGTTGGATCTCCTTGCAGTCCAAGGGACTCTCAAGAATCTTCTCCAACACCATAGTTTAAAAGCATCAATTCTTTGGCACTCAGCTTCCTTTACAGTCCAACTCTCACATCCATACATGAGTACAGGAAAAATCATAGCTTGACTAGACAGACCTGCTGTCTAGGTTTTTCATAACTTTTCTTCCAAGAAGCAAATGTCTTTTAATTTCATGATTGCAGTCACCATCTTCAATTATACTCCAATATAAAATAATAATTAAAAAATAATAATAGGTGGTGAGACACATGTAGCAGTGACTGCACAGCCACCATTCCTTCTTAGCCTAGTCCTTGATGAAAGCATGGTGATGTACTTAGGCAAGATGCTGTGCAGTGAGCCTCAAGAGGCTCAGGATCTAGTTTCAAGGTAAAGTGGGGAGTAAATGCAAAGTCACAGAGAAGATTCAAAATAAAAGAGGGTGAATAACATGTGAAGACCCATCTGCAGGGGCAGAACAAGACTAAAACCGAGCAGTGTGATCTAACCACATTATTGAAAAACTTTCCATATATAGGAGGCAAACAGGAAAAAAAATTTTTTTTCAGTCCTACACTGCTTCCAGACCACATGCTCTAGGCCTTTCCCCCCTCAACTTTTGTTCAAAATTTTGGGCAGCTCCAGTACTTTTCTGTCCCCATTTCAATAATTAAAATAGTTCTTCCAGTGAACACTTCCATCTTTTATCCAGGTTAAATGTTTTTCTTCCCACTGTTCTTGTCCCAGACAAGGAAAACTGCAGTGGGGGACATGGAGGTTTTCTTTCCTTCCATTTTTTGGAATTTCTTCCCTACCACTTCTAGTTGTTGTTTGATTGCATTCAAAGTTGTACTACAAAAGAGATGAAGAGAGATTTTTCTGGATGGATAGAATTGTAACTATTTCTTCAGACTGTTAAGTTACTGGACTATATTTTGTACTTAAACAATCTGGGCATTTTTTCTGATGGATTTAAACATACACACACACACACACACACATACACACATCATTGTTTACTTTGCATTAGGGTGATTCAGGTACATATACTTTGTAAAGTCTTCTGCTTCTATTCAGGGTTGGGGCCGTTTTTTTTTCGGGGGGCTGTGCTGGGTATTTGCTGCTGAGCGGACTTTCTCTAGAGTAGGAAGCAGTCTCTAGCTGCAATGTGTGGGCTTCTCAGTGTGGAGACCTCTCTTGTGGAGTACAGACTCTAGGGCTCACAGGCTTCAGCAGTTGCAGCACGTGGACTCAGTAGTTATGGCTCCAGGGCTCCAGAGCACAGGCTCAAGGAGTTGTGATGCATAGGCTTCATTGTTCTGCCAAATGTGGAATCATCTTGGACCAGGGATCAAACTCATGTTTCCTGCATTGGCAGGCAGATTCTTTACCATTGAGCTGCCAGGGAAGTGCCTGGGTCCATTCTTTCCTTAAAATTAATTTTAGTTTTTTTAACCTGATTTTTCTGCACTATGCTACTACTGAAAGTCCTATTCATTTTAAACTAGGATGTTTCATGGCATTTTCTCTCTTTATGGCCTTTAACTGTGTAACTCTGATTTTCAAGATTGATGAAGCTTTCCCTGAAAGGGTTTAGTTTGAAAATACTAATATGAAGTAGCTATTCTTAGGCAGTCAACAAAAAAGTACAGTTTTATATCAGGAACTATAGTGTGTGCTTTGCCAGTTCAGTTTTGGAGGAGGATTATTTTATTTTGGACTTCCCTGGTGGCTCAGACAGTAAAGTGTCTGTCTACAATGCGGGAGACCCAGGTTCGATCCCTGGGTTGGGAAGATCCCCTGGAGAAGGAAATGGCAACCCACTCCAGGACTGTTGGCTGGAAAGTCTCATGGATGGAGGAGCCTGGTAGGTTACAGTCCATGGGGTTGCAAAGAGTCGGACAGGACTGAGCAACTTCACTTTATCTTATTTTGAGAATGGAAGTGGCTCACTTTACAGTGGGCATAATTTTTTATTTCCCAGCAAATATTTAGAAATGCAGCTGTTTGCAAATAATCTATTTTTTTCACTAAACATTTTTCTAATTCTTGAAAAAAGAATTACTGAGAATTGCCTGAATATATAGTAGTAATCATAGGCCACCCACGCATAGTTTTTACAAGGCCAGATTTACAAAAGCATGCTATTGCCCCAGGTTATCGAAAGAAAAATAAGTGACTATTTACAGAGCTATAATGATGAAAAATAGAAGTGGTCAGTCATGCAAGATTTCATTAGAATAACTACACTTAGTTANCGGAGAATCTCTGGCCCATGGTTTTAAGAACAGGAAGAGGGCAGCTTTCTATAGGAAGGCAAATAAATGATGGGACATGTGATATTATTTATATGTGGAGTCCAAAAAAATGATACAAATAAACATTTACAAAACAGAAACAAATTCACAGACTTAGAAATAAATTTATGCTTACCAAAGGAAAAGGTTGAAGGGATGGATAAATTGAGAGTTTGAGATTAACATGTACATACTACTATATATAAAACAGATCATCAACAAGGACCTACTATATAGCACAGGGAAATCTACTCAATATTCTATAATAACCTAAATGAGTAAAGAATTTGAAAAAGAATAGATATATGTATATTTATAACTGAATCACTTTGCTATATACCTGAAACTAGGACAACATTGGTTTTTTAAAAATTAATTAATTATTGACTCCACTGGGTCTTCGTTGTTGCACAAGGGGTCTCTCTCTTTGTGGCAAAAAAAGGGGGCTGCTCTCTAGTTGCAGTACATGGGCTTCTCATTGCAGTGGCTTCTCTCACTGTGGAGCATGGGCTCTAAAGCACACAGGCTTTCTGTAGTTGTGGCATACAGACTTAGTAGCCTCAAGACATGTGGGGTCTTCTGGGATCAGGGATGGAACCCACATTCCCTGCTTTGGCAGGTGTATTCTTAACCACTGGGCCATCAAAGAAACCCTCACATTGTTAATCAATTGTTCAGTTCAGTTCAATTCCGTCATTCAATCATGTCTGACTCTTTGTGATCCCATGGACTGCAGCACGCCAGGCTTACCTTCTATCACCAACTCCCGGAACTTGCTCAAACTCATTTCTATCAAGTTGATGATGCCATCCCACCATCTCATCCTCTGTCATCCCCTTCTCCTCTTGCCTTCAATCTTTTTCAGCATCAGAGTCCTTTCCAATGAGTCAGTTCTTCACTTCAGGTGGCCAAAGTATTGGAGCTTCAGCTTCAGCCTCAGTCCTTCCAATAAATATTTGAGACTGATTTCCTTTAGGAAGGACTAGTTGGATCTCCTTGCAGTCCAAGGGACTCTCAAGAATCTTCTCCAATGCCATAGTTTAAGAGCATCAATTCTTTGGCACTCAGCTTCCTTTACAGTCCAACTCTCACATCCATACATGAGTACAGGAAAAACCATAGCTTGACTAGACAGACCTGCTGTCTAGGTTGTTCATAACTTTTCTTCCAAGAAGCAAATGTCTTTTAATTTCATGATTGCAGTCACCATCTTCAATTATACTCCAATATAAAATAATAATTAAAAAATAATAATAGGTGGTGAGACACATGTAGCAGTGACTGCACAGCCACCATTCCTTCTTAGCCTAGTCCTTGATGAAAGCATGGTGATGTACTTAGGCAAGATGCTGTGCAGTGAGCCTCAAGAGGCTCAGGATCTAGTTTCAAGGTAAAGTGGGGAGTAAATGCAAAGTCACAGAGAAGATTCAAAATAAAAGAGGGTGAATAACATGTGAAGACCCATCCGCAGGGGCAGAACAAGACTAAAACCGAGCAGTGTGATCTAACCACATTATTGAAAAACTTTCCATGTATAGGAGGCAAACAGGAAAAAAAAATTTTTTTCAGTCCTACACTGCTTCCAGACCACATGCTCTAGGCCTTTCCCCCCTCAACTTTTGTTCAAAATTTTGGGCAGCTCCAGTACTTTTCTGTCCCCATTTCAATAATTAAAATAGTTCTTCCAGTGAACACTTCCATCTTTTATCCAGGTTAAATGTTTTTCTTCCCACTGTTCTTGTCCCAGACAAGGAAAACTGCAGTGGGGGACATGGAGGTTTTCTTTCCTTCCATTTTTTGGAATTTCTTCCCTACCACTTCTAGTTGTTGTTTGATTGCATTCAAAGTTGTACTACAAAAGAGATGAAGAGAGATTTTTCTGGATGGATAGAATTGTAACTATTTCTTCAGACTGTTAAGTTACTGGACTATATTTTGTACTTAAACAATCTGGGCATTTTTTCTGATGGATTTAAACATACACACACACACACACACACATACACACATCATTGTTTACTTTGCATTAGGGTGATTCAGGTACATATACTTTGTAAAGTCTTCTGCTTCTATTCAGGGTTGGGGCCGTTTTTTTTTCGGGGGGCTGTGCTGGGTATTTGCTGCTGAGCGGACTTTCTCTAGAGTAGGAAGCAGTCTGTAGCTGCAATGTGTGGGCTTCTCAGTGTGGAGACCTCTCTTGTGGAGTACAGACTCTAGGGCTCACAGGCTTCAGCAGTTGCAGCACGTGGACTCAGTAGTTATGGCTCCAGGGCTCCAGAGCACAGGCTCAAGGAGTTGTGATGCATAGGCTTCATTGTTCTGCCAAATGTGGAATCATCTTGGACCAGGGATCAAACTCATGTTTCCTGCATTGGCAGGCAGATTCTTTACCATTGAGCTGCCAGGGAAGTGCCTGGGTCCATTCTTTCCTTAAAATTAATTTTAGTTTTTTTAACCTGATTTTTCTGCACTATGCTACTACTGAAAGTCCTGTTCATTTTAAACTAGGATGTTTCATGGCATTTTCTCTCTTTATGGCCTTTAACTGTGTAACTCTGATTTTCAAGATTGATGAAGCTTTCCCTGAAAGGGTTTAGTTTGAAAATACTAATATGAAGTAGCTATTCTTAGGCAGTCAACAAAAAAGTACAGTTTTATATCAGGAACTATAGTGTGTGCTTTGCCAGTTCAGTTTTGGAGGAGGATTATTTTATTTTGGACTTCCCTGGTGGCTCAGACAGTAAAGTGTCTGTCTACAATGCGGGAGACCCAGGTTCGATCCCTGGGTTGGGAAGATCCCCTGGAGAAGGAAATGGCAACCCACTCCAGGACTGTTGGCTGGAAAGTCTCATGGATGGAGGAGCCTGGTAGGTTACAGTCCATGGGGTTGCAAAGAGTTGGACAGGACTGAGCAACTTCACTTTATCTTATTTTGAGAATGGAAGTGGCTCACTTTACAGTGGGCATAATTTTTTATTTCCCAGCAAATATTTAGAAATGCAGCTGTTTGCAAATAATCTATTTTTTTCACTAAACATTTTTCTAATTCTTGAAAAAAGAATTACTGAGAATTGCCTGAATATATAGTAGTAATCATAGGCCACCCACGCATAGTTTTTACAAGGCCAGATTTACAAAAGCATGCTATTGCCCCAGGTTATCGAAAGAAAAATAAGTGACCATTTACAGAGCTATAATGATGAAAAATAGAAGTGGTCAGTCATGCAAGATTTCATTAGAATAACTACACTTAGTTATGACTCATAATCATTTTATCAAAATATTTAACAAAATTTTCAGTGCTATAAATTAAGATGTAGGTGGCTCTGTGGAAAAAAAATGTAGATGGCTGAAAACAAGCCAGCTTTGCCTTAACTATAACCCTATATGGTATAGGCAGAGTATTAGCCTTGTATACAGAAATGCCGTGAAGCTCAACAATAAATCTGACAAACATTGCATGTCTTTGTAGATGCAAACTGATGACTGAACATCAAAACAATGAAGCCATTTCATTTGCTGAGGTGCAAATTAGTAGTCAGGAGGCAGATACTAGCAAGGGAGAAGACAATAGAACTGGAGTCCATGATAGAAACTTATATTGTTGCAACCTACTCAAGAGCCTATATTTCAAAAAAGAGGGAAATACCACAGGAAAAAATAGACGACATTCTAGGGATTACATTCACTCTGATTGCTCTCTATGGAAAGCATTTTTTGAAAAATTCCTGTCTGCATTGCATGAATTGAAACTATGTGACAGCTTTTCATTTTAAATGACCCCAAAGAACTAAAAAAATAATAATAATAATGAAAAAGATATAGTGATAATACCATTCAAGCACTTGTACTGAACTTTCCATAATGAATAAGACATATATTAGCTCCGATAATTGCCACAAAAGCAGCTGCCTGTTTTGGAACTAAGTTTTAAAAGTTGTGATACCCCCATGAAGTGTTTCCGTTACAAGGATGCAGACAGTAGGAGAGCTTTTGAAGCTTTAGAGGGATGTGCTAAAAATTCCACCTGAAACTTAGAAAACTCGTAGTTTAATCTCATTACAACAGAATTGGTTTTTTAGTAAGTTACATAAAGTAAAACATGAAGATATGGAGAAAAGGAAAAATATATCAGACCCATCTAGAAAAAAAAATGACTAACCCTTATTCCAACAGGAAGAGACTGAGCATTACCAGAAAAACAACTATAAAGACACCGTAAATCAAACAGCATAGAGTTTAGAACATCAAAAACTCAGAAATTTTCATCTATTATTAATTATGATAAAAAATTCTATCTCAGAATATTTTACACAGCAACCGTTGCCAAAAAAATCTACATCTTCCTGAGCTGAGGAAAGTTAGAAATAAGAACTAAGGCTCTAAACTTCCAATGAAATTGGACGGCCATTAATAAAATATTTCAATGTCTTTGTACATTTTTCTTTCAATTAAAAAGCCATATTTTAAAAAGAAGGCAATTTATTATTTCAATAGCATTTAAATATTTAATTAAACTACAATTAGAATAGCCACATATAATGTATGAATTTAGTGTTTCTTAAAAAACTATTTTTGCTGCTAAATTATATTTTTCCACACATATGTAAGTGTACCTATGATAGTAATGCTTCAAAAACTTTAGAAAAAAATAATACTATATGTTTTATCCTGACTTGAAGATGAAAGACTTTATTAACCATTCTATTAGCCTTTTTATTAACATTTTGAGTAAGCTTCATGTTAGTCAGTGTAGGCAATAACAGAGTAGATTTCTTTATGCTACCTCCAATGGTCTTAGGAGAGTTAATTAGTAGACAGACGGCAACACAACTAGACTTTACATCAGTATCCATTCCATAAAAACAGACTTCTATCCACTGAACATCTGTAGTCTAATTAATATCATAACCTCATCTTTCTTGTATCTATATTTGCAGCTGAGTTTTTCTAGTGATAGAATGATGTGGGAATATGGATCAGGGCTAATCTCAAAAATCCAGGAAGATCCTTCAACCTTTGCTTTGGTTACAAGCAAAGCTGATTTTTTTCCCCATTGATTTGTTTATTCATCTTTAAAAAGACAAGATTAGCACTGCTATATGTCAGGCTATATGTCAGTAATGACACAAAGTTTAAGGAGCTGAAGATTTTTCTTAAACTTTTGTGGCACTTTGAAAATAATGTATTAATTTTTTAAAATTAATTTTTATAATCATAAGTTAGTATAGTTAATCCTACTTTTCCAAGGAAGAAAGGATAAAGTCGTGGGATCCAGGGAGCAAGAGTAATTTTCACAGCTGAATTCAGCTCTAAATATGCCACTTGTTTGTTGCATCTGATGATCCTTCATGGAACCAAACAATGAACCCTGGGAAACAAAAGCAATGTGTCTAGGGATTCGCAAAGCAAAGGAATGGATGGGATCCCTTAATGACTGGCCTAAATGTGTAGATCTCCAAAGGGACATCTCCATATATATCTCCCAGAAATCTTTGAAACTTGACAGATCCAGTGCTATGAGATGCAAGAAACATTTACCAAAGACCTGGAAGAACTAAAGAACAAACAAACAGAGATAAACAATACCCTGGAAGGAATCAATAGCAGAATAAGTGAGGCAGAGGAATGGATAAGAGTTGACTTTTTTTAAATGTGATGTGGATTTGAGATCAGATTTATCTATATCTAGTGTTCTTGCCTGGAGAATCCCAGGGATGGGGGAGCCCAATGGGCTGCTGTCTGTGGGGTAGCACAGAGTCGGACATGACTGAAGTGACTTAGCAGCAGCAGCAGCAGCATATATATACTCACACACATACACATACAGTATATGTGTATTTTCTTTTTCCTGTTGGAGTATAGTTCTGTTGCAACATAAGTATTTTTGCCATGAATTCAACAAATGCAATTCTTCTGAAAACAAAATCAGAGTACCAAGAATTCTAGACACAGAAGTTCATGAATGGTTGCTAACTGAGGGATAAAATCCTAGTACCCCTACCAGAGCATAGCTGACCAGGAGTCCTGTGAAATTAGAGCTGGTGTGGACTATCGACACTGTACTGGGGAAAAAATCACTAAACTTTTTGAATCCTTAATTTCTTCAACTGTAAAGAGTGACATTAATAATATTCATAACTACCTAGCTCAATAGAGAAGGCAATGGCACCCCACTGCAATACTCTTGCCTGGAAAATCCCTTGGGTGGAAGAACCTGGTAGGCTACAGCCCATGGGGTTGCTAAGAGTCAGATATGACTGAGCGACTTAACTTTTACTTTTCACTTTCATGCATTGGAGAAGGAAATGGCAACCCACTCCAGTGTCCTTGCCTGGAGAATCCCAGGGACGGGGGAGCCTGGTGGGCTGCTGTCTATGGGATCACACAGAATCGGACACGACTGAATCACCTTAACAGCAGGTAGCAGCACCTAGCTCAAATTTTCAGTCTCCATGACTTACATGTGAAACTAGAATAAGAGGATTTACTTCATAGGGTTGTTGAAAGAATTGATAAACAGTGTCTAATATAGTGTAGGAAAGTATGAGACATTTAATAAATTGTAATTTTATTAAAGTTCCTACAGATAGTTTAAAAGTACTTAAATTGTTAACACCACAGTTGTAATATATATTTCCCATATTTGGCAAGATCACTACACTTTTTCAAATTGCTGTCTGTAAATTTTATCATGGGATAAATGATAAATAAGAAAATAAGATGCCAGAGAGAATTATTGTCTTCCAATAAATTAGTAGAATTAAACTTAAACTCAACTTTTACAAAGCAAAAAAATAATTGTGGAATAGAGGTAGAAACTGTTTAACTATTTATAATAACATATAAACTATTTAATAATAACAGAGAATATTCATTTAACAGTATATTATTTTTAATCCTAATAAACATACATTCAGTGCTAAACAATTTATTATCCGTATTGTGGAAATTATAATGAAAAGGTAGACAAATCTATTGTACTGTTACCAGATTAGTTACTGTGTAAACTGCTCAACAGCAAGTTTGATATTACTGGGAAAATGTGGAACAAACATGATATGAAATCATTAATGAAAGGGAGAAATAAGGACAATAGTAATAATGTACAAATAAAGAAAAGATGTTCTGGAAACACTATTTTCATTTATGCCACTTTTTAATATTCAAATTTCATAAAAATAGAAGGACATATACAGATATATATATATAGGATTCAAATGATCTCAATGGATGCAATAAAAATGAACACAATGAAGAGGTGCTTTTGTAAAAACTGTACTTGTATAATTAGTGTTTTATCCTAGTGGTTGATGAGTAGTACTGTGTGTGTGCGTGTGGGGGGTTCTGTATGCTACAATTAGAATAGCTGTATACAATGGGAATAATTAGAATTATTGTATATATATAGTATATATTATATATATTGTATATAATATATTGCATACATTTTATTATATGATTATAATTTAAATTCCAATTTTAATTATATACAATATTAAAATAATAATGTGTGGTTGAAAGAAATTTTAAATTTACATCAGTACAATTTACAGTAAATAATTTAGCCTGTGTGGGGAAATTCCTTTCTTTCGAGTATCGTCACAACTCAGTGCTGGCAGTGAACAAAATCTCTTAAAAGTTGGTTTAATGTGACCCTTAAGGCAGAGGAAATTACTCTCACAAACTGATTTTAGGTATTAACTAACTCAAATGTGATGAGCAGCCATCCCCAACCCTGGCAATGCATTGTTTGAAGCATTTCAACTTTTTACATAATTTTCTGAGGGATGATATGCTCTTTTCACATGTAACATGCCAAACAATGTTTAGAGTATAGGTATGTCCATTATCATACTTAATCCTTGCAACAGTCCTTTGAGGTGTGTAAGGAGCATAAGTATCATCAGGTCCTCACTAGCAAGTGAGGAAACTATGTGTTTACAGGTGGAGAGAAGTGCTGAGCATAAGAGATACAGAATTTTAGAGCTGATTCCGTTTCTGGGCAACTCCTAATTTTATATACAGACATTTGCTAAACTTGCTTTAATCTCAGCATTTTTAGTTGCCTTAGATGTAGATTCCACTCCTGTAAATTTGGTGTAATTCAGTTTAATAAATGACTAAAAAGATAAGATTTGCAATTTATTCCTTTGGCTTCTGATTTGCCTTAGATAATATACTGAATAAATACTCTGAGGGGCTATTAAGGTAAGATTTCAAAATTAAACACTTTGCTTCATTTTATTTTTCGCTGTATTTACTTCACAGTCATCATATGACCCAATTCTTTCTTTTATAATTAGAACATTTATTTCACACTATTGTTAACACATGTATCTCTCCGTGGACATGATCTCTTCCTTCAGGGCAGGGGTTATAGTTAAGTCTTATTGTAGATGCAATTCGTGCATATTAAACAAATGTATGTTTAATAACATGACAGTACCTAGTGCTGAGTACATGTTGCAAAATG
>SJYW01053467.1:0-14994 GCA_006410735.1 Raphicerus campestris | reverse complement strand
TTTGGAAGGAATGATGCTAAAGCTGAAACTCCAGTACTTTGGCCACCTCATGTGAAAAGTTGACTCATTGCAAAAGACTCTGGTGCTGGGAAGGATTGGGGACAGGAGTAGAAGGGGACGACAGAGGATGAAATGGCTGGATGGCATCACGGACTCGATGAATGTATCTGAGTGAACTCCCGGAGATGGCGATGGACAGGGAGGCCTGGCGTGCTGCGATTCACGGGGTCGCAAAGAGTCGGACACGACTAAGCGACTGAACTGAACTAAAATGAAATTAGTGAACCCATTTTTCATTCTGGCTCTCTAACATTATGGAGTCTAATAGACTAAACTTTAGAGATCTGCCCTAAACTCAAGATGTCACTCTCTAACCATTAACAGTTTATTGGCTGAACTGTGATATGCAACTGTTCTTTTAACCTCTATTTTTCCAAGCTCAACCTAGTGTTCTGTTGTCCTTCAATAGCAATCTGATTTTTCCTCCTCTGTCTGATTTGAATTTGATTTATTGCTCAGCTTCCCAGTTATATCTTCACAGCTCAGATTCCTCCTATGCATTTCTTGATCTGTCTCCCTCATCCATCAGGGAGGATCTTTAATCATACCTAGCAATCAGATCAAAACCAACAGTTTTAGTTTGGGTTATTCTTTCACTCTTGTAGCTTGCAGCTACTTGAAAGGGTAAATTATAAATGTTGGTTTTCATATATGAGTATTAAAAGTGAGTAAATGCTACACTATTTGCTCATTCATATATTTCTGTGTATTAGGTGTTGACCAAAATTTTAGGCATGTGAAGATGAAAACACTGTAGTCCATTCTTTAAGAATTCCAAGTGCAATAAGGGAAACTGACACACAATGGTATGTACACCAGATGATGCAAGAAATACTCTAATAAAAATGTGAAAAAGAAGCTTGTTAGTATTTGACAAGTGTTACTTAATTCTGCCCAGTAGGAATGGAGTTAGGAAAGACTTCATAAAAGTGACATTGAGATACATCTTAAAATTTGAGTAGTAGGAGAAGGCAATGGCACCCCACTCCAGTACTCTTGCCTGGAAAATCCCATGGGCAGAGGAGCCTGGTAGGCTGCAGTTCATGGAGTAGCTACGAGTTGGACAGGACTGAGCGACTTCACTTTCAGTTTTCACTTTCATGCATTAGAGAAGGAAATGGCAACCCACTCCAGTGTTCTTGCCTGGAGAATCCCAGGGACGGGGAAGCCTGGTGGGCTGCCGTCTATGGGGTCACACAGAGTCGGACATGACTGAAGTGACTTAGCAGCAGCAGTAGCAGCAGAGACTTCCAGATGGCAGCCACTGCATGAGTGGCTGGCCAATGCTTCGACCTAAGTAGGAGAGTAAATGAAACTGTGGGAAAAAATGAGGTCAGATGGTGAAGAGACTGGCCTTTATCTTTGAGGCAACAGACAAATAAATATATTATCTTTAAGCATCAAACCTAACATTTATCTTAATTTACAAAGATAATTTTCTTAACAAAATGAGCCAAGAGTCTGACAAAGTCTGTTTTAATTTTTGGTATGCTCGTTATAAGATTTCTACTCTCTGTTGCCCTAAATCTTCACTCTGATAATTATACATAGGAATGACGATTGCATTAAACTCACAAAAGCCATTGTGTATAAACTCCAATGAACAAGGCAAAGATAATTATAGATCCTACAGTTCATTCTTTCTTTGTACATCTTTGCAAGTGAGTTAGGCAATGCCCACTTTCAAGTATGGGGCCTTCAGACCATAGATACATGGAAAATTCTGTAGGGAGAGAAGTAAAACTATCTGCTGAGATAACTGACAAATATTTCTACTTTCATCAACTTAAAAAGTCTATGAAAATAAAGTAGGTATAATTATTTTTCTGTAGGGCCAGAACACTAAAGAGAATTTGCCCATTTGATTATGTCTATGACTTTTATATTACCCGATGGGGTGATTTTCCTTCCACAATTAACTGTGTTGCTCTTAACTCTTTGATTCTCAGATGATATCTTCAATTGGTACAACCCCAATTCACCCATTCGTGTACCTGCATAACATACAGGCTTCCTCACTGCAGGAGAAACAAAGCAAACAATAGCCACTGAGGCAATGCCCCTACTCTGATGCCAGAGTCATCTGTTCAACATTTAGATCTGTAACAAAAGCTATGGGCTTCCCTGGTGGCTCAGTGGTAAGGAATCTGCCTGCAATGCAGGGGATTCAGGTTCAACTCCTGGGTCAGGAAAATACCTGGAGACGGAAATGGCAACTCATTTCAGAATTCTTGCCTGGGAAATCCCAGGGACAAAAGATCCTGGCAGGCTACAATCCATGGGGTCACAAGAGTTTGATACAACTTAGCAACTAAACAACAACCACCGAAGCTATGCCAATCAGGATTCCTCCTCAGGCAATCTCCAGTTCCAGCTACAGCTCCTCCTGATGAGAAGAACTGAGAAAAGCTCTGTCCATACCCTGTGTGCCTCCCCAGCGCCCTTGCCACACTCCACCTCTACAAGGAATGATGATCAACAGAAAGAAGAGAAGAAAGACAGAGAAAATTCTAGCATTGTGCCCATCACCCTTGAAGCCAGCATTGCTCCTGCCATTTAAGTGATTTGATGTTTGTGATCAGAGCCCTGATGATGAAATATCAGAATCCGTGACCCTTCATGTGTAAATTATCTAGGCACAGGAAGCTGATCCTCAGTACATCCAAATTCCTCAAATTAACTTTTGCTTGAAATAGCCATGTATTTGAGAAGAAAAATAAACTTTTTTGGATTATTCTCCCTCTGAATTGTTTATCTACTTGCCTTAATTCTCTACTTAATTTCATGTGTATAATTAGTGACTGAAAATAAAGCCCTATATGCTCTGGAATTTGTCAAAAGAATTCCCTCTTGATTTAAATTTCTTTAGTATATAGCAACATGTTCTCTGTGACACTTAATATCACCTGAAGTGAACAGTTGTTATATTCATATAATCCAAGATTCACTTATTTATCTCCATTACATAAAAATGTTACCCCTCCTCTCTAATTAGTAGCAAAGTCTAATAAACAGCATTGGAGTAAAAATGCATTATTCATGGGAAATAGAGAAGGGCTCTTTGTCAAAAAAATAATCACTGCAAATGCCATTTATACCTAAGAAAACTATCTTTGTATATTTATCCTTTTATAAATATCATGTGATGTATAATTCTGAAGCAAATATTTGTACCATTTATATAAAGGCTATATATAATAAGCAGAGTATAAAATAATAGTCTAATTGCATCTCAAGTAATTTTGGCCAAAATTATATATATTACTCAGAAAATATTTTAAATTTTTAATCAATAAATTAAAAGTCCTACAGTCACAAAGATAATTGATCAAATCAGAAATGTCTGTTAGAAACACTAGAAGATTCTTTATGATAAGAGGACAAAAACATATTTGTTGATCTTGCCCTAAGCTATTTCCTATGATAGTTTCTTACTGAACATTTGTGGTAACAATCTCAAATATTCCTAGAACATGGTATGTGAGTACCCTATCTCTAGTGATAGCTTGATGTGACAGAATGAATTCGATTTAATTTTTCTAGAAAGCAATGGACTTTCCCTTACTTTCTTCCTACTCAAAGAACTGCCAAGTTTCTATAAACACAATTGTTAGTCAGGCAAGTCTGAGGTGAGTGCCCTCTTTTATTAAACTGGAAACAAAATCTCTCCAACACTGAGAAAGCCTGTAGCCTGCCTGTAAGTTTGAGGAGAAGATCACTGCAGGGAAGTGGGAGGGGAGAGAGGAGTATTGACTTTCTTGGACTCCTCAGGATATTGAAGTCTTTCTCTCATGCTCACTGTGGACCAGAAGTGGAAATGGAAGGTGTCTTCTGACCAGAACAATGGAAAGTAAAAACACTTTATCAAGTTTTTTTCTTTTCTTAATTATTTAATTGGATAATATATGTTATAATTAAAATTTACATACCCTAACTATAAAACTTTTAAAAATCCTTAGTGTCTCTGAGAAAGTAACATTGGGCTTGTATGCGGTAAATGGTAAGACAGGTCTCTTCTTGAGAGTTCGTGGTGAAGTGCAGGTTTTAAAACCTTCTGGATACTCTGTGCACTGGGCTTATCTGGCATGTTTTGGAGCATACATTTTGTTACATCTTAAAATATGAATGTTTAGGTATTCATGGACTAACAAATTTCATTGTATATACTTTCATATTAAAGAGGAAAATGTTATTAAATACATAGGAATATATTAAGGAAAAAAGGAGTGGTCAACAAAATGATGTAATGAAAAGGTCCATATAAATTCCAGAAGAATCAAAATACAGAACGCTCTCTTTAAAATTGGAAATAACAGTTATAGTTATGGTAAAACAAATGATACCATGGGCAGTCATTCCATTAGGATACTGTTCAATGAAATCAAGGCAGACAAGATAGTATGATGGCCTTCACAATGTAATTCTTCTGGAAAAAAACTGTTTAGTCATAACTGAGCATGAGATATTCTTGTTACTCCAACAATCTACCCTACCACATGAATTTTTGAGAATTAGATTAAAATTAATTACTGTTGATTCTGCACCTGGGGAAAAATTTAATATTTCCTCAGAGGAGGCAAAAGTCAGAAAGGGGATATCATTTTCCACTGATAGACAAGAGGAAGACATACTGAAGTGATAGGTGGCTGATCCTTTATTTGGGTTAATTAGAAATACCACTGGCCAGTTTTGTATCAGTGAACCACATGTTACAAAAATGTAAAAATCTTCACTAACACAGAGAAACGTTATAGGGGTGATTACTCAATTACAAAAGGAATCTTATATAAAATAATTCACTACAGAGTTACTTTATAGTACTTCGCTTATGCATATAAATCTTTCATTGAACATTAGCTGCTTAAAAGAGATTGGGGGACAGACTCTTAAAATTGACATGTTAAGCCACTACCAATGAAAGATCAATCAAAACTGAAGGGAACACTTCTCTGAAATGATGATGATTCAATTTACCCACAAATCTGTAGGAACATACTAAGTTGGTAGAGTAAGGTATGATTGGAATGCTAAGTGTGTTAACATTAGACCATAAAATACTGGCATCCTATTTTTATAATCATATTCAAGCACGAGTTATTTTTCATGAAAAGTCTGCATATAATTAGGAATGCTCAGTTATTTAGCCAAAATTCAAAAGGAAATTTATGGATGAACATCTCTTTATATTCAAATGTAAAATGATGTGGGTCTTTTTATAGTTTCTGCTTTAATGAACATCAGTCATGTGGTACACACTCTTATTCTGAAACCTCTTTCAATATTCTCCACCAGTAAGTCCTTTGATAGGTTTACTTCTGAGAAACTGGCATTTACTTTGCAAATACAGAAGTTCATGTTAACATAGGATACTGACTGCATTTTTCTATGCTGGTAAACTTCAATCATTAGGAATGACTCAGAAAGCTTTGTGATAATAGTACTTGTCAGAGGAAAAGCAGTATTTTTCTATAAAATGAAAAAGACTATTTCCAAAACCTTCAGGAGGAACTTGACAGGCATAATGGTTGATGATTTGTTTTGTAAATTATTCTCATGTCCTTTGTCTTAAGAAATCTCATATCTGAATTTCTTTACTTGAAAAAGTAATTTTTTCACTCTTACTTTCTTCTTGATGGTTACTGATAAATTCATGTGGCATAGTGTCCATTACATGGTCAATGTTCAGAGGCTAGCAATCATTTTCTTCTGTTATGGCCATGCAGTTGGATAGATTTGTTGAAGAATTAAGTAATTTAAAATCAATAATTTCTTTAAGACAGAGTTTCATTGAAGCTGAAAAATTTAGTATGCATATTTTGTTCTCAGACAAGAGATGGAAATTGTCTAAAATATTGTCTATACTATACAGTAACAGGCTTACTGAATATAAGCAAGATCAAAGAATATAAGCAAAATCAAACAATCATTGGCATTCAAAATGCATTTCAGAAATCTCGTATATACAGCATTCTGTGTGTGTGTGTTTGTGTGTGTAGCATTAAAATAGCTCAACTTACAGCAGCAAGCATATAGACCACTTAAACATATACCAGGCAGTGTACTAATCTTTACATGTGTTACCTCATTAAATGCCCATACTAACTCTACAGACCTAGGTATTATCATGGTATATTTTTTACTGATTAGGAAAATGAGGGCTATTTGTTAAAGACTTCAGTAGAAGTATGTGGTAGAGCTGGACTGTCCTGAATTTGGAACCACTGCTATATGCTGCCTCTTTATTGTAAGTAACCAAAATAATAACATGATAATCATCATGATTAATAACAAAAAAGAAAAAATTATGGTGGTGATGATAAGTTTGTTTTTGCAAATTTTATGATATTGAAACGTGTAGCTATTTTTGGTCTCTGTTTTCTCATCAGTTTAAGGAGAAGAATTTGACTCGCTATCAAAGTCCCTCCACTTCATAAAGTTTCAAAATCAAGAAATGTGAAGAGTTTCACATATCTAGTTTCTCAGTTGACCACAAACAAACAAAACTGTACTCTTAGTGCTGTAGCAAAAGCAAGCTACATGACTCATGTTGGTGTTCAACAAACTAGACCAGAACAACACCAGGAGGTGAAAATCTCCAAGGACTCTCTGCATTGGTTTTGTGACAACATTCTCTCTTGGACCTTTTTTTTTTAACTTCCTTCCTTTTCTCTCTTTTGGCTCTCTTCCAAAGTAAGAACAAGTAGACTCACTTACAGTTTATTCCATTTTTAAAGCATTTTTAAAAATGTTTCAACAGACTTCTAAACTTTCAGAAATCAATGGCCCATAGGAGTTGCTCTAACCTTCATCTCCATCTTCTTTGAGCTTCAAGCCTGACCTAGCAGTAGGCCTTGAGCATATAATACTTAAAAAGGAAGTGTGATTTCTGCGTAGTTAGCATTTTGGGGGGGGGGCTTGATTTTATTCTGGACTGAGAGACTGGAATAAGACACAATATTAAGAATAGTAAGTTATTTTTAAAATAGTGTACGTTTGTTCTCATTGTTGCCACTCAGCTCATCTTGAGCTTTTTATAAACAAGTTTATACAATTTTTAAAGGTTACTTTATATATATAGTTATTACAAAACTATATTCCTTGACTATATTCCTTGTGTTGTACAATACACCCTTAAGTCTATCTTACACCCAATACTTCGAAGTTCCCACTCTCCCATTCCTATATGGCCCCTTCCCCTTTCTCTCTGCTGGTAATCACTAGTTTATTCTCTGTATCTCTGGGTTTTTAGTTGGCAATTTTTAAAGCAGACATGCAAAGCTGCATTTTCCCCCAACCTATTCTTCCTCTCTCGCACTAAGGACTCTGATTTTGAGAATCTGCAGTATTCAAATCATACATGTTAGGCCATATAATGATCTAAAAATATTAATACTGGTTTGCATTTGCATTTATTGATTTACCATTTGTGTAAGGATATAACATATTAAATAAATATTAATATGAAAATATCCCTCTTCAGCTTAAAAATCACAATTCTTAAAGTCTTTTTGGTTTCAAACATAAGCCATCAGACCACAACAGCTGTCAAGAGTTATTACTTTCATTCATCGTGGTGCAATAAATTTGTACTGAGTAGAAATGAATGCCATTAGTTTAAATAATTATAACACTACTCTATTTGCCTTACACACTTTAACCATGTCTATTTTCCCAGAAGCTCTAATTTATGTCTAGCAAGTTTTATTTCAGGCAGTAGAACTCCGCTGATCTGCATGTCTTTCNCTCACATACCATGTTCTAGTGATAGCTTGATGTGACAGAATGAATTCGATTTAATTTTTCTAGAAAGCAATGGACTTTCCCTTACTTTCTTCCTACTCAAAGAACTGCCAAGTTTCTATAAACACAATTGTTAGTCAGGCAAGTCTGAGGTGAGTGCCCTCTTTTATTAAACTGGAAACAAAATCTCTCCAACACTGAGAAAGCCTGTAGCCTGCCTGTAAGTTTGAGGAGAAGATCACTGCAGGGAAGTGGGAGGGGAGAGAGGAGTATTGACTTTCTTGGACTCCTCAGGATATTGAAGTCTTTCTCTCATGCTCACTGTGGACCAGAAGTGGAAATGGAAGGTGTCTTCTGACCAGAACAATGGAAAGTAAAAACACTTTATCAAGTTTTTTTCTTTTCTTAATTATTTAATTGGATAATATATGTTATAATTAAAATTTACATACCCTAACTATAAAACTTTTAAAAATCCTTAGTGTCTCTGAGAAAGTAACATTGGGCTTGTATGCGGTAAATGGTAAGACAGGTCTCTTCTTGAGAGTTCGTGGTGAAGTGCAGGTTTTAAAACCTTCTGGATACTCTGTGCACTGGGCTTATCTGGCATGTTTTGGAGCATACATTTTGTTACATCTTAAAATATGAATGTTTAGGTATTCATGGACTAACAAATTTCATTGTATATACTTTCATATTAAAGAGGAAAATGTTATTAAATACATAGGAATATATTAAGGAAAAAAGGAGTGGTCAACAAAATGATGTAATGAAAAGGTCCATATAAATTCCAGAAGAATCAAAATACAGAACGCTCTCTTTAAAATTGGAAATAACAGTTATAGTTATGGTAAAACAAATGATACCATGGGCAGTCATTCCATTAGGATACTGTTCAATGAAATCAAGGCAGACAAGATAGTATGATGGCCTTCACAATGTAATTCTTATGGAAAAAAACTGTTTAGTCATAACTGAGCATGAGATATTCTTGTTACTCCAACAATCTACCCTACCACATGAATTTTTGAGAATTAGATTAAAATTAATTACTGTTGATTCTGCACCTGGGGAAAAATTTAATATTTCCTCAGAGGAGGCAAAAGTCAGAAAGGGGATATCATTTTCCACTGATAGACAAGAGGAAGACATACTGAAGTGATAGGTGGCTGATCCTTTATTTGGGTTAATTAGAAATACCACTGGCCAGTTTTGTATCAGTGAACCACATGTTACAAAAATGTAAAAATCTTCACTAACACAGAGAAACGTTATAGGGGTGATTACTCAATTACAAAAGGAATCTTATATAAAATAATTCACTACAGAGTTACTTTATAGTACTTCGCTTATGCATATAAATCTTTCATTGAACATTAGCTGCTTAAAAGAGATTGGGGGACAGACTCTTAAAATTGACATGTTAAGCCACTACCAATGAAAGATCAATCAAAACTGAAGGGAACACTTCTCTGAAATGATGATGATTCAATTTACCCACAAATCTGTAGGAACATACTAAGTTGGTAGAGTAAGGTATGATTGGAATGCTAAGTGTGTTAACATTAGACCATAAAATACTGGCATCCTATTTTTATAATCATATTCAAGCACGAGTTATTTTTCATGAAAAGTCTGCATATAATTAGGAATGCTCAGTTATTTAGCCAAAATTCAAAAGGAAATTTATGGATGAACATCTCTTTATATTCAAATGTAAAATGATGTGGGTCTTTTTATAGTTTCTGCTTTAATGAACATCAGTCATGTGGTACACACTCTTATTCTGAAACCTCTTTCAATATTCTCCACCAGTAAGTCCTTTGATAGGTTTACTTCTGAGAAACTGGCATTTACTTTGCAAATACAGAAGTTCATGTTAACATAGGATACTGACTGCATTTTTCTATGCTGGTAAACTTCAATCATTAGGAATGACTCAGAAAGCTTTGTGATAATAGTACTTGTCAGAGGAAAAGCAGTATTTTTCTATAAAATGAAAAAGACTATTTCCAAAACCTTCAGGAGGAACTTGACAGGCATAATGGTTGATGATTTGTTTTGTAAATTATTCTCATGTCCTTTGTCTTAAGAAATCTCATATCTGAATTTCTTTACTTGAAAAAGTAATTTTTTCACTCTTACTTTCTTCTTGATGGTTACTGATAAATTCATGTGGCATAGTGTCCATTACATGGTCAATGTTCAGAGGCTAGCAATCATTTTCTTCTGTTATGGCCATGCAGTTGGATAGATTTGTTGAAGAATTAAGTAATTTAAAATCAATAATTTCTTTAAGACAGAGTTTCATTGAAGCTGAAAAATTTAGTATGCATATTTTGTTCTCAGACAAGAGATGGAAATTGTCTAAAATATTGTCTATACTATACAGTAACAGGCTTACTGAATATAAGCAAGATCAAAGAATATAAGCAAAATCAAACAATCATTGGCATTCAAAATGCATTTCAGAAATCTCGTATATACAGCATTCTGTGTGTGTGTGTTTGTGTGTGTAGCATTAAAATAGCTCAACTTACAGCAGCAAGCATATAGACCACTTAAACATATACCAGGCAGTGTACTAATCTTTACATGTGTTACCTCATTAAATGCCCATACTAACTCTACAGACCTAGGTATTATCATGGTATATTTTTTACTGATTAGGAAAATGAGGGCTATTTGTTAAAGACTTCAGTAGAAGTATGTGGTAGAGCTGGACTGTCCTGAATTTGGAACCACTGCTATATGCTGCCTCTTTATTGTAAGTAACCAAAATAATAACATGATAATCATCATGATTAATAACAAAAAAGAAAAAATTATGGTGGTGATGATAAGTTTGTTTTTGCAAATTTTATGATATTGAAACGTGTAGCTATTTTTGGTCTCTGTTTTCTCATCAGTTTAAGGAGAAGAATTTGACTCGCTATCAAAGTCCCTCCACTTCATAAAGTTTCAAAATCAAGAAATGTGAAGAGTTTCACATATCTAGTTTCTCAGTTGACCACAAACAAACAAAACTGTACTCTTAGTGCTGTAGCAAAAGCAAGCTACATGACTCATGTTGGTGTTCAACAAACTAGACCAGAACAACACCAGGAGGTGAAAATCTCCAAGGACTCTCTGCATTGGTTTTGTGACAACATTCTCTCTTGGACCTTTTTTTTTTAACTTCCTTCCTTTTCTCTCTTTTGGCTCTCTTCCAAAGTAAGAACAAGTAGACTCACTTACAGTTTATTCCATTTTTAAAGCATTTTTAAAAATGTTTCAACAGACTTCTAAACTTTCAGAAATCAATGGCCCATAGGAGTTGCTCTAACCTTCATCTCCATCTTCTTTGAGCTTCAAGCCTGACCTAGCAGTAGGCCTTGAGCATATAATACTTAAAAAGGAAGTGTGATTTCTGCGTAGTTAGCATTTTGGGGGGGGGGCTTGATTTTATTCTGGACTGAGAGACTGGAATAAGACACAATATTAAGAATAGTAAGTTATTTTTAAAATAGTGTACGTTTGTTCTCATTGTTGCCACTCAGCTCATCTTGAGCTTTTTATAAACAAGTTTATACAATTTTTAAAGGTTACTTTATATATATAGTTATTACAAAACTATATTCCTTGACTATATTCCTTGTGTTGTACAATACACCCTTAAGTCTATCTTACACCCAATACTTCGAAGTTCCCACTCTCCCATTCCTATATGGCCCCTTCCCCTTTCTCTCTGCTGGTAATCACTAGTTTATTCTCTGTATCTCTGGGTTTTTAGTTGGCAATTTTTAAAGCAGACATGCAAAGCTGCATTTTCCCCCAACCTATTCTTCCTCTCTCGCACTAAGGACTCTGATTTTGAGAATCTGCAGTATTCAAATCATACATGTTAGGCCATATAATGATCTAAAAATATTAATACTGGTTTGCATTTGCATTTATTGATTTACCATTTGTGTAAGGATATAACATATTAAATAAATATTAATATGAAAATATCCCTCTTCAGCTTAAAAATCACAATTCTTAAAGTCTTTTTGGTTTCAAACATAAGCCATCAGACCACAACAGCTGTCAAGAGTTATTACTTTCATTCATCGTGGTGCAATAAATTTGTACTGAGTAGAAATGAATGCCATTAGTTTAAATAATTATAACACTACTCTATTTGCCTTACACACTTTAACCATGTCTATTTTCCCAGAAGCTCTAATTTATGTCTAGCAAGTTTTATTTCAGGCAGTAGAACTCCGCTGATCTGCATGTCTTTCTTAAGTGGGCAAGAAGTACATCATTTGTCATCTTAAATCAAGACACAGATACAAACGTTTTTATTCAGAGTGAAAAGGAAGTTTTATGGTGCTTTATATGAGTTTTTCAGTGAAAATATGGTTTGTACATTCCCCATGGAGCAGTAAAACCAAAGTCAACAGCATTCCATTTGCTGATGACAACCAGAAGAGTATTTGCAGATGGAAAAACCCAAACAGTCAAACCTGACTTTCTTACCTCTGGAAAGGAAGGTCATATCTGAATCAGATGCATAACTCAGCAACAAAGTACTCTTTAGCATCAACAGTAACCTGTGTCACTTTCAGAATTAGGTCTCAAATTTAACACTTGAATTATTTTGTTTCTAGGATACTGACATTAAGAACTTCCCTACCTGAGAAAGGAAACAGTCTTCCTAAATAAGTAACTATTCAGATAATATGTGTTTTGTTTCAAGAAAATAATAGCTATGAAAATATAGACCTAGACAGTAAATGTTAGAGAGCTAATTTTCACTCCATAAAATAATTCCCTATATACTTTTCTTGGATTACAAACTCGACTAGAATATATGTAATACAACAAATTCCATGCACTAAGTTCTAGTACATATAAAGGATTGAAGCAGAATATGTTTCAGTAACCACTTTAATAAGATAGTAAATGAAACATAGTCATGTATGGATGTGAGAGTTGGACCTTAAAGAAAGCTGACTGCCAAAGAATTGACGCTTTCAAACTGTGGTGTTGGAGAAGACTCCGGAGAGTCACTTAGACTGTAAGGAGATCAAACCAGTCAATCCTACAGGAAATCAACTCTAAATATTTATTGGAAGGACTGATGCTGAAACTGAAGCTCCAAGACTTCAGCCACCTGATGCGAGGAGCTGACTCACTGGAAAAGACCATGGTGCTGGGACAGATTGAGGGCAAAAGGAGAAGGGGGTGACAAGGATGAGATGGTTGGATGGCATCACTGACTCAATGGACATGAGTTTGAGCAAGCTCATGAAGAAGTGAAGGACAAGGAAGCCTGGCATGCTACAGTTTATGGGATTGCAGAGTCAGATGTGACTTAGCAACTGAACAACAACAAAATGAAGCATAAAATTTTCATGACAAAAAGTTTTCCTATTAAATTATCAATCAGGATCTATTATATAATACATGGACATTTTTCTCTCAGTCTGCTTGAAATTTAAAATTCTGCAAACTATAATATGGTGTATCAGAGCAAGATGTGTTAGTTAAGTCCTAGTGTGACACTTGGAGAAGGCAATGGCACCCCACTCCAGTACTCCTGCCTGGAAAATCCCATGGATGGAGGAGCCTGGTGGGCTGCAGTCCATGGGGTCGCTGAGGGTCAGACATGACTGAGCGACTTCACTTTCACTTTTCACTTTCATGCATTGGAGAAGGAAATGGCAACCCACTCCAGTGTTCTTGCCTGGAGAATCCCAGGGATGAGGGAGCCTGGTGGGCTGCTGTCTATGGGGTCACACAGAGTCGGAGATGACTGAAGTGACTTAGCAGCAGCAGTGTGACATTTTATTTTAATTAGCCTGTAGTTAAATTGGATCTAGTCACATGTGTAGTGTGTCTTTTACAAGGACAGACATTTAAAAATTTGAGGTTTCAACATTGTCATCAACCACTTTCCTTGAGATGGCAATGTCTGGTGAATCCTTGTAACTCAGTCGGATACACAAGGCTTCTTTTTAACAAATTTAACAACAGGAAGCAGATATTAAAGAAAAACAACAGCACTTTTGAACAGTTCATTCAGTTCAGTCTCATTATTTTTTTAACAGAAAATCTGGAGATGTATATCCATTGTAACATGTATACCTTATTGTCAGTTAGTATTTATTAACATTCAGAAAACTAAGATCATGGCATCTGGTCCCATCATGGGAAATAGATGGGGAAACAGTGGAAACAGTGGCAGACTTTATTTTTTGGAGCTCCAAAATCACTGCAGATGGTGATTGCAGCCATGAAATTAAAAGACACTTACTCCTTGGAAGAAAACTTATGACCAACCTAGATAGCATATTGAAAAGCAAAGACATTACTTTGCCAACAAAGGTCCATTTAGCCAAGGCTATGGTTTTTCCAGTAGTCAAGTATGGATATGAGAGTTGGACTGTGAGGGAAGCTGAACACCGAAGAACTGATGCTTTTGAACTGTGGTATTGGAGACTCTTTAGAGTCCCTTGGACTGCAAGGAGATCCAACCAGTCCATCCTAAAGGAGGTCAGTCCTGGGTGTTCTTTGGAAGGAATGATGCTAAAGCTGAAACTCTAGTACTTTGGCCACCTCATGCGAAGAGTTGACTCACTGGAAAAGACTCTGATGCTGGGAGGGATTGGGGCAGGGCGAGAAGGGGACAATAGAGGATGAGATGACTGGATGGCACCACCAACTCGATGGACATGAATGTTAGTGAACTCCCGGAGTTGGCAATGGACAGGGAGGCTTGGCGTGCTGCAATCCATGGTGTCACAAAGAGTAGGATATGACTGAGAAACTGAACTGAACTGATGCCCAAAGCACATCACAAAATTACTGTGTACTTATATTAAGATATACAAACTCTAGAAGAAGTTTTCAGTTGAGCATTAAGATAAGCAAGAGCAAAAATGGATAGAGACTGCAGATGTTTAATTAAATTTCTATATTTCTTCAACAATATGGATTAGATTTATTTGAAACCCTCCAAATGTGGATTATCTTGAAAAAAGAGGCCACAGTCATATTCAGTGAGTGAAAAAAAAGAACTAAGATGGGGAAGGAAGAAGTGATTCTGATACTTAAGGAAAGTGGCTTTTTGTTTAAGGGACCTATGTTATAAAGATATAATATTGTATGCAATGTATCAAAAAATGAAAAGTTATTAAATTCACTAATACTTCTAGTGAGAGTCTG
>SJYW01053465.1:131241-144944 GCA_006410735.1 Raphicerus campestris | reverse complement strand
TGCATTTCGAACTCTTTTGTTGACCATGATGGCTACTCCATTTCTTCTGAGGGATTCCTGCCCATAGTAGTAGATATAATGGTCATCTGAGTTAAATTCACCCATTCCAGTCCATTTTAGTTCGCTGATTCCTAGAAAGTCGATGTTTACTCTTGCCATCTCTTGTTTGACCACTTCCAATTTGCCTTGATTCATAGACCTGACATTCCAGGTTCCTATGCAATATTGCTCTTTACAGCATCGAATCTTGCTTCTGTCACCAGTCACATCCACAGCTGGGTATTGTTTTTGCTTTGGCTCCATCCCTTCATTCTTTCTGGAGTTATTTCTCCACTGGTCTGCAGTAGCCTGTTGGGCACCTACTGACCTGGGGAGTTCCTCTTTCAGTATCCTATCATTTTGCGTTTTCATGCTGTTCATGGGGTTCTCAAGGCAAGAACACTGAAGTGGCTTGCCATTCCCTTCTCCACTGTTGCTGCTGCTGTTTAGTCACTAAGTTAGGTCCAACTCTTTTGTGATCCCATGGATTATAGCCCACCAGGCTCCTTTGTCCATGGATTTCCCAGGCAATAATGCTGGAGTGGGTTGCCATTTCCTTCTTCAGGGGATCTCTCCAACCCAGGGGTCAAACTCATTTCTCCTGCACTGGCAGCTGGATTCTTTACAATTGAGCCACCAGGAAAGCCCCAAGGTCCTAACCTTAATTACTCAACTGAGTCCAACACTTCACCAGACTCTCCTCCCAACTATATACAGACATAGGCACACAGGGTCCAGTGTTTCAAAGCTCATCTTTGTGATCTGGGGGTGTCTGGAAGATAGAATAGGGTGGGAGCATTCAGCAGGGCCAAGGGTTATCAAGGAAATCCTGATCTGGGTCTGAGCAGGGAGCTCCAGGCAGAAAAGGGAAGGGCTGGGCTCCAAAGAGGATCTAGGCTTGGACTTGGACTTTGATGATGGGAGTGTAGGGAGGGAACAGCCCAGAGAGGTGTGATCCTAGAGCCTAGAGAGTTTGGCTCGTCATACTGAGGAGCTTGGGCTTTGTCCTAAAAGGCACATGTTCTTGTACACCCTTTAGACTGTAGCACACCAGGCTCCTCTGCCCATTGGATTTTTAGGCAAGTATACTGGAAAAAAAAAAAAAAATGGAGTCGCTCAGTCGTGTCCAACACTTTGTGACCCCATGGGGTGTAGTCTACCAGGTTCCTCCCTCCATGGGATTCTCCAGGCAAGAGTATTGGAGTAGGTTGCCATTTTCCTTCTCCAGGGGATATTCCCAACCCAGAGATCAAACCCTGCTCTCCCATATTCCATGCAGACACTTTAACCTCTGAGCCACCAAGGGAAGGTTGCTATTTCCTACTTTAGAAGATCGAACTCACATCTCCTGTGTCTCCCGCATTACAGGCAGATTCTTTACCCTGCTGAGCCATCAGGGAAACCCTCAACCTAATGGGAATAGGGATGCCCTAGAGCTGTGATTCTTAACCCTTTAGGGCCCAGGGAGCTATGGACTCTCTCTCCCCTTCCATGCTTTGGTACACAATTTCCAGACAGGATCATGGATCCCAGAAAATTCATTCTTGGAAGATCTGAACCAGGATAGGAAAGCAGTCACGGGACTGCTCCCTGAGCCAGTGAAGGATGGCTGGAGTGATGCAGGGCTGATACCCTAAGACATGCAGCCTAAGCCAAGAGCATCTGCATGGCCCAGCAGACAGTGGGCAGCCTGCAGATGTTTCCTGGGACGTAAAAGGGCCTGTCTCCTCTCTTTCCTGCAGCCCCTGGGCCTCCAGACAGGCTCACTCCCTGTCCCCTCCCCAACGTGTGCCTTTGTTTTCAGAAACGAGACTGTTGGGATCCACACTTCACAGCGCAGGCATGATCCATCCAGAGGCCCTTGCCTACAAGATCTGAAGAATAGATAACCCCTTCCAGGACGGCCTGAGAGAGGATTCAGTCTTTATTAATCTTGGTTTGGAGAGGCTCCATCTTCCTTATTCATTTCTTGCCTCTTCTGCATTCAAAGAAGGTGAAATGAAAGTATTAATCAAAATCATACAAATGGCGCAAAGGCATCAGGAGCCCCTGGGCTGCACTAATTACTTCCAGCAGGCCTGGCCCCTTCCTGGTGGGCAGTGGGGGCCATGGAAGGGGGTGGGTACACCCTGCTGCTGCTTCCCAAATCACCAGGCTCACCAGCGAGACCAGCTTTAATTAATCCTCTGTTACTGTTGAAATTGCATTGTCCCAAGGGGAGCCTCAACTAAGCAAGAATATTATTTTAAACATATACTGTAAACAACACCAGTTCTCTGGGGAGTCCTGGAGGGTCGTGGCCTTGACCATTTCCCTGCCGGATTCGGAAGCCATGTACTTTTTTGTCATCTCCTAACCAAGCGCTTTTTACTTGTTTACCTTTTACTTACTGGGTTGATTTTCTAAGACTAAAGGGAAAAGATCACAAGAAAAGAATTCCCAAAGAGGCTGAATGAGTATCTTAGCTCTTTAATAAAATGACTGCTCAGACTCTACTTAAAATATCATCAGTTAAACTGCAATAATAGTTAATTTTACAATGTCTGGTACTGTTTTAAACTTCACGCATACACACACACATGCACACAAACACACACCTCTATATACATATATAACCCATATATATATACACACACATATATGGGCTTCCCAGGTGGGTCAGTGGTAAAGAATCTGCCTGCCAGTGCAGGACATATGGGTTTGATCTTTAGCTTGGGAAAGATTCCTAGGGAAAGATTCTTAGGAGAAAGAAATGACAATGTATTCCACTATTACTGCCTGGAAAATCCCATGGATGGAGGAGCCTGGTGAGCTTCAGTGCATGGATTCACAGAGTTGGACCTGACTTGGTGACTAAACACATATGTGTGTGTGTGTGTGTGTGTGTGTGTGTGTATGTGTGAGCCAGCTTCCCAGATGGCTCAGTGGTAAAAAACCCACCTGCCAATGCAAGAGATGTGGGTTTGATCCCTGAATCAGGAAGATCCCCTGGAGGAGGAAATGTCAACTCATTCCAATATTCTTTCCTGGAAATCCCAGGCAAGACAGAGGAGCCTGGCAGACTACAGTCCATGAGGTCACAAAAAGTTGGACATGACTTGGTGACTTAACACCATTAATTTATTTAAATTTTGGCAACCATGTGATGCTGGCTCAGTTATTAACCTGACTTGATAACGAGAGGTGCAGAAAGCTTAAGTAACCTGCCCAAAATCCCACAGCAGACAAATGACAGATCCATGCTTTGCACACACACAAGGTAGCCTCAGGGTCCATATTTTAGTACTAAATGATAGAGAACATTTATTCTTTCCAAGCTCCGGATTTTATTCAGTCCGTTGCAAGAATCAGATCCAAATAGGGTTCAACTCCCAAGTCCTACAGGCTGTCTTTTGAAAGTTAAAGGCACACAACTTCTTTTTTGGCATTGTCTTCTTTTTTCCCTTTCCATCTACAATTACTTAATTGTACACATAATTACTTGCATGGGAAATTGATTCCCTAGCATCAGACCAGCACAAGGAACTCAGAGGATGGCCCCTGAGGCCTCTCGCAAGGTGGGATGGATCATTCAGATTAGCTGCTTTCTTTGGAATTCTGTAAAAAATGACCTGCTTTCCTTTCAAAGGGCCAGGGAAGGGATTTGGAGAGTGCTTTTCCCACAGAGACTCCCCCGGGATGGCTGTGAACTTGACAAACTTGCTCGGAATTACCCCAAAAGAGCAATTTGTTCCCTGGCAAAACAGGATAATTGTCTGGGGCAGACCCCAGGCTGCTGGTGCACGGGTCACCCGAGTGGGAGGGAGCACGCTCTCCAGCAAGAGTCTGTTTGGGAAACAATTATCTCGCTTCCTTTGGATCAAAGATAGTCCTGCGAGCTTGGTGCACCTACCGAGATCAAATATAGTGTACGGTCTCTACAGATTCTTTCCTTTCAGGAAATTATTCATTGATAAAGCCGCTGGCCCAGACAGCCAGCTTCCTTACAGTAACTGCTCTTTGCTTTCTGAGAAGAAGCCAATAAGGCAGGAACTGCGATTGCTCTTAATGATGTCTCTTCCCTTCGGAGAATGGTCTGTCCTCTGCCCAACTTACATCATCTCCAAGTCGTGGAGAGAGCTGCTTCTCTCTCAAATAAATAAAGGAGCATTCAATGCTCTTTCCCAAAGAGATGACATCACTTTTCAGTTCCAGCTTCAAAGATGTAGGAGAGAGAGCTTTGATGGCTGAGACTAATTCACTCGTCGGGCACCCATTCAACACCCACCTGTCCTAGGCACAGGGCTCGGGGCTGGGTTTTTAGAGAAGTAGGGGAAATCATCACTGTTTTCCATTGTTTCTTGGTCCATGCACATCGAAGAGATTTTAATTCACCTACAACTGATGCTGGACCACGGTGTAGGAGATTTCAAAATCCTTCCAGGCCAGATAGAAAAGTGTCCCGTTACAGATTGTGCCTCATTGGCTCAGGAAATAGGAGCGAATCTTTCCCACGCTTTTGTCCTCTTGCATTCTCCCCCCTCGTAGCTCAGGTGGTAAAGAATCTGCCTGCAATGCAGGAGACCTGGGTTCAATCCCTGGGTTGGGAAGATTGCTTGGAGAAGGAAATGGCAAATCACTTCAGTATTCTTGCCTGGAGAATCCCATGGACAGAGGAGCCTGGTGGGCTACAGTTCATGGGATCGCAAGAGTCAGACACGACTTAGTGACTAAACCACCACATTCTAGAGCATTCCTAGAGATGTTCTAGCCCAACCCTATCATTTTGCACTCATAGAAGTGGGAATGCTTTTTGAATGAGCAGAGACTGATGGCAAGTGTCAGGAGGAATCTAGACTCAATTGCCAGAGAGGGCAGGTAAGAAGGAGAACTGTTAAATGAAGCCATTCATGAATAGGAGTCCTGTGATTTCAAAGAAATGGAGTCAGTCCCATAAAAGGCCACCCTGGTGAGGAGGAAGGACCGGGGAGTCCCAGAGAGCAGGACTGGGCAGCCATGTTTGCAGTGGGTCCCGGCCCTGGTGCAGCCCTGCCTGTCCCTCCACGTTATTTATTTATTTTTTTACAGGACTTCCCTGGTGGCTCAGATGGTAAAAGTGTCTGTCTACAATGCAGGAGACCCGGGTTCGATCCCTGGGTTGGGAAGATCTGCTGGAGAAGGAAATGGCAATCCATTCCAGTTCTATTGCCTGGAAAATCCCATGGACAGAGGCGCCTGGTAGGCTACAGTCTATGAGGTTGTGAAGAGTCAGACTCCACTGAGCGACTTCACTTCACTTTCACAGTGTAAGTGTCTCCACTGGTAGTTGTAGATAGAAAGCATTCATAAAACAANATGTGTGTGTGTGTGTGTGTGTGTATGTGTGAGCCAGCTTCCCAGATGGCTCAGTGGTAAAAAACCCACCTGCCAATGCAAGAGATGTGGGTTTGATCCCTGAATCAGGAAGATCCCCTGGAGGAGGAAATGTCAACTCATTCCAATATTCTTTCCTGGAAATCCCAGGCAAGACAGAGGAGCCTGGCAGACTACAGTCCATGAGGTCACAAAAAGTTGGACATGACTTGGTGACTTAACACCATTAATTTATTTAAATTTTGGCAACCATGTGATGCTGGCTCAGTTATTAACCTGACTTGATAACGAGAGGTGCAGAAAGCTTAAGTAACCTGCCCAAAATCCCACAGCAGACAAATGACAGATCCATGCTTTGCACACACACAAGGTAGCCTCAGGGTCCATATTTTAGTACTAAATGATAGAGAACATTTATTCTTTCCAAGCTCCGGATTTTATTCAGTCCGTTGCAAGAATCAGATTCAAATAGGGTTCAACTCCCAAGTCCTACAGGCTGTCTTTTGAAAGTTAAAGGCACACAACTTCTTTTTTGGCATTGTCTTCTTTTTTCCCTTTCCATCTACAATTACTTAATTGTACACATAATTACTTGCATGGGAAATTGATTCCCTAGCATCAGACCAGCACAAGGAACTCAGAGGATGGCCCCTGAGGCCTCTCGCAAGGTGGGATGGATCATTCAGATTAGCTGCTTTCTTTGGAATTCTGTAAAAAATGACCTGCTTTCCTTTCAAAGGGCCAGGGAAGGGATTTGGAGAGTGCTTTTCCCACAGAGACTCCCCCGGGATGGCTGTGAACTTGACAAACTTGCTCGGAATTACCCCAAAAGAGCAATTTGTTCCCTGGCAAAACAGGATAATTGTCTGGGGCAGACCCCAGGCTGCTGGTGCACGGGTCACCCGAGTGGGAGGGAGCACGCTCTCCAGCAAGAGTCTGTTTGGGAAACAATTATCTCGCTTCCTTTGGATCAAAGATAGTCCTGCGAGCTTGGTGCACCTACCGAGATCAAATATAGTGTACGGTCTCTACAGATTCTTTCCTTTCAGGAAATTATTCATTGATAAAGCCGCTGGCCCAGACAGCCAGCTTCCTTACAGTAACTGCTCTTTGCTTTCTGAGAAGAAGCCAATAAGGCAGGAACTGCGATTGCTCTTAATGATGTCTCTTCCCTTCGGAGAATGGTCTGTCCTCTGCCCAACTTACATCATCTCCAAGTCGTGGAGAGAGCTGCTTCTCTCTCAAATAAATAAAGGAGCATTCAATGCTCTTTCCCAAAGAGATGACATCACTTTTCAGTTCCAGCTTCAAAGATGTAGGAGAGAGAGCTTTGATGGCTGAGACTAATTCACTCGTCGGGCACCCATTCAACACCCACCTGTCCTAGGCACAGGGCTCGGGGCTGGGTTTTTAGAGAAGTAGGGGAAATCATCACTGTTTTCCATTGTTTCTTGGTCCATGCACATCGAAGAGATTTTAATTCACCTACAACTGATGCTGGACCACGGTGTAGGAGATTTCAAAATCCTTCCAGGCCAGATAGAAAAGTGTCCCGTTACAGATTGTGCCTCATTGGCTCAGGAAATAGGAGCGAATCTTTCCCACGCTTTTGTCCTCTTGCATTCTCCCCCCTCGTAGCTCAGGTGGTAAAGAATCTGCCTGCAATGCAGGAGACCTGGGTTCAGTCCCTGGGTTGGGAAGATTGCTTGGAGAAGGAAATGGCAAATCACTTCAGTATTCTTGCCTGGAGAATCCCATGGACAGAGGAGCCTGGTGGGCTACAGTTCATGGGATCGCAAGAGTCAGACACGACTTAGTGACTAAACCACCACATTCTAGAGCATTCCTAGAGATGTTCTAGCCCAACCCTATCATTTTGCACTCATAGAAGTGGGAATGCTTTTTGAATGAGCAGAGACTGATGGCAAGTGTCAGGAGGAATCTAGACTCAATTGCCAGAGAGGGCAGGTAAGAAGGAGAACTGTTAAATGAAGCCATTCATGAATAGGAGTCCTGTGATTTCAAAGAAATGGAGTCAGTCCCATAAAAGGCCACCCTGGTGAGGAGGAAGGACCGGGGAGTCCCAGAGAGCAGGACTGGGCAGCCATGTTTGCAGTGGGTCCCGGCCCTGGTGCAGCCCTGCCTGTCCCTCCACGTTATTTATTTATTTTTTTACAGGACTTCCCTGGTGGCTCAGATGGTAAAAGTGTCTGTCTACAATGCAGGAGACCCGGGTTCGATCCCTGGGTTGGGAAGATCTGCTGGAGAAGGAAATGGCAATCCATTCCAGTTCTATTGCCTGGAAAATCCCATGGACAGAGGCGCCTGGTAGGCTACAGTCTATGAGGTTGTGAAGAGTCAGACTCCACTGAGCGACTTCACTTCACTTTCACAGTGTAAGTGTCTCCACTGGTAGTTGTAAATAGAAAGCATTCATAAAACAAGAATATTAAGGACCTTGACTAGGCAGCAGGAAGAGGATGTGAGGAGCCTGCAAAAGTGAAATTCGCTCAGTCGTGTCCAACTCTTTGCGATCCCATGGACTATATGGTCCATAGAATTCTCCAGGCCAGAATACTGCAGTGGGTAGACTTTCTCTTCTCCAGGGGATCTTTCCAACCCAGGAATCAAATTCAGGTTCCCCACATTGTAGGCGGATTCTTTACCAGCTGAGCCACAAGGGAAGCCTGGGGCCAGCAAAGGTCCCTCGGAATTTCTGACACTCATAAATACCTCGAACCTTTCATGACAGAGTAAATTAGCAAGAATTTAAAGAGGGCCAGTCATTAATTGAATTTCAACAATTTCCCTATCTTTGCCTCCAGACTCTCCACTTATGTGATCATCTCAATAAATCTTTTCAATCATCTTCCATAGACTATCTCTTTTATTGATGAAGAAAGTTAGAGTCAGTGAAAATAACTGTCTCGCAGGTCAGGAGAGTAATTCTTACTTAAAGCCACATGTCTCAGGCTCTCTACCTGTTCTCCTGCCATTATCATTTCTCAGGCAAAGGGGCCTATAGTTTAAAAAGCTCTTTCTTGTGTTCATTTTCACTTTATCAACACAAATACTCATTTCACAGGTGACCGAACTGAGCCTTTAAAGAAGCTACATAATGTCACCAAAGTTATACAGCTAAGGAAAAAGCCAGTTTTAGAAATCTGAGATATTGTTGTTTCTCTTCTTAGCTACTACTGCTTGTATGCGCTTCCAAGGCCAGTGACAAAAAGCAAAACTCTATTTTGCAAAGTAACTTAGAAATCCAGTAGTCAAAGCCTGTTAAAGGCAGCTTTCTCAGAATTGCCTTGACTGTCCGGAAGTTCGCTAGCTTCTGGAGAGGCAAGTTATCAACATAACCCTTTTGCCGCATCAGTATTTTCTCTCCATGCAGACCTTTGTGAAAAAAGAGAGAGTATCGGGCAACTCAACCTTACTATTAAAAATTTTGTTTTCTCTCCTGCATCTCAAAAAAATTTGTGTACCTTTTGTAACAATGCAGAAAGCATGATCAGAGGATATAATTTTTGCTAGAAAGTCTTTCTCTCTTCTGAGAAACACACACTGTAAAGAAGAGACCATCATTTTCAATGAGACAAGGAAATGGCCACAATCCCAAACCACGAACTATGAAGACTTTCTGCCAGATACAATAAAATGTGAATCCAAATGTGGAAGACGGGCAAGAGCCAACACAGATCTCCTCAGACTCTGGGTAGAATGGGAAAGTGAAAGTCGCTCAGTCGTGTATGACTCTTTGTGACCCCGTGGACTACAGTCCATGGAATTCTTCAGGCCAGAATACTGAAGTGGGTAGCCTTTCCCTTCTCCAGGGGATCTTCCCAACCCAGGGATNCAGTTCAGCAAGAATGTTCTATTTAAGGTAAGCCGTCACAGGAGGGTGACTGGGGGAACTCAGAGTGTCAGGTTGAGTGGCTTCCCCTCTTGCTTGCTTTGCTGAGGCCCAGCTGGCCTTCCAGTATGCACCTCCTATAAAAACTTTTTCTTTAAAAAAATAAATAGAAAAATCAGCATGTCCTCCTTGTTTGGTGCAAAGTTTTGAACAAATATTGTCTACAAGACAAACGCAAGGAAGTATATCTTCTCACAGAGTCAGTTGGGGAAACTAAACACAGATTGGATTGAATCGTACCAAAAGGGCTTGTGTGCATGCATGCGAAGTCGCTTCAGTCATGTCTGACTCCTGTGGCCCCATGGACTGTAGCTGGCCAGCCTCCTCTGTCCATGGGATTTTCCAGGCAAGAATACTGGAGTGGGTTGCCGTTTCTTCCTCCAGGGGATCCTCTCGATCCAGGGATCAAACTGGAGTCTCCTGCTTCTCATGAATTGTACATGGATTCTTTACCTCTGAGCCACCAGGGAAGCCCACCCAGAAAGGCTTGGGGGAAACCAAATCAGTGGTGTCTCAAGCTCATTACAGGGAAGGGGAGGATTAAGGGTTTTTAGTCTTGACAGTCTAAGTGGCACCCTTTCCCAGACATTCTCCAGCCCCCGCCGGTACTATCTATCCAGAGGAGAGGGGTGGATTAAAAAATAAAAACAAAAAACAACTCACAAAAAAGATAAAATATACAGTTTTGTAGATTTTGATGAGCTGCCACCCAAAATTCAGGCTTTGTCCTGAAATCACATGAAGAAAGAATTGTAGCCTGATGAAGTTATCTAGGATTTGGGGACCAGTGTATGAAACACGTTGCCACAAACAGAACCACATTTCCCAGTTTTAACAGAACATTTCAGCTGCAATGAATATGTGAAAAAAGGGAGAACACTTCAAAAACTTCCAGTCTGAAGAAAGGATCTTACCGCATTTTTGGAAAAAGTATTAAGCAAATGGGAGAGAGGCAGAGAGGGTGGGTAGAGAATATGAAATAGAATCTGAAGGTTCAGACGGTTTCTGATGTAGTGAGTGCAGTGAAGTCGCTCAGTCGTGTCGGACTCTTTGCGACCCTGTGGACTGCAGCCCACCAAGCTCCGCTGTCCATGGGATTCTCCAGGCCAGAATACTGGAGTGGGTTGCCGTTTCCTTCTCCAGGGGATCTTCCTGACCCAGGGATCGAACCCGGGTTTCCCGCATTGGAGGCAGACACTTCAACCTCTGTTCCACCAGGGAAGCATTTTCTGAGGTTGCCCCTAATCCTCAAACTTCATTGGTACAATGCAAGTAAATTGGGAACCTCTGTCATTAGAGTTCTACCCATCAAAACCCTGTTCCAGTGTGCACTCAGATTTGTGGCCACTCCTGGGCTTTGAAAGTCTCAGAAAGCAAGAAACAGCAATTATAACATGTTTTGTTTTCCCTGAATCTTCCACTGCAGAAGTCCAGCCTGTCTAATAAGCAGCTACATCAGTTGCAAAGAAAGAGGCAAGCCCACTCATACGTTTGTAGGATGGTAGTGGCAGTTCAGAGATGTTGCATACCAAGACTCTAAATAAGTTTCACTAAGAGTGTACAGATCTCTCTAGGTGTTCGGTGGTCTTGCCTGGGGCTTCCGCTGTATTTTGGCCTCATCCCTTTCCAGGTGTGGTATTTGCATTGTCTTAATCTATCCTTTCAACCACCTCATTTGATTGCCATGAGGATTAAACAGGATCCCTGAAGGCAGATGAGAGGTATTTAATAAATAGTTACTAAATGAGTGCTTGAGTGGGCAGGATCAGTGCTCAGAGGTAGAAGCTTTATTACTGTTGTCAGATATTAAGGCACATTTGCCCCATAGGGAGTGTTAACTCGGCCACCTCCAGGAAAGGTTCTGGTATAGTTAACCTTTAAGGTGCAGCCTGAAATTCAAAACATCACCAGAACTGTGCTGTGTGTGGAATTGCACTGCTAAGCTTCCCGTGTCTTTTATAAAACCACACACATTTATACCCAGCAGCCAAAACATACACAGTTTGGGAGCTGTGATACATTTTGATGATAAAAGAAAATGCACTCTTATATATATTTCTCTCTCCCGTCTCTTCTTCCTTCAGGGGAAAACTGGAAACTGAGTAGATGATATGAAGCCAAGAGGGCAGTTCTTGCTTTAAAAGGGCTGAAGTGACTATTAATTTTTTTCCTGTTAGTTCTAACAATCATGCAGAATGGAATTAAGAAGAACAAAATTGATTTTCCTAAATTGAAAACCCATTCAAAATGCTGACGTTGTAATAAGATTTTGAGGCTGTTCTCTGGATATCTCAAGAACGTGTAATGTCTGGCTTTTAGGGAGACACCTTTTAAAGTCGGAATGCCTTTCCAAGCAACCTTTCAAAGACCAGGAGCCTCAGCTAGTGGAAACTAGATGTCATTTCTCTCAAATCTTCTGTTCTCCTCTCCCCTTGACTACACCATTAACTGCCTTTCCCCCACTCCCCTTAAAAGAATACATTCACCTGGAATCATCATTGGGTTGCAAGTGAGAGACGTTTAATTATTGCTTCCACTAATTAAGAAACCCAAGACTGATCAGGCTTCAGGCACAGCTAGATCTAGTCACACAAATGATATATATAAGAATATTTTTCCCTTATGCTGGTCTCTGTCTTAGTCAGGTTTTACATCACCATGGCATAAAGAATAGCAGAGGAAGGGAACCTCTTTTCTGCAAAATTCCCACATCCAGTTCTCACCCACATGCTTTAGGTCACATCATTTCAGTTCAGTTCAGTCACTCAGTTGTGTCTGACTCTTTGCAGCACCATGGACTGCAGCATGCCAGGCTTCCCTGTCCGTCACCAACTCCCGGAGTTTGCCTAAACTCATGTCAGTGATGCCATCCTACATCTCATCTTCTGTGTCCCCTTCTTCTTAGGTCACATGGTTATCTTAAATATGAACATTCAGGCTTGTGTCCTAGTCCCATCCCTGGAACTGTGGTTGGGTCAGTTCTATTAAGAAGCCCGTGGACTCAAGATAGGGGGCAGAATGGTAGTGGAATATGGGTCCTGAACAAACAAAAAGAAAAAAAGATATTCATCATAGAGGCACCATCAGATATTCACTTCTCCATACACCTTTGATGAATTTTCTGGGTGCAAAGAAAAAACAGTCTCCTGAACAACTAAGTTTATGGTTGGTATTAGCCATGAATTTTTTGGTGGCCACAGTATATGATGTGAATTGCCACGTCGTCTCTTCCCTACTAGAGCAATGCGGCGGAAAGACACTAGTAGAGAGTTCTGTGGATTCTGGTGTGAATTTTTTCATGAACAAACCTGAGGGAAAGATGCAAGGCAACCAACTTGTTGATGATTGGACACACCCAATTCATCTATTTTGTTTCTCAAAGCATCTAAGACAATGTGTTAGACATAGAGAGTTCGTGTTTGTCGAATGATTAAAAATATTATTTAATCAATTGAGAAATTAAAAAACCAACAGTGTCTACCCACCTGGGGGTGGGGTGGGGAATTAAGGCTCTCTTTTCAGTTTCCTGTTTAATCTTCCATGTCAAATCCTGTTGCTCTTAAAATATGGAATAGAGATGGCAAACGTGCCCAAGGCTTGGTAACATTTAGGCGTCTCCTTACTATGAGGCAATACACTGGATATGACTCATCACTGTGTCAGACTATGAGATCATCACAAGGTTTGGCAAAAGCTTTGAGCTAGCAGAATGGCAAGTGAGAAAGCTCTAGGCTGGAGTTTAGCAGATCTGGCTGCATTCAAGCATTGCTTTTATCATTTAAAACCTTGAAGTAGGCGATGATTCTCATCGCTACCTTGTGTTTCAAAGGGAAATTTTAAAACTTGCTTCAGAGTATTGTTTTAAAGATTAGGTTCAATAATGTTCCTTAGATGAGTGACTCAAGATACACCGACTGAGGCTCAGTCTCCCAGTTTTAAAGTGAAGGCACTGGACTAGTCAAAAAAAAAAAAAAATCTTATGATTTGTTTTAGGGCTAAATGAGACGCATGCTGTAAAAATGCTCTAAAAACACACAAGTCATTTAAGAAGTATTATGGTTTCCCCTAAGCTGGTAATGAATGGAAAAGGGATGCAAATACACACGCTGTGAGGTCGAAGATCGACAGCTTGAGTGAATGCCGTTTGCACTGATAATCAAAACTGAAAAAAAAATCCCATAGAAATGGATAAAATCTGAAATCTACACATGACTGAACTGATGTCCTCCCAGATATTGCTTTCAACTTTAAAATAAAGCACCTGGAGGTTGTCCCAGGTGATGCCAAGAATAAAGACAATTTCTGAGAGGGCCATCCCCCCACCTCAAGTGGCCTTAACTCCTTTAAGGAGTTAAAGCCAAACTTCTCATTGCCCCTGTCATAAACCTTTTGTTTCATT
>SJYW01053465.1:94027-112479 GCA_006410735.1 Raphicerus campestris | reverse complement strand
GTTGGTCATAACTTTTCTTCCAAGGAGTAAGTGTCTTTTAATTTCATGGCTGCAGTCACCATCTGCAGTGATTTTGGAGCCCAAAAAAGTAAAGTCTGACACTGTTTCCACTGTTTCCCCTTACAGTGGAATTAACCATCCAGGAGACCAAAAGATCAAGGAAAAGTGCTACAGAGCCTTTTATTAATATAACTGAGTCTTGGAAATCATCTGCCACATTCTGCTCACTGTGAAGTTCAGCCTGATTCAATGGAGAAAACTTCCATACAACATTGTAAATGTCAGGAGAGGCGGTTCGTTAGGAGTCACATTGGAGGCTGCCTACCACAATTTCCAAGTGAGATTTACCTGGCAAAGTTCCTAAGCATTGAAACAAGGAGGTTTTGGAAAATTAGATGAGAAGCATTTTGATTAAACTTTATCCTTAATCATACACAAATTAAAATACTGAGAGTAGAAAAAATTTAAAAGATCAGTTCACTGTAATAATTTTTTTATACATAGTAAGACTAGTCAAACCAAAAGATTAATTTTATTTTTAGACACAAAAAATGCTGATTTAATCCCTAAAGAATTCACACTTTCACTTAAAGAATTAACTAATTAAGTCTTGAGTCACAACTAATTCTACTTAAAGATATATATTATATATAAAATGGGCATCCCAGGTGGCACAGTGGTAAAGAACCTGCCTGCCAATGCAGGAGACACAAGAGACCAGGGTTCAATCCCTGGATCAGGAAGATCCCCTAGGGTAGGAAATGGAAATGCATTCCAGTATTCTTACCTGGGAAATTTCATGGACAGAGGAGCCTGGGCAGTATATTTCATGGGGTTGCAAAGAGTTGGACATGATGAGCAACTGAGCACAGAACATATATATTTAATGAAAGTGAAAGTGTTAGTCACTCAGTCGCGTCTGACTTTTTGCAACCCTTAGGACTGTAGCCTGCCAGACTCCTCTGTCCTTGGAATTCTCCAGCAAGAATACTGGAGTGGATTGCCATTCCTTTCCAGGCGATCTTCCAGAACCAGGCATAGAACCCAGGTCTTCTGCATTGCAGGCAGATTCTTTACTATCTGAGCCACCAAAAAGTAAGAAAATTCATAGTCTATAAATGAAGAAAGAAGAATAGCACCTAGACACAGAGGGGAAAAGTACATTTTGTAAAAAGGAAAAAGCCCTAAGTTATTAACTCACCAATTCCAGACCTGCTTTTCAACAGAAGAAAGGAGAGGTTAACTGTCTTTAAATTAAAGAGAAAATGTATGCAATTGAGTGCTTGCCATCTGTCTACTTAACAGACCCCAGGGACTATGTCAGCTTATTTGGGGGGTTTGCAGAATATAGGATTATGTATTTTCAGTATTTATGATAGGTTGGAATATGTGCTATAATTTGTCCTTATCGAAGATGCTATAAAATTACTCTTTTACCTATCCCCCCCCAAAAAAATGGGGGGAGGAAAGAAGCACCAAAAATGTCAGGCTTTCTACTTCATAAAATAGTCTATCTAAATGTAGATTTCTGACAAAATAGCCTAGGAAATTGACAGCTGCCATGCTGTGGGCAGCCAGGAGGGCACCCAGCAGAGACTACCACAGGGGAACAGACCATGTTCTGTGTTTCGATTCAGGTGCCTGCCCACAGCCAAGACAAGGAGCCCAGGCATTTGGGTCTGGATATCAGTAAGCGTGCTGTTATGAAGGCATACCCTCCACTTGGCCTTGGTCATCCACAAACTCATTTCTTAGCCCCCCAAGGAAACTACAGCCTCAGGCTTTCTAGCTGAAAACAAATTAGACTATCAATGAAGGAGATATTTACCAGCGAGGGAAAAATGCATTTCGTTTCTCAAGTATGAACATTAAGCACTGTTGAAGACTCAGGTGACCTCCACTCCAGGGTCCAAGACTGCTCAGTTCCTGTGGAACCACAGTGTGGAATAAGATGTTCAGATTGATCATCATATAAATAACTGTGGGGATATGGGATGGGGATTAAGGGGGCATCAGTATGCCAGGGCTTGGAAGTTGGGTAGGCCATCAGAAGGGCGATGGGGGGTATGTCTGCATGTTTACTCTGCACGTGGAGGACTGTGTGTCGGAATGATCTTTTGCTAATGAGAGAAGGTTACAGCAAGGTGAATAAACTGGAGAAAATGCAAAAAGTTGTCTCCTGACTGCTTCATAATACTAAGTTTCAACTTTAAGGTGTCAAAGTTTAGGGTGTGACTGACTTTCAAAAATTTGCCTGGAGCTGTTGAGAAGGGTGAACATGTGACAAGACTGGGGAGTCATACCAGTGCAGATGGTATGACTGTGTGTGTGTGTGTGTGTGTGTGTGTGTGTGTGTGTGTGTGTGTGTGTGTGTGTGTGTGCGTGCGCATGCGCTGAGGGCACTTGGTGCCTTTTAACAAATTGCCAGGACATTACAAAGGATTTGTCCTGAACCCAAATAGTGGTTCTCACCTTGAGCATACATATTAAAGTGGCTGTGGTGTAGAGTAGTGGTAGTTGGTTAGCCGTGTCCGACTCTTTGCAACCACTTGGACTGTAGCCCGTCAGGCTCCTCTGTCTGTGGGATTCTCCAGGCAAGAATATTGGAGTTGATTGCCATGCCCTCCTCCAGGGGATCTTCCTGACCTGGGGACTGAACCCACACCTCTTATGTTTCCTGCACTGGCAAGCAGATTCTTTACCACTAGGGCCACCTGGGAAGATGAAGCATTCTTAAACATCCTGAAATGTTAAAGTCACACCACCTAATAATTAAATCAGAATATGTGAAGATGGAACTCAGGAAGTACTTTTTAAAACTGTCCAAGTGATTCCAATATGCAACCAAAGACAAGAAATCCACTGCCCTTCTAGAACATTTTCAGCATTTAAGGAGCTTTAGAATTATACGGATCCTTGTTACAAAGGCTGATTCTAATTCAGAAGCCCTGGGGTAGAATTGTCAGGGAAGTTTGTAACTTCCTCGGTTCTGTCTCGTTGCAACAAAAATGTGAAGTGACGGCTGGACCAGCATTATGGCCTTTGGACAGACCAGTGTTACAGCTCAGTTTTATTTAGAAAATAAGGGAAAATACATCCTTGAGGCATGACGGCGTGCCAACCCAATAGATGGAAGAGAAGAGAGGCCCCTGGCCCAATTGTGACTCCCCTTTTTATATGCTTTTTTTCTCCTCCCCCCTGGGCCTGCCCTTTGTAAGTCAAGCTAGCCAGGAGTGCTGCTTGTTCTACCTGAGGCCCTCACTCCCATCCTTGGACCTTCCTTTGCTCTATTTTTTGCAGGGTTTCCCCTTCTTTGTCTTTTATCCTCTGCCGTTCTGGGCTCCTTGCCGCAGTCTAACTACCTAGCAGAATCTAGAAGTTGTGTGTTTTTTTTTGCGTGTTTGTTTGCTTTCCCCCAAGCGCTACCCTACACTGCTCTAGTAAAACTGGACCCGGACCCCTTTTTTTTTTTTCTTTTTTATGGGAGAGATTCAGAAACTCTCCTATCCTATAGATCCTTTTCAGCTGAAAAGGTGAATAATACAGAGACAGGAGAGTTGACAGGGTACGGAGAGTGGATACAGGAGGCTGGAGTTTACACAGGAAGGCTCAGGTGAGGACTTCATAGAAGTGCTTCATAGGAGATGTTTACAAATGCCTAAAGAACTCACAGAGACTTAGTTGAATCAAGTTGGGGCTGATGGCACAGTAGTGAAGCTCAATCCAGTTTCAATTAAAAGGAATAAAAAGGATTTCCACTATAAGTCAGCACTCACACCCATGCTAATTATTCTGTTTGCCAGGTCTGTTGAAATTATATGCGAAGAAACACCCATTAAGCTTTGATTAGGATCCAATTTTTTTTTTTTCCAATGAGAAAAGTATAGGAGTTTTAAAGAATATATATGGTAAAACTTATTTTGGCTTCTCCAAATAATATCTTGCTCACCTATCAGGTCTCATCAGAGCAACTGTTAATTTTGTAGATGTCAGTGTATATTTATATTCATAACAAATCTTTTTGTCTCCATCTTTTTCTCCTTTTCTGTCTCTCTGTTTCTCTCTCTTCGTCATGAATCCACTTGCCAATCTGTTTATGAATATAAGCATTCTGTCTCTTTTCGTAACTCATAATGAACGAATACCTCCAAGAGCTCTTAGTGGTCAACAGGAAATATTTTTTACACACCCATCTCCCCCTACCTTCTCCTGAAACTTGGCACTTCTCCGGCTGAACCCATTGCAGATGAGGAGCTAAAAGAAAGAAAAATGTTTGGCCAGCTGAAGCTTTTAGGGGAATACAGATGAGAAAATGAAATTTTCCAGGCTGAAATGCAGCCAGATAGGTTAACAGCTCACCTTCTGCAAGAAGGAACTTGGGACAGCTGGTGATGAATCCNATACCTCCAAGAGCTCTTAGTGGTCAACAGGAAATATTTTTTACACACCCATCTCCCCCTACCTTCTCCTGAAACTTGGCATTTCTCTAGCTGAACCCATTGCAGATGAGGCACTAAAAGAAAGAAAAAGCTGAAGCTTTTAGGGGAATACAGATGAGAAAATGAAATTTTCCAGGCTGAAATGCAGCCAGGTAGGTTAACAGCTCACCTTCTGCAAGAAGGAACTTGGGACAGCTGGTGATGAATCCAGAGATCTGGTCCAAACCACCTCTTATCTCTGTCAGGGCCCCCAGCTTCTTTGGCTTAGTCTTGACTCACTGGACAAGCCTGGAGGCTGAACCACCCTACTCACTTCCCAGGGACCCATAGACACTCTCTCAGCGCTTTCTGACCACTGACTGACTCAGCTAACCCATCTGCCCATATCAGATTTAAACAGGGCTTGGGGTGAAACTACTCCACAGAGGAAAAATGTCCACACACAGAAACTGTAGACTGTAGCAGTCCTTCAGAAGAATCTAGAATTCCCCCCATTACCACCACTGAAAAGTTACTCAATCATTGGCCCTCAGAGCTAAAAGGGATCATCACTGCCAGCCCTTTCAGGGAGACAATGGATGACTCAAGTCCAGGCCATTAGTTACTCTGTCTTCAGATCTTCCTGAAACTTTGTAGAAGGACTAAGACTAGAATCAGAATCTCCTGGCTCCAGGTTCACTATTTAATGGGCCAACAGTGATGAATCTTTACAAGAGGTCACAGCTCCATGAGGAAGTGAGAACTCTAGAAGACTCCAGACTGAAACTGTGCTTGGCAGGAGGCAGTCGTATGTATCGCTGTTAAGCACTTCCCAGTAGATCAGATTATGCAGGGAGATCAACCTGAGATGTGCTGTGAGTGTAAAATACCACAAGATTTAGTGGGGGAAAAAGAAATATGTAAACTGTCTCATTGATATTTTATGCTGATTTATGTGTCAAAACGATGATTTCTGGATAGACGGGGATAAATAAAATAGTAAAATCTATTCCTTTTAAAAAATATTCCTTTCTTTTTTAATGTGGCTACTAGAGAATTTCTGTTAGTTTTGTTTTTTTAAATACTGACAGATTTATTTGAAAGGGAAATCATGACCTTTCCTCTTGTCCTTTATTCGTTAAAAAAAATAGTTTTTATGGGAGGATAGTTGATTTACTATCTTGTCTTAATTTCAGGTGTACAACAAAGTGAATCAATTACACATATGCATATATTTACTCTTTTTTAGATTCTATCCCCACATAGGCTATTACAGAGTATTGAGTAGAGAGGGCCCTGTGCTGCACAGTAGGTTCTGATTAGTTATTTATTTTATATACAGTGGTGTATATCTGTTAATCCCAATCTATCCCTTCCCTCCTTTCCCCTCTTAGTAACCAAACAAAGGGAAACACTTTGTTTTCTATATTGGTAACTCAATCTTTTGTAAATAGGTTTATTTGCACCATTTTTTTTTTAGATTCCACAGTTAAGCAATATATTTGTCTGTCTGACTTACTTCACTCAGTATGATAATCTCAACATGGTTACTAGAACATTTAAAATTATATATGACTCTCATTATATATCTATCAGTCAACATTGTTTTAAATATATGCATTTGGATTGACAACCAAATCTGCAAATCTGTTACTTATTCTCAAAAATCTTGGTACCACTACTCTGTTACCCCAANCATTTAAAATTATATATGACTCTCATTATATATCTATCAGTCAACATTGTTTTAAATATATGCATTTGGATTGACAACCAAATCTGCGAATCTGTTACTTTTTCTCAAAAATCTTGGTACCACTACTATGTTACCCCAAATTGTCATCTAATCTCCCCTGGAATAACTTAATGACTACTAACCATCTCCTCTCTCAAACCTTGGATCTTTTCTTTCCACCTCAACTAAAGTATCTTTGAAAACTGCAAACCTAATTATGCCACCCCCTCTGCTTGAAATCTACAAAGTGAAAGTGAAAGTGACCCACGGACTGTAGCCTACTAGGCTCCTCCCTCCATAGGATTCTCCCTCCATAGGATTNTAAAGTATCTTTGAAAAAGGCAGACCAAATTATGGCACCCCCCCTGCTTGAAATCTACAAAGTGAAAGTGAAAGTGACCCACAGACTATAGCCTACTAGGCTCCTCCCTCCATAGGATTCTCCAGGCAAGAGAACTGGAGTGGGTTGCCATTTCCTTCTCCAGAGGATCTTCCCAACCCAGGGATCAAACCCGGGTCTCCTACATTTCAGGCAGACACTTTAACCTCTGAGCCACCAGGGAAGCCCCAAAATCTACAAGCTCTTCTCTATCCACCAACTCCCCGCTCCCTACTCAGGGGGCCCCAGCTCCCTCTCGTCTCTCTGCCCTTGTTGGTGCTGTTTCCTCTCAGCTTAGTCCATACTGGCTGCAATAGAAAAGTACCATAGAGTGAGCACTGTGTAAAAGGTAGAAATGTATTTCTCACAGGCTGGAAGTCCAAGGTCAGGGTGCCAGCATGATCAGGTTCAGATGGTGGCTCCTCCGGGTTAAATACTGTTGCCTTCTCCTTATATTCTCACATGGTAGAAACAGCAAGAGAAGCTTTCTGGGGTCCCTTTTATAAAGGCACTAATCCCTCATGACCTAATCACCTCCCATTCCTAATCAGCATAGGACTTTGGGGAAGATACCATCAGTCCCTAACACCTCCAACAGAAATGACCTTCTTTTCCCTTAATTTCTTGGAAATGAGGTAATTTTGAGAACTCAGCATAAAGCTAACCCTTAATGCGTTTTCCTGCCTCTCTCCCTCCTGAGCCACACAGCCAGATTACAGGACATGGGCCAGCGAGGACCCCTGTCTGACTTGCTGAAATGGGAACATGTGTTCTTATTCTTTTTTTTTTTATCCATCTCAGATCCATTAAATGTAGGACTTTATATCCATATATCCCAAAGGTTCATTTCAGTCTTTAGGATGTTGATGTGGAAACGAAGAGGAGCTCTTACAACTTCTCAAATGCTGCCTAGAGTTTAGTGACCACTGCAAAAACCACAGGCTGAAGTCACCTAGGCAGTGCGTTCAGTCTAAGTGAAGGCAGAGAGCTTTGCTGAGCACAAGAAGTAATGTCATTGACCTGTTTCTCCTTCAGCTGCTACATGTATTGAAAACCTTGCAATCTAAAAACTTCACCCACATTTTCAAATATTCCACCATCCACCACGAAATCAGCTCATTAGCAAATATTATAAATTCTATCTCCCAAACAGATGTTGAATCCTCTTATCACTCCTTCTTCACTACTGTCCCCTTAGTGCAAAACAGGTGTCCTGTCTTCATTGGACAACTCAGATTGCTTCCCACCTGGTCAACCTGCATTCTCAACAGATCATTTTGTAAAGGATATGTTTACCTATGATACAAAAGCATACATGCACAGAGTGAATATATGTCTATGGATAACTGAATCACTTTGCTGTACACATGAAGCTAACACAACAGCATAAATCAACTGCACTCCATTAAAATTAAAGACATACATATGTGGAAGAGATAGACTCACAGAACACTATGTCACAGTCAGGATTCGAGGCACCTAAGTGGACAGGTGGAGCAACATGAAATAAACAAATAGCATACAAAGCAAATGCATGTTGTGGCAAGACATTCCTCTTTGGGTTTCCTATATATGTATTGCTCTGGATTCAGGGCTGCTAAATGAATGAAAATATGTTTAAATTTAACTCAAGGTCTAAAACAACATAATCTTTGTGCCCTGTAACCATGTGTGTTGGTCCTACTGACCATGTATGAATCCCATTGGCATCCTGCTCCCGTTCCGCACTCGGCAAACGTCATTGAGTTCACCTGGGCTTCAGATTCTTCTGTGCAATGAAGAGGCAGCACCAGGCTGCATGAACACCGAGGAGCCCTCCAGTTGGAAACACTCCTAGCTCTTGTATCTCTACCTTCTGTCATCTGGCTCCAACATAAATAGACAAATGACATCTTATTCTAGGAATGCTCTCTTGCACCCCAACATGCGGCCTCACAGGTGGCCATGGCTGGACCTGTGGGCTGCAGACCACCCCAAGCAGACGGAGGAACGAGCTGAATGTCTGGGTGGCTGGGGTGTCCTGCCAGAGCTTGTGCCTGGAGCACTGAGATCACAGATGTCCCTCCCAGATAACAGTCATAGCACATGCCTCTCCTCTTGGGAGGAGGTTGCTGGGTCCCTGTTCCCAGGAACAGGCTGGTTAGCCACCGACCCTGCACACTGTGTACACCACACATTGGGGTGTAGGGACAGTTCTGCTCCAAGTGAAAATTGCTCGGAGTCCTGTTCCACAGTTTACACCCTCTGCCATCTCTATCACCCTGGCCTTGCTGGATTCCACTGCAGGGATCAACAGGGGTTTCTTTCCATTTGTCCGTTTGCCTTCCTGCTGGGGGAAAGTCAAGCAACTGGCACCAAAACATCTCCCTCCATTTGGCTGTGTTCCCAGATATCCCTGGAGGCCAGCCCTGCTTCCTTCCAGCATGTGCGCCTGCGCAGAACACTGCTGTGGCTGCTCTTTGATTTTATGCAACGTGTAATCAGCTGATCAGAAATCGGGCTTGTTCAGATGATTTAGAGCCCCTTCGCCAGCAGGACATCTCGGCAAGATAGTGCCCCGTAAGCCACCAGAGTCTCGACAAATGTCAACTGGTTTCAACTGGGAGATACTTAAAGTCTAAGCAGAACCAGCTTGGGAATGGTAGCCAGGTCTCCTTGTACCTGTTTCCCAAGGGCGAGACAAGAAAGCCATCTAGGGTATGGGGTCACACAGAGTCGGACATGACTGAAGTGACGTAGCAGCAGCAGCAGAGGACGTTCCTAGAGGCTCAGGGGTAAACAGTCCACCTGTCAATGCCGGGGACATGGGTTCGATCCCTGGTCCAAAAAAATCCCACATGCCACGGAACAACTAAGCTCGTGTGCCACAGCTATTGAGCCTATACTCTAGAGCCCAAGCTTCACAAGAAGGGAAGCCACCACAATGAGAAGCCCTCGGCCCAAAACTGAAGAGGAGCCCCCACCCTCAGCAACTAGAGAAAAAGCCCATGCGGCAACAAAGCACGGGCAAGAAACAAATAGATAAATAAAATTATATAAAGAAAAGAAAGCCATCTAGAGTGTCATATTTAAGAAAGTTCTTGCTCTAAGGGCTATGCCAGTGTAGGCTTGGAACCTGACAGTGAGTGCCACCTTAAATTTTGCAGGTGGACCTTTCACTTGCCTCTCTCTAGTCTCTGTATTGCTGTTTCATAAAATGGGTATAGGATTGTTATGACAATACAAAGAAATCCTGCATATAAAAGAGCTAGCACTCTTCTTGACATCTCTTTCCATCTCATTAGGGAAAATTATCAGGAATCTTGAATTCAGATTTATAATAGCAAGAGAAAAGCTTCGCTGAAAATATCAAATTCTATACAGCAGAGGAAGTCAGGTTTCATTTACAAATTTAAGCCACCTATATGCACAAACCACACGAAATTGTGGCCTGGCGTTAATGCAAACATCTCGCTAGGAACTGAGGACAGTTCTCCACTGTGTCCTGGGCAGGTGTTTTTTTTATCTCTTTGATCTGATGCTGCGCCATTCACTCATCTTCTTCAGCATCCCACATTGGCCTGCATCTAGGGCCCTTTTCCACTGTGGGTTCTCCTGCTTTGAATCAGGTCCCTGGAATGACCAGAATTCCCCTTCACTATGTGTAACAGTATTTCACATTTAGGANTGCACTCGGCAAACGTCATTGAGTTCACCTGGGCTTCAGATTCTTCTGTGCAATGAAGAGGCAGCACCAGGCTGCATGAACACCGAGGAGCCCTCCAGTTGGAAACACTCCTAGCTCTTGTATCTCTACCTTCTGTCAACTGGCTCCAACATAAATAGACAAATGACATCTTATTCTAGGAATGCTCTCTTGCACCCCAACATGTGGCCTCACAGGTGGCCATGGCTGGACCTGTGGGCTGCAGACCACCCCAAGCAGACGGAGGAATGAGCTGAATGTCTGGGTGGCTGGGGTGTCCTGCCAGAGCTTGTGCCTGGAGCACTGAGATCACAGATGTCCCTCCCAGATAACAGTCATAGCACATGCCTCTCCTCTTGGGAGGAGGTTGCTGGGTCCCTGTTCCCAGGAACAGGCTGGTTAGCCACCGACCCTGCACACTGTGTACACCACACATTGGGGTGTAGGGACAGTTCTGCTCCAAGTGAAAATTGCTCGGAGTCCTGTTCCACAGTTTACACCCTCTGCCATCTCTATCACCCTGGCCTTGCTGGATTCCACTGCAGGGATCAACAGGGGTTTCTTTCCATTTGTCCATTTGCCTTCCTGCTGGGGGAAAGTCAAGCAACTGGCACCAAAACATCTCCCTCCATTTGGCTGTGTTCCCAGATATCCCTGGAGGCCAGACCTGCTTCCTTCCAGCATGTGCGCCTGCGCAGAACACTGCTGTGGCTGCTCTTTGATTTTATGCAACGTGTAATCAGCTGATCAGAAATCGGCCTTGTTCAGATGATTTAGAGCCCCTTCGCCAGCAGGACATCTCGGCAAGATAGTGCCCCGTAAGCCACCAGAGTCTCGACAAATGTCAGCTGGTTTCAACTGGGAGATACTTAAAGTCTAAGCAGAACCAGCTTGGGAATGGTAGCCAGGTCTCCTTGTACCTGTTTCCCAAGGGCGAGACAAGAAAGCCATCTAGGGTATGGGGTCACACAGAGTCGGACATGACTGAAGTGACGTAGCAGCAGCAGCAGAGGACGTTCCTAGAGGCTCAGGGGTAAAGAGTCCACCTGTCAATGCCGGGGACATGGGTTCGATCCCTGGTCCAAAAAAATCCCACATGCCACGGAACAACTAAGCTCGTGTGCCACAGCTATTGAGCCTATACTCTAGAGCCCAAGCTTCACAAGAAGGGAAGCCACCACAATGAGAAGCCCTCGGCCCAAAACTGAAGAGGAGCCCCCACCCTCAGCAACTAGAGAAAAAGCCCATGCGGTAACAAAGCACAGGCAAGAAACAAATAGATAAATAAAATTATATAAAGAAAAGAAAGCCATCTAGAGTGTCATATTTAAGAAAGTTCTTGCTCTAAGGGCTATGCCAGTGTAGGCTTGGAACCTGACAGTGAGTGCCACCTTAAATTTTGCAGGTGGACCTTTCACTTGCCTCTCTCTAGTCTCTGTATTGCTGTTTCATAAAATGGGTATAGGATTGTTATGACAATACAAAGAAATCCTGCATATAAAAGAGCTAGCACTCTTCTTGACATCTCTTTCCATCTCATTAGGGAAAATTATCAGGAATCTTGAATTCAGATTTATAATAGCAAGAGAAAAGCTTCGCTGAAAATATCAAATTCTATACAGCAGAGGAAGTCAGGTTTCATTTACAAATTTAAGCCACCTATATGCACAAACCACACGAAATTGTGGCCTGGCGTTAATGCAAACATCTCGCTAGGAACTGAGGACAGTTCTCCACTGTGTCCTGGGCAGGTGTTTTTTTTATCTCTTTGATCTGATGCTGCGCCATTCACTCATCTTCTTCAGCATCCCACATTGGCCTGCATCTAGGGCCCTTTTCCACTGTGGGTTCTCCTGCTTTGAATCAGGTCCCTGGAATGACCAGAATTCCCCTTCACTATGTGTAACAGTATTTCACATTTAGGACTTTATAGAGTTACTCACCACAGCCTCAACTCCTTGCTTCCAATTCTTCTAATTTAAGAGTCTTTGCTGAGTCTGGCTAATGGTTTGTCGATTTTATTTATCCTTTCAAAGAACCAGCTTTTTGCTTTGTTGATTTTTGCTATGGTCTCTTTTGTTTCTTTAGCATTTATTTCTGCCCTAATTTTTACGATTTCTTTCCTTCTACTAACTCTGGGGTTCTCTATTTCNTTATTTATTTCTATGTCTTATACTATTCCAACTCCCGTTTTAATAAGATCAGGTCATCTATGTCTTGTTATTGAAAAAACAAAACTCAGCTAATTACATCTGACTTTTTCCTGGTCACTCGTGTAATCGGATGAGTGTGGGGGAAATAGGATTTGGAGGTGGCAGACAAGTTCAAGGACTAACCAGGGTGTCACTCCCGACCACTCCTAACTCCTTATGCTCTTCCCCTTTCTGAGTCGGGTGGCTTGTCCTAAACTATGTCCTGCAGACAACAAAGGCCCTGAAGAAGTCTTTTTCAAGTTTTTAAAGCCTTACAGAGAATTCTTTTCTGGGTGACTTTCCTTGGATGCATTTATGTTNGAGTCGGGTGGCTTGTCCTAAACTATGTCCTGCAGACAACAAAGGCCCTGAAGAAGTCTTTTTCAAGTTTTTAAAGCCTTACAGAGAATTCTTTTCTGGGTGACTTTCCTTGGATGCATTTATGTTTGTGGTTAATCAGCAGTGTGGGACATCCCCCAGGCTCGGGTGACCCAGCAGCATCAGGTGAAGGAGAAGTATTTTCTGGACCAACAGTCCACTGGCTAAATCTTAAGAAACCCTGAGCTAAGGGATCCCCAGAAGAAAGCAATTATACCCACTGCTCAAAGGCAAAGCCCAGGACCTTTTAGCATCCCTGGTGCCCTGACACACCGTACTCCACCGCCTCTCATGTTTCAGTTGCACAGTGCTGAATGCTCTTCTCTGGATGAATCTGGCCCGCACCGTGTTCCACATGCCCTCAGGGTTTTGGAGCCCAGAGGACTCAGACTGAATTCTTTTTCGCTCCTTTTAATGTGGTCTTTTGACTGAGGTCAGAAGCGATGCACTCCATCCACAAAATAGTTTAAATGCTTTCCATATTCATTGTGAGGCCACAACAATATCTCCTGATTAAAAAGCTGTATCAAAGCTGAAGGGTGGCTGGCATAGCTTGCTTTGAAGGATGTTTCAATTATATTTCAGTGGTAGCAATAATATTAAGAAAGAAGAGCTAAAGGGAGCTTTCAACACCCCTCTTCTTTTACGCTTTGTCTCTTGATCATCATGGACACTTATCTCTGACAGGAAACTACTCCCCACCTTGAGAAAAAAAAATAATTATAACATTTGATTTTTGCACCCTCCTATGACACAATGTCACTGAAAGTGCTATTTGCAAAAGGTTAGGGAGCTGGCTTGACAGAGAATGAGAATTTTTAAGTTCAGAGGGGACCAGGTAAACATGTCCTGCCCAAAGGGATAATCGCTGTTGTGGTTTCTTTTCACTCCTCTGAAAAACAGGATCATACACGCTTCATTCAATTAAAAAGCCAGCTGCTAATTGCCTTCTAAGATAGGCAGTAAGTGTGATGGTTAGAGCATGACTCAGGGCTAGACTCTTCCAGTTCCAGCCTTGCTTTGTCTTCATAGGGATTTGGGGCACTTTGCTGGGTCTGTTTTGATACCTCCACTTCCTTGGCTGTAAAATAGGGATAAAATTAGCAGCCATCTCAGTGCCAGGCTCACAGTGAAGCACCACACAGGTAGCGGCTCTCATCCTGATGATGATATAAGACCTCAGGGCGAGCATAGTGGAGATGAGATGGGACTCATTCATTCACTGAGGATGCTCCGGGTCCAGAGGTGTGAACCGACATCCCTGCATCCAGAAAAGTGGGTGATAGTCCCCTATCTTAGAGGGACATGTTAAGCATGCTGGGAGCACATATTCTCCAATCCCCTAGTTAGAATGAGCAGACCTGGTGGGTACTGCTGTCACATCAGCCAAAGATGAGAGCTGTGGTCTCAGGGCTGTGTCTCCTGGGGACAGCTAGGGGTTAGGCTGAGGCAGGTGAAGGCTGCCCCAGGCAGAGAGATGGCTGCCATTTTTAGCCTTTGCCAGGGATGTCAGGATTAACGCATTCAATTCACAACGTCTAGGAAGTGGAGGTGAGATCCCAGAGGTGAAGGTCCAAGGGAAGCATTCCAGGAGCCAGAAAGTGAAGTGTGAGATGGAAGAGGGGAGTAACCGTAGCATTAACTCTTGTGTGGTTATGATCACTACCATTCTCCCATTCTCATTGGTGCTGTCGTGGTTGTTATAAGTTACTGTCAGCTCTTTCTTAGCTTTTCTTGCTGTACAACTCTGGATAACTTCCTTACCATAGAACTCCCTTTTTTCTTTGCTGGTTGGCCTCATGTGCCCAGCCTGCCCTGGTAGGGTTTATAATGACTCGCCCCCAGCATTAGCCCACAAGAGAAGATGGGATGAGCCCATGGCCTCCACTCCCCCGTCTTGTCTCACAGGGTGAAGACACCTCTCTTTTTATCCCCTTTTCCTGCCATTGGCATCTCTAATCATAACTGTGCAGCTGGGTCTCCGGATAAATGTGCTTTCTCCCACATTCTCTGATCAGGACACGCTGTCCTGCGTCTCATGCCCCTTCTGCTTTTCTGTATCATACTCCCTAAATGTGCTTTTTCTGGACCACCCTGTGAATTTTGCTTTACACACAGAGAGAGTATCTGGTCTTCCAGACCAGATTTCAGAGCTGTTTCCATCCAGTAGAAGGCCATCTGGGGTCTGCTGACCCACCTCATCAACAGAGTCATTCTTATTTTTTCTGCAGACATTTTTAAGTGCAACTGCTTTGAGAAGATATTAGAAACACTGTCATCAAGTCACGATGGTGTTGGTTGGGGAAAGGTTGTAATTTGTTAACCTATCTTGCCCTGCTGACTCAAAGCTCCTACACCCACCTCAGTTTAGCGATCGTTGCAGGGACTACTGGGAGCTTCCCCAGGAGCTCAGCAGTAAAGAATCCACCTGTTAATGTAGGGTTTGATCCCTGGCTTGGGAAGATCTCCTGGAGAAGGTAATGGCAACTGACTCCAGTATTCTAGCCTGGGAAATCCCATGGACAGAGGAGCCTGGCGGTCTTCAGTCCGTGGGTTTACAAAGAGTCGGACACAACTCAGTGGTTAAATGCCAACAGTGACGCTACAGGTCAGCACCACTTGATAAACCTCAGGTTAGCACCCTAAAATAGTTCTTCCATGTCAGCAGTGATGTGTTTTCAGCAGACTTGAGCAGTTAGGAACTGCTAGTATTGACTTTTGATTTGAAGGCATTAGGAATGGCAAATCCACATGACAGAGTCACCTTTTTCATTGCAATGCAGCCTTTTGGCATAGATGGAATCTTTGGCATGCGAGTTTTCATACAAATAGTGTCATCTGAATCCTTTCAACAGGAGATAATGACACAAGAACTCTGGGGACCAAGGGAACATTCTTGAAATGAGGACTTTCAAGTGGCACAAAGCAAGGTAAGCCTTCTTATTTGTGGCCTTCTAATCCCCCCTTTTTTTCCCCCTCTGATTATGGGATTGTTGTTGCTGTTTGGTCACTGAGTCATGTCTGACTCTTCGATCCCATGGACTGAAGCATGCCAGACCTCCCTGTCCCTCAGTATCTCCTGGAGTTTGCCGAAGTTTGATTATGGAATGGCATCTAAGAAATGAATCAGTTTGAGAATCAAGGCCTCCTTTCTCAAACAGCCCCACTGCTGTTGTAGAACTCCTTTGTGAGCCCAAAACCAGGAGCCCTGACCTGCAAGACAAGTCAAAATAATTTTTTTTTCCCGTTCAGATTTTATAATTTGGGACACTGAGGCTCAGGGCAATGATACAGTCCCCAAACAATGACAATGATAAAACTGATAATGAGAATGAAAATCAGGATGTGTTGTGCATTTTTCCACTGGCTATGCCCTGCTCTTGGGTACTGATTCATTCAATCCTCACCAAAATCCAAGGTTTTATTATTGCTCACAGAAGAGAGAGGTGATATAACTTATTCAGATCCATTGGCTAGGAGGTGAAAAGCCAGGGGCTGGTGAAACTTTTCATTTTACCCAAATGCTTCATTATCATCTCCTTTAGAGAAATAATTTTATCTGAAGTCATACACACACCTCTGTCTTTGGATCAATCATCACTTGGTTCAAATAATCTAACACCCAATCTCAAGGAAGGCTTAAAGCTGAACTGAGCATCCCTGGCCTCCATCAGGCACAGACGTCAGCAAGGGGAAAAACTGTTCCCTTCACCTGCCTCTTCTGACTCCGAAGTGAGTCCTCATGTCTCAGTTGAATGTGACAGCCTGGTAAAGCGAATTTGAAAAAAAAGCAACACAAAAATGTGGCTTTGGGAGTGTGTGTTGTGGGTGTACAACTCCTGATCCTCCCACGGTACAGAGCAATCTTCTAAACAGCAGCGTTTTTGTGTCTTGCCCTGTGCAGACAGGCAGCCTCCAGCCCTCCGACCCCCACCCCTCCTGCCGTGGGATCAGCGGGGCACATGTGGCCTTGACCTTGGCTGTCTGGCAGTCGTCTCAGAGGAAAGACAGAGGCAGATGGAGGGCTCCTGATATTTAATAGGGGCTCGACCTTCCCCATGGCATGCTGTGAAAGGGGACACAGGGCCTGAGGGGAAAGGGGAGTCTTAAGACCAAGCCAGACACTGGTACCTCCACTGTGTCAAAACACACCAGGGCATGGAGCCTAGCTTCCGTGTCCCTAAACATGAGAGAGAGAGAGTGGCTCGGGTCTCTGGAAAAGGGAGCAAGGATGTCCTCTGCCTCCCCCACTCTGCAATGGTCTGATGCTCTTGGCGAGGCCAAGCAAGAAACAAAGGGGAAGACAGGCTCTCCCTCTACAGTGGAAGAATCTTCAGAGAGGATTTCGTCCCCTGTACATTTTGTATCCCTTTTGGATGAAGTCACTGAAGCCCAGAAGGAAGAACTGACATGGTTTGGGACCAAAGAGGATTGAGAGGATCATGACATGGTCCTCAGCCTGGACCCCCAGACTCTTCTTGTGTCTGTTGCTGCTGCTGCTGCTGAGTCGCTTCAGTCATGTCTGACTCCGTGTGACCCCATAGCCGGCAGCCCACCAGGCTCCCCCGTCCCTGGGATTCTCCAGGCGAGAACACTGGGGTCGGTTGCCATTTCCTTCTCCAACGCATTATGTCTACCCCTCTTTGATTTCTACTTATGACACTGGTGGTGGTGGTTTAGTTGCTCAGTTGTGTCAGACTGTTGTGACCCCATGGACTGTAGCCCACAAGCCTCCTCTGTCCATGGGATTCTCCAGGCAAGAACACTGGAGTGGGTTGCCATTTCCTTCTCCAGGGGATCTTCCCAACCTGGGGATTGAACCTGGATCTCGTGCACTGCAGGCAGATTCTTTACTGACTGAGTTACTAACACTACAATATTAAATGTTTTAAAATTAGCAATTTAAAAAAATGCAAAGTGCAGCAATCGTCATGTAGGAAGTAAGACTGCTTTCTTCAAATGCTGTTCCAGGATAGGGTGCTATGAGGGGTCCAGCAGGGTGCAGAGGGAGGAACTTGCAGGAAGGCAGGCCTGGGTGGGGACTGCAGCTTGCAGCTACCTGCTCATTATTCTGGGAGCCTCAGTTTCTTCTGTTCTAAAGCAAGGCAGTGAATGTGCATCTTCAGCTTTGGCCTTGTGATTGAATGAGTTTATGAACTACTGAACACCCTCTAATACACAGTAGGTGCTCTGTAAGTGGCGTCCGTTTCTATGAAATAGGTTTCATAATAAATGTCCTTCCCGGATGGCTCAGTGGTAAAGCATCCACCTGCAGTGCAGGAGACACAGGAGACATGGGTTTCATTCCTGGGTCAGGAGCATCCCCTGGAGGAGGGCACAGCAGCCCACTCCAGTATTCTTGCCTGGGAAATCCCAGGGACAGAGGTTTCCTGGCAGGTTACAGTCTATAGGGTCACAAAGAGTCAGGCAGGACTGAAGTGACTAAACTCACATGCATAAAAGAAAAAAAATAGTAGCCAGAAGATATATTTTAATAGATTCAGTTCAGTTCAGTTCAGTTCAGTCGCTCAGTCGTGTCCGTCTCTTTGCAACCCCATGAATCACAGCACGCCAGGCCTCCCTGTTCATCACCATCTCTCGGAGTTCACTCGGACTCACGTCCATCGAGTCCGTGATGCCATCCAGCCATCTCATCCTCGGTCGT
>SJYW01053465.1:68050-79473 GCA_006410735.1 Raphicerus campestris | reverse complement strand
ACACACACACACACACACACACACACACACACACACACACACACACAGATACGTATATATGCATTAGTCAATCGTGTCATACTCTTTGTGACCCAAAGAGTCACACTGTAGCCCACCAGCCTCCTCTGTCCAAGGGATCCTTTAGGCAAGTATACTGGACTGGGTTGCCATTTCCTTCTCTAGGGGATATTTCCCACCCAAGGATCGAACCCACATCTCCTGTTGCAGGCAGATTCTCTACCATCTGAGACACAAGGGAAGCCCATATATATGCCTACATTTTTTTAAGTTCTTTATTTCTGCCCAAAGACACCATTTTCTTGTTATTTAAGTTTGTGTTAGAAATGCATTTATTTGGACTTTGAAAATTTCGTTTTTCTGGACTTCCATGGCAGAAGTCCACTTGCAGTTTGAAATGCCACCAGCACCTCTCTTCCCTTCTCTCATAATTGATCTGCTTCCAAATTTAAAACATAGTTGCAGCCACACCAGCGTCTGGCGGGGGCCATGTGCCCTAAATCACGGCCGTGTCTGTCATCCGACCCTTCCTCCCGCAGTCTGTTGGAAAGCCCATGCACGCTTCTTCCTCTAACCTGGGATCAAACGATGTTTCCCACCCAAATCTGATTAAACGCGCCCTCCCTCGCTGCAGCCCATATGGCATGGAAATGCAGGCTGCCTTTCTCATTTTTCCAGACTCCAGGGTCAGACAGTGCCCAGACACGCAAATAATAGTCAAATTATACAGGAAGTTGTCAGAGGAGCCCGAACACAGACAGAGGCAACCCCTGACCCCACAACTGGTCAAAGGTCTGGTTCAAGTTTCTCCTTCTTAATCTGTCACCACAGCAACATTAAAAACAGCCCTTTGAATGAAACCATGTATAGATTCTACTCTTTTTTTTTTTCTTATTATGAAAGTTTTGCTTTTACTGCAACTTTCAATCTTATTACCTTCAAATGACACTGACAGTTCTCATCTGAGAAGACGTATTTATAATATTAAAAGAGGAGGGTTTTTTTTTCTCTCTCTCTCTCTCTTTCAGGAAAGGCCCCAACTTAAGATATTTTTTCCTCACTAAATTTAGATGTAGACCTTTTTTTTTTCTTTCCAAGTCAGAAAAGGCACCGATAAATATGACTGTCTGCCTCACACACATCAAAACTTTGAGCATCTCCCCACAATCCTAAAAATATTTTCAGATCCACAGCAGGCTGCAAGAGAATGAACAAAAAATAATACAGTGGAATAAGGAGAAACTGTCATCCAAGAAAGACAAGGAGGCAAGATGTAGGAGAATCCCCAAAGTTGTATATAAAGGCCAAAAAGAATTTGTTGAAATGCTACAGCAGTGAAGATGAAACCTGATGTTTTCTAAGCCCTCCTCTGTGATAACAGACCTTACCTTCCTGTGTCCAGAGCAGAAGGGGATGCAGAAGGGAAAGTTGGTCATGTGAGTCTGCATTTTTTCTGTTTTCAGGGTGATATCAAGATAGCCATGTCAATGACTGAAAATGCAAAACATTTGTGCTTCCTACGTCTTGTGCGTTTTTTAAATTGTGATTGATGGTGGTGTCAGTGACATTCCCTGGGTCAGCCTCTGCTGGAGGAAATTGATGGTGATCTTGGCGTGGACACTGAGAAACTTGTGAGGAAGAACGCTCATGTGCTGGATGCGCTCCAGTGAAGATTTCGGAAGTGCATAGAAGGAAGGAATAGGTGGGCCTTAATCCTCACAAGGAGAAGGATCTCGGTCCAGTTCATTTCCCGACAAGCCCCAAACACTTAAAACATTGGACTGACACAGTCAATATTTGTTGAATAAATAAATCAATTAATATATTGCCCATTTTAACAATTTTTAAAATGTTTTTTTCTTATCTGGACAGTTTTTAATGTCTTCACGGAATTTGTTACAATATTGCTTCTGTTTTATGTTGTTTGGATTTGGGCCATGAGGCATGTGGAGTCTTAGCTCCCTGGCCAAGGACTGAAAGCACACTCCATCCGTTGGAAGGTGCTATCTTAACCACTGGACCACTGGGGAAGTCCCAAAACAAACGATTTTAAAAAGTGTTAGGGGCTATAAACCATTCAGGGAATGGTAAATCCCTCAGGCAACCCACTCCAGTACCCTTGCCTGGAAAATCCCATGGGCAGAGGAGCCTCGTAGGCTGCAGTCCATGAGGTCGCTAAGAGTCGGACACGACTGAGCGACTTCCCTTTCACATTTCGCTTTCATGCACTGGGGAAGGAAATGGCAACCCACTCCAGCGCTCTTGCCTGGAGAATCCCAGGGACGGGGGAGCCTGGTAGGCTGCCATCTATGGAGTTGCGTAGAGTCAGACATGACTGAAGTGACTTAGCAGCAGCAGCCCCAGCAGGCATATACCAAAAAGAGTGATCAAGCTGGAATTTTACTGCATCAGAAAAGGATTCTGTAGATTATGAAAATCCAATAATTATTCAATTAAGCAATTAGGAAGTTGCTATTTTCACCTTAAATTTCTAGATGTAAGCAGTGAAAGGCTGGAATAGTAGCAGCTTCACAATATCATTTAACACTCAGGTTCATTGTATCTTTCTGCTATTCCATTACAGGTATATCAACTACTGCTCTTTGGTTATAAACTACTTTCTTAGAACCAATCATCACATCTGTATTCAAAGTAGAAAGAAGGAAAGCTAACTAGGAGTAGCCATATTTGTCCCTTTTATTTAAAAAAAAAAAAAAAAAACTTTTCCCTAAAGACCATTAGGGACCCCCAGTCTTAGTCATGTCTTTAGCATAAATTCAGATCTGATAAGAATGATTTCTTGTTAATGACAGAAAAATAGTGCCCTGTTACTTAGGACATTCCAGTTGTTTTAGGAGATGAACTGAGAACACTAGGAACTAAGGATTAAGACCAAATAAGTCATCATTTTTCATTATACCTTAGCATGTGAGTAATTAACTGAAGATACAGGGAGAACAGACATCAAAATCTACTCCCTACTGAAAACCTTGGTGCTCCAAATCCCTTTGATGTGACTCAGGCAGACCTTACTATAGGCTGCAAAGGCCATGAGTTGGACTCTCCTTGAACCTGAATGTNGTGAGTAATTAACTGAAGATACAGGGAGAACAGACATCAAAATCTACTCCCTACTGAAAACCTTGGTGCTCCAAATCCCTTTGATGTGACTCAGGCAGACCTTACTATAGGCTGCAAAGGCCATGAGTTGGTCTCTCCTTGAACCTGAATGTATACCTGGGTCCATCACGCTATTGCATGGAAATCTTGCAAATAAGACAGAATCTAAACTCTAACATGTAGTATAGGACTTGTTATGCTGTCATTTCCGTCCATACACAGAACTCTTTTACTTGATTCTTGTGATCCTTCCAGCCTCTTCTTTAAACTCAGCCTCCTTTCAACCCCTAAATGTTTGCACATACCAGAACCTCAGCCAACAATACTACCTCCTGCCTTCTTATCGGGCTTCCCTGGTGGTGCAGAGGTTAAAGCGTCTGCCTGCAATGTGGGAGACCTGGGTTCGATCCCTGGGCAGTCCTTGAAATGTTGGCTCAGATGGCCTTTCCTTTAGGAAGCCTCCTCACCATCCCAGAGAGATGGGGACAGGTGCCCACTGTCTTGTGACGCACACCACCCTGTGCTCTCGTGGCTTCCAGAACAACTTTCTTAGGGCAGTGAATTCCCCTTTGGACCTCTAGAGCCCCTTGCACTATCATTAGTAAAGGCTACAGGGGTATAATAGTACATAAAACAGAACATCCTTTGCTATCTGGAAGTTCATGCTCTAGTGGAGAAGATATTTAAAAACATAGTAAGTAAATTATATCATATATTCAATATTCAGTTCAGTTTAGTTCAGTCGCTCAGTCGTGTCCAACTCTTTGCGACCCCATGAATTGCAGCACGCCAGGCCTCCCTGTCCATCACCAACTCCTGGAGTTCACTCAGACTCACGTCCATCGAGTCAGTGATGCCATCCAGCCATCTCATCCATATGAGTAATTACTAAAAGCTGGGCTTCCCAGGTGACTTAGTGGTAAAGAATTTGCCTGCCAATGTAGGAGACATGGGATCAGCCTCTGGGTCAGGAAGATCCCTGGAGAAGGAAATGGCAGCCCACTCCAGTATTCTTGCCTGGGAAATCCCATGGGCAGAGGAGCCTGCAGGCTACAGACCAAGAATTCGCAGAGAAGTCAGACAGGACTTAGCAACAAAAATAACAACAAAACAATAATAATAGGAAAAAGTGCACCAGAGGATGAAAGGAATGTCAACAGTGGGAAAAGTAGACACATTGGGTAAAAAAATACCAGCAAAAACTTCACTTAAACATTATGCTGAACTCATCTATCCAGTCATCCATTTACCCATCCATTCATCCAGCCAGCCAGCCAGCCAGCCACTCATCAATCTATCTGCCCATCAATCCATTCATCTATTCATCAAGTCACTCATTCATTCACATTCCTTCACCCATCATCCTTCCATCCTACTAAGCAACTAGCCATTCTTTCAGTTATCCATCCAGTTATACAAAAAGAAGTATGCATTCGATATTTTACTTGTTCATTCATCGATCCATCCATCTATCCACTAATCCATCAAGTTATTCAGAAGTTAGTTGGTTCATTTACTCATTCATTTTTTCACCAATTCATTTAGTCATCCATCCATTTAACTTACTTACTTTTTTTCAAATATCCATTCACATAACAGATATTCATTATCTATCATTATCATAACTCTTTCATTATCCTTCAGCACTAGGAAAAACAAAAGGGTGGCAGCGAGGCAGTCAGAGGGAAAATTTCCCAGGCCATCCCAATTGTAAATGTTCAAATGTGTTTGATCTAAGCACCCGTGTCCTTGCTGGAGCCTCTGCTTGGACCCTAAGTGCTGGCAGTGAGCTCCTGGGATGTCAGATAAAGGGACAGCAGTAGCAAGTGCCTTATCACAGCCTAATACTACTAAAAGGATGTTATCAGGCTTAGCCCTGTCGCCTTGAACCATAAATAAATAATGCACACCTTTCACAGTTAATATTCATCTAGATTGTCTCCATATGTTATTTACCAAAAGGTGTAGCTTCTCCCTAGGTCCAAAAGCCTTGGTTCCACAGTAAAGGCCATGCTGACTTCAGGGAAAATATTAGGGCGCATTCACACTTTGAAGCTGCATTTACCCGATGTTGCTGTTCAGTTGCCAAGTCATGTACGGCTCTTTGCAACCCCACAAATTGCTGCACGCCAGGTCTCCCTGTCCTTCACCATTTTCTGGAGTTTACCTACCCAACCTCAAAACATAAAGTGGGATAGACAGATTAGTAAAAGAAAAAGTAGAGAGCACATGGCAATAATCAAAACAAGATCAATATACACATGGATCAGAAGCCCAATGCATAAATGAAAGTAATCCCACAGGCCACCAGAGTTGAAGTTTGGAAGCAAGAATAGAAATTAAGGTTTTATATCCTGAGGGACAACATTTTTTCTTTAACCTACTATATCTGCAGTATTATTATTTTAACATGTAATCAACGTAAAATATATTGATGCGGTAATTTATATTATTTTCTTTGTACTAAAGCTTCAAGTGCCGGTGTGTGGATTTTACACGTATGTGTGGGTGCATGCTCAGTCACTCAGAGCTCTCTGACTCTTTATGATCCCATGGACTGTAGCCCATCAGGCTCCTCTGTCCATGGCATTTTCCAGGCAAGAATACTGGAGGGGGTTGCCATTTTCTTCTCCAGGGGATCTTCCCAACCCAGGGACTGAATCTGCTTCTCTTGTGCCTCCAACATTGGCAGGCAAAATTTTACACATATGGAACATTTCTTTGCAGACTAGCCGTGTTCAGGTTCTCAATAACTCTATGATGCCACTGGTTATTAATTGGATATCACAGGTCTGAAAGTTGAGGGCCAGTGGGAGTAAAATGTGGGGAGGGAGATGATAAAAGCTTTTTCTCATTGGACAGTAGAGGACCACTGGGCATTGACACAGAAATGGGTCAGTTAAGATCCTAGTGAGCTGAAGTAGGCACTTGTGTCCCTTTTGTACGCATAGGGAAGCCTAGGAACAGACCGATTCAGTGACCTGCCCACAGTGGCAGGGTCAGGAAGCAGTTGCTTGTGAACCGGAATCCAGGATGCTGAAATTCGTGTGGCAGTGTGCAACTGCTGCCTTTATGGATATTAAGCTGTGCGCAAGGGAAGCATACGTTCTATGTACCTCTCAGCCCAGGACGTGTGCCTTCTTCCTCTGCCATGACTTCCTGCCTTGCACAGTCGCAGGGGAGCCACTTAGCCAGCTGGTGCCATCACCCCTTCCCCCTTCCTTTCCCTGGTTCCCCTGCTCAAGGAACCACCGATCCACATGTCCACTGCCCCGCCCTTGTTTCCTCTCAATTCTCAGCGGCCTGGGTGGGGAGAGCCTCATTTCTCTAACATCTAGTGCATGATGACAGACAAATGGATCTTTGGAGCTGCCAACCAGGAAACCAAGATGCAGACATTAAAATAAATTAAGAAAAAAGTACCTTGTCATTTCCCTTGTTTGCTTCATCAACACTCCAGTAAATCACCAGAAAGCACTTAGCAAGGACACAAGTTTCTGATATAAATAATAAGACCCTTTGTCACTGACAGAGCTCCAGAAGNTACCTTGTCATTTCCCTTGTTTGCTTCATCAACACTCCAGTAAATCACCAGAAAGCACTTAGCAAGGACACAAGTTTCTGATATAAATAATAAGACCCTTTGTCACTGACAGAGCTCCAGAAGCCAAACTGGCTGCTTAGGCAAGAGGTGAAGGGTAGGTTTCCAGGTGGCGCTAGTGGTAAAGAACCCACCTGCCAAAGCAGGGGACATAAGAGATATGGGTTTGATCCCTGCATTGGGAAGATCCCCTGGAGGAGGGCATGGCAACCCACTCCAGTATTCTTACCTGGAGAATCCCATGGACAGAGGAGCCNCTGCCTTTTATGGTGGTGTCCAGCAAACTTACTTTTCCTATTATTTTTGTCATCCCAGACAAACAAAGGAGTCCTTCGATTTCAACAATGGTTATTACCGATAACACGTTTTAAACTTGATTGAATTTGGCAGGTTGGTGAGAAGTCAACAAGAAAAAGCTCTCCACAGCCCTAGTTACTGTCATGTTTCCATTAGAAAATGCACATCACCATCAGCATTCACCATCGCCAAAACCGCCGCTACCATCACCTCTGCCAAGACGTCACCCCACCACCACGACCTCATCCACCACCACTGTTTCTCTGCCTCCACCACCACCTCCACCGTCATCACCATGGCAACCACCATCATCATCATCAAACCATCTTCACCCTTTCCATAATCACTGACACCATGGCCAGCTCCACACTTCATCTTCCACTCAAGATTCAGAGAGAAATGTGGCTCTGGAAATCTTTTTCAAGCGGACACAATTTTCCTTGCCCTTCCTTGCCTTCATTTATACCCAAGCCTAAAAGTGTATATTCCATTGACTAATTCCATTTTCATTTGTCATTCTAAGGAAAGTCCAAATGTGAATTTTTTTAAAAAGATATCTCCTGACTCTTTATCCATAATTTAAAAAAAATGCAGTTATAAATATCAAGTGATTTTGAAATGGTCAAGTAAATTATGAAATAGCCTAGTGATGGTCTAGGTACAATTATTAAAAATATTTTCTGAGAATTTTTAATGTTAGTTCCAGTTATGAGCAAAAATACAGAAAAACAAAGACTGGAATAAAACCTACATCATAATGTTCCCAGCAGTTTCAACTAGGTGATTAATTTATGATAGAGTTTAATATTTTTATACTTGTTTGCATTTTCTAATTTTTCTCTAATGAGAAAATNTTTAATGTTAGTTCCAGTTATGAGCAAAAATACAGAAAAACAAAGACTGGAATAAAACCTACATCATAATGTTCCCAGCAGTTTCAACTAGGTGATTAATTTATGATAGAGTTTAATATTTTTATACTTGTTTGCATTTTCTAATTTTTCTCTAATGAGAAAATATTTTGCCTATAATTTCAAAAATATTTTAAGGAAAGCATAAATGATCTTCTTTTACATTTCAAAGCACAATAAAAAAAAAAATCACCTGGTCTGAGAAGTCTTCCCTGGCTCTGTTTGAAATTAATTCCACCTCTGTCATCCTTAGGTCACCAAGAATATTGTCCATACCTCTCTCTATCAGACATACTTTACATCCTAACATATACTGTTGATTTTTCTATACCTGCCTATATCCATTCAGGTGAATTCAGACTAACCACATACTGGGAACTTCGTTCTCTTCTTTCCTCTCTCTCTTCCTCCTTTTCTCCCTTCCTTCCCTTCTCCCTCCTCCATCCATTCTCTTTTCCTCTCACAATATTTATTGAGCATCTATTATAAGCCAAGAACTATTCTGGGCTTGAAAGAGGAGAGTGAAAAAGTTGGCTTAAAACTCAACATTCAGAAAACTAAGATCATGGCATCTCGTCTCATCACTTCATGATAAATAGATGGGGAAACAATAGAAACAGTGAGAGACTTTATTTTGGGGGGCTCCAAAATCACTGCAGATGGTGACTGCAGCCATGAAATTAAAAGATGCTTACTCCTTGGAAGAAAAGTTATGACCAAACTAGACAGCATATTAAAAACCAGAGACATTACTTTGCCAACAAAGGTCCATCTAGTCAAAGCTATGGTTTTTCCAGTAGTCATGTATGGATGTGAGAGTTGGACTATAAAGAAAGCTGAGTGCCAAAGAATGGATGCTTTTGAACTGTGGTGTTAGAGAAGACTCTTGAAAGTTCCTTGGACTGCAAGGAAATCTAACCAGTGTTTAGTAGGAAATCAGTCCTGAATATTCATTGGAAGAACTGATGTTGAAGCTGAAACTCCAATACTTTGGCCACCTGATGCAAATAGCTGACTCATTTGAAAAGACCCTGATGCTGGGAAAGATTGAAGGAAGGAGGAGAAGGGCACGACAGAGGATGAGATGGTTGGATGGCATCACCGACTCAATGGACGTGAGTTTGAGTAAACTCCAGGAGTTGGTCATGGACAGGGAGACCTGGCATGCTGCAGTCCATGGGGTTGCAAAGAGTTGGACATGACTGAGTAACGGAACTGAACTATTCTGGGCATTTGGGAAGTACTGGTGAGGCACACAGGCAAACATTATCCCCTCACAGGGCATATTGAGCTCTATACTACACTGTCTGCTAGGGATACAGCAGATAAATAAATACAATAGAATAAAATGCCACTATTGCTGAGCAGTTTGCTTTTCCCTGTAATCCTCTCTCTTTTCCCAACACACACACACACCAGGGGCATCACACAGACCTCAGCTGGAAGGGTGGCTACTGATGAGGCCTGAGCCCTGCTCCCTTGCCACGGAGCTTAGGTTTCATGGATCCAAAGGGACACCCATGAGAACACCTGATCCCTTTTCCCTCAGCAGCTCCCCAGGGAGCAGGGATGAAGGACTGAGGCATGAGCACCTGTTCACCAGTAACTGGGCCAGATGCCCACCTCTGAGTCCAGACAGGCCACTTGCCTGCCAGAGGACAGCCTGGGGCCAGCTCTCCCCAAGCCTATTAACAAGGTGTGATCAGCCAGCCCTCTGGGGCAGCCCTTTGACTACTTTGAGAACGAGGGGAGTTCTCCAGTCGCTTGGAGGTAAACTTAGCAGGATGTGTCTTTGGTCCACAGCAAATTCACCTACAATCTTTCTTGCTCACAGCAAAAACAAAACAAAACTTGCATCTTAGTCTTGGACAAGAAACATGAGAATAGAGAAGACCACTCTCACCCAACTGAACCATCAAGTCTGATCCTTAAAACTTCAAAAGCCATCAACATTTAATTTAATTTTACTACATGTACCCACTTCCCCCTGCCCTGAAAGGACTAGAGAAACCTGGCAAAAATGTACCTGAAACAGCCAAATAGATATAAGTAAAGAATTTAGGCAAATTGGGAAATATTTCAGGAGAAAGATCTTCTGCTGGGATGAAGTGAGTGCCCAAGGTGAGAGTCTATTTTGAAAGTCACATATGGTCTTTGGTTTCCTCATGATTGGAGAAACAGGGTTATTTACCTGAGTCTCTGCATCTATAACATAAAACAAACCATTTCCTCCAGAGTAGTCTTGTGCTTTCTGAAAAAAGAACCTAGAAATTACTTCTGAGGCTCTTCAACAGTGCCCCCTCCCCAAAAATCTGCAGGTAGTGACCACAGCCTCATTTTTAGGGTGTGGCTTCTCACATGACCCCTGAGAGAGGGCTGATGCTTGGTGTCAGTACTAGTATGGAGGATCGATGGTCAAATCAACTCAATGCAAATTCCTACAGAGTCGTGACTCTTAGATGGGCTGACCTAGGATAGGAATGAATTCCAGAGTCTCCTGGAGAAATGTCTGGGCAATGATTCTTCCAGCTCTATTATGGATGGGAATAAGAGGCAGAGAAATGAAGGATGGACTCCTTACAACTTCTGGACATCTCTTCAAGGTCATGAGCAAAAGTACTGCCTAGTATACTTCTGAAACAGGAAGGAAGGAGACGGGCACAGCTTCTAAAAGAATGATATAGCCCTTAAGGATAAGATACAAGCCGGCTGGAACAAACTAGTCCAAGATGGCAGAAGATTCAACTTCCAGTGGACCTTGAATCTCATTAAGTGCTCACTATAATACATCTATTTCTGCTTTATTGACTATGCCAAAGCCTTTGACTGTGTAGATCACAATAAACTGTGGAAAATTCTGAAAGACATGGGAATACCAGACCACCTGACCTGTCTCTTGAGAAACCTGTATGCAGGTCAGGAAGCAACAGTTAGAACTAGACATGGAACAACAGACTGGTTCCAAATAGGAAAAGGAGTACGTCAAGGCTGTATATTGTCACCCTGCTTATTTAATTTATATGCAGAGTGCATCATGAGAGATGCTGGGCTGGAAGAAGCACAAGCTGGAATTAAGATTGCTGGGAGAAATATCAATAACCTCAGATATGGAGATGACACCACCCTTATGGCAGAAAGTGAAGAGGAGCTAAAAAGCCTCTTGATGAAAGTGAAAGAAGAGAGTAAAAAAGTTGGCTTAAAGCTCAACAGGCAACTAAGATCATGGCATCTGGTCCCATCACTTCATGGCAAATAGATGGCGAAACAGTGGAAACAGTGTCAGACTATTTTGGGGGGCTCCAAAATCACTGCAGATGGTGATTGCAGCCATGAAATTAAAAGAAGCTTACTCCTTGGAAGGAAAGTTATGACCAACCTAGATAGTGTATTCAAAAGCAGAGACATTACTTTGCCAATAAAGGTCTGTTCAGTCAAAGCTATGGTTTTTCCTGTGGTCATGTATGGATGTGAGAGTT
>SJYW01053465.1:36658-51228 GCA_006410735.1 Raphicerus campestris | reverse complement strand
AACAGGAAAATCCCTTCAGTGAGTAAAGTCACTACCAAACAGCAGATCCAGGCATACAAACCCATATCTGCCTGACTCCAAAGCTTGCACCACTGCTAACCTGTTTTCGTCTGTCTTATGTCCTGGAGCAACCTCTCCCACCTTCCAGTTCAGGTGTTGTTCAGTGAATCGCCATACAGTGTATGGGTGCAGCCCACCATCGGTCCCTTCCTTCCAGAGAGGTAGACCTTGAGACTCGGAGAGGTGACACTTCTCCAAAACTGTACAACTGATCCCTGTTGGGGTCAGGATGCAAAGTCCAGGTGCTCCAGTCTGGGGTTGAATGTCCTCCCCAGCACCTCTCCAGGCTGTCTTGCTCTCTTTATTTCAGCTAGCACGGTGACCCAGCCCAGGAAGGGTCTACCCTGCCCCTTCGGTTATTCTGATCAAAAGAAAGCCTGTGACTTCATGGAGATTTCACTGCCAAAGTCCAACCCCCAAGCCCAATAGAACTGGACAACCACAAACTCAGAAAAGGTTAGGGATTCACTCTGCTTCTTAATCACTGGGTTGAGGCCAGATTCCTAATGTCTTAGCCCCCAGATCAGGGCTCTTCTCATATACTAACTGCTGAGCTGAAAACCCAAGAGACAGGGCTCAGGCCACGGGGTCCTCCATGGACTGGTTCCTGATGAAGTCCTTCCCACCCTTGATGAGAGCTGCTGGAGAAAAAATCAGATTTCTACTCATTCACTTCCTTTTAATCTCTTCCCTCCCTCTCTCCTTTCTTCCTCCCCTCCTTCCTTTCCTTTTATCTCTTCTTCCTTTCTTTTTTATTAAAAAATACATTTGGATTTGAAACAAAACTTGCAAAAAAAGTAAAAAGAATTTCTGTATACTCTTTAACCAGTTTCCCTAAGTTAATATTTACCACGATCTCTACAGATTGATGGATACGTAGACAGGCAAATCAATGGGCACAGATTTGTACACAAACACACACTCAATATTATTTGTTTTCCTGAGTCATTTGAGAGTGAATTGCACTCTCCTTTACCCATAAATACGTCAATGTGTGTTTTCTAGAAATAAGGATACTCTCCTATATCCCCTTAGTACACAATAAAACCAGGAATCCAGCACTAACATAGCACCACAATCTAACTCATGGATCAGATGCAAATTTTGCCAGTTATCTCAATATTGTTCTTTACAGCAAAATAGATTTCCAGGTCCAGGATTGAATCCGGGATCCACACTGAATCTCGCTGTCCTGCCTCTTCAGTCGCCCTTATCTGGACCATCTCGCAGTCTCCCTTTACCTGTCATGAGCCTGCCGTTTGTGAGGAGCACGGGACAGATATTTTGCAGAACGTCCTTTCATTTGAGTGTGCCTGCTGCTTCCTGGTGATTCAGTCCAGGAACTGTGCAGGAAATGCCCCAGAAGCAATTCCAGGTCCTCCTGGACACACCATGTCAAGAGGTGAGTGGTGGTGAGCGGTCCCATTATTGACGACCAGTTGGTTAAAGGTGCATCCGCCAGGTGTGTGCACCGTAAAGGTGCTCTTTTCCTCCTGCTGACGGAGAAGCATCCCGCTGTAAGATACGTGGAACCTCTGTATCCTTTTCTCGTCATCCTTTGGTGCCTGGGTCAGGTTTTACTATGATGCTTGCCAAATGGTGATTGCCTAATGCCTTGCTTCCTTCTGTGTTTGTTAGCTGGCACCTTAGGGTAAGAAAGAGCTTTCTATTCTCGCCAGTCTGCTCAGTCATTCATTTGTCCTTTCATTTGTATTGATACAGGCTTAGGGATTTGTACTCATTCAAGTGTCTATTTTTCCCTCTGTCTTCATTCTCTCTCTCACACACAGGCGCACACACACACACACACACACACACACACAAGCAGGAAACACAGATCCTGGGAGAGTGGCAAGGAGAGCAGGTACTCAAACAGCATGGTGAGTGCTGAGACTCTGACCTCAGAGAGAGTCCTGCTGCGAGGAGGCTGGTGGGGGAGGCCGGGGCTCGAGTCCTGCTAAAAGGCTCTGTGATAGGGTTCGCTGTCTCTCCTGCCCTCAGCAGAGAGGCTTAAATATCTCCTTCTTGGACAAACAGATCAATACAAGCTTTTTAACATCTTCAATGAGAGCTCATTAATGCTCTCTGGGTGTCCTCCTGCAGCCGGGCTGACCTGAGAGGAGCAAGGAAACTGAGCTGCAGACAGATAATTATCCCAGGGGTAACACTGCAGATCAGCGCCTGGCAGAATGTGAATTGTTTTCCTAATTATTTAGGACAGCAGCTAGTAGGAGTGCAAACTAATTGAAAATACATTATGATTTATCTGCGTTAGCCAAGCCAAGCCTGTGTGTTGGGTTAAATGCTCAAAGATGGGCGTGCGGGGTTCTTCCTCTTTATGGCCCACCCCCTGGTCCCATAGACTAGCACAGAGGTCTTCTGGGTCTGGTGATGTAAAGGATGAGAAAGAACTTAAAAAAAAAATTCTCAGAAGGAGATAATAACAATGAAGGCATTTTCCAAAGACTCAGGGACAACCTACCTTTTGGGGAATTCATTCTTCAGCAGCTAATACTTGGTCCCCGTCACTTTTGCTCATGGAACACCCTTATCAAATGTCTTTGACTTTTTGATGTCAGCTTCTCCTGAGAGCAGACTCTCCTGTAAAAAGGGTGAGGGATTGTCAGGGGCCCTGTACATGTCCCTTCACAAAATCTCATAGAATAATAGTTCCTTTCAAGGGGTTAGGCCAGGCAGTAGTCTGTTTGGCATGATAAACTTTTGGGAGCATGAGAATCATAAACACCTTGTCCCTTTTTAAAAACTTTTTCTTTCACATTGGGGTATAGCCAATTAACAATGCTGTGATAGTTTCAGGTGAACGGCAAAGGGACTCAGCCATGCATACACATGTATCCATTCTCCCCCAATCTCCCCTCCCATCCAGGCTGCCACATAACATTGAGCAGAGCTCCTGTACTATATACTATACTGGAGGTCCTTGTCGGTCCTTGTCCATTTTAAATACAGCAGTGTATACATGTCCATCCCAAACTCCCTAACTATTCCTCCCAACTCCTTCTTTCCTCCCGGCAACCATTATTTCATTTTCTAAGTCCATGAGTTTCTTTTTGTTTTGTAAGTAAGTTCGTTTGTGTAAATTCTTTTTAGATTCCAAATATAGGGGATGCCATATGATATTTCTCCTTCTCTGTCTGACTTACTTCACTCAGTATGACAATCTTTAGGTCCATCCATGTTGCTGCAAATGGCAGGATTTCATTCTTTTTAATAGCTCAGTATACATGTGCCACATCTTCTTTACCCATCCCTCTGTGGACATTCAGGTTGCGTCCGTGTCTTGGCTGCTGTAAACAGTGCTGCAGTGAACACTGGGGTGTATGCATCCTTTCAGATCATGTTTTTCTCAGGATATTTGCCCAGGAGTGAGATTGTAGGGTCATACGGTAGCTCATTTTTTTAACTGTTATTGAAACATAATTGATCTACAATGCAGTGCCAATCTTTGTCGTATAGCAATGACCGTTATACACATATAGACATTCTGTTTTCTATACTTTCTCATTATGATATATCACAAGATATTAAATATAGTTACTTGTGCTATACAGTAGAATCTTGTTGTTTATCCAAACTGTATATAATAGTTACACCTGCTCACCCCAAATTACCTGTCCCTCAGGCCATCTTTTCCTTTTTTGATCCAGTTGCCAGGAAGCTCAAGGCTAAAGTTTCAGTTCAGCTTGACTAGGCAGGATCTGATACCCTACATTTTCACAGTAATGTGACCGAAAGTGGAGTCTGGCTGCTCACTGCTATAAATCTAATATTTGAGAGGCAATGTTGGTAGAAAGAAAAGTTTGCTTTATTCTGGAGACTGGCAACTGGAGTGGGTTGTAGGGGAGGAAAGACTCAGGTCCAAAGGCTGACTCCGCCACTGACCACCAGTGGGCATGGGCTGCTGAACAGTAGTCTCAGGGGTGTGTAGGCAGAGGGAGGGGGCTACACGCAGAAACAGCACAGCCAGCTCTGACAGCCATCTCGAATCTGTCATCAGTGGTCTGACTAGTGTCATCTTTTTTGTTTTAAGCTTTAGTTCCAGGGTCAGTCCAGAGTCTAATTTGAAGCCAAATTGCAACAGCTTCTGTTGTGGCTAATCTGACCACCACGCAGTTAACTCCTTCCACCTGGTGGGGGCTTCAATATCTACAAGACAGCTCAATGGATATGGCTCAGAGTATTATTGTTTATAGCCCTTAAGGGGAAACAAAATGTTCTTGACTTTGTTTAATGACAAAACTATTATTATTTAGTCTTGTTTGACCATTTTCCTTCACTTCTACATGTTCTCATTTCTCCAATTAAAACTCTTCCGTGACTAAAGCTTTACTATAGACAAAAGTCAGGCTGAGGACATAGAGGGGAAGGAACATAGGGTCCTGTTCTGTTTCAGTAATAATAATATTTAAATGCTGTTGGTCCCATTTATGATGCGAATGCTGTTTATCCAGCTCAGAGGTTGAAGTGACAGAAGCAGTAAGTGTCAGGGCAAACTCCAGGGCTCATGTTGGATTATAACATAAATCCATGCCTGGGTCTCCAGAGGCAGCCTGTTTACCAGGGCATGGTCTAGCACAGAGGTTGGCAAACGTTCTCAGTAAAGGACCAGGTAGTAAATATTTCAGGCTTTGGGAACCATATGTCTCTGTCACAAATACTCAGTTGTGTCACTGTAGCATGAAAGTGCCCAGAGACAACATTTCCATGAATGAGTGCGGATGTGTTCCAATATAACGTTATTTATGGACACTAACATTTGAATTTCATGTCATTTTCATGTGTCATAGAATATTAGTATTTTTTTATTTTTTTCATATGATCCCTTAAAAGATGCAAAAATCATTCTTTGCTCGTGGGCCACACAAAATAGGCAGTAGACTGGATTTGGTTCATGGGTCATAGTTTGCTGATCCCTGATATAAAAAAATATATATGTATGGAATAGGAAAGAAGAGGATCCATGATTTTGGAGATTATGTTTCCTTGGAGATTATGTATGCATGTGAGGATTACAAAAGATGATTAATATATAATTGCTTTGTGCTAAGTCAGTTCAATCGTGTCTGACTCCTTTCAACCCCATGGACTGTAGCCCATTAGGCTCCTGTCCATGGGATTCTCCAGGCAAGAATACTGGAATGGGTTGCCACTTCCTCCTGCAGGGAATCTTCCTGACCCAGGGANTTGGCATGAAGTGATGGGACCCAGATGCCATGATCTTTGTTTTCTAAATGTTGAGCTTTAAGCCAACTTTTTCACTCTCCTCTTTCACTTTCATCAAGAGGCTCTTTAGTTCTTCTTCACTCTCTGCCATGAACTTCCCTTTCAGCTCAGTCAGTAAAGAATCTGCCTGCAGTGCAGGAGACCTGGGTTCGATCCCTGGGTTTGGAAGATCCCCTGGAGAAGGAAATGGCAACCCACTCCGGTATCCTTGCCTGGAAAATCTCATGGACAGAGGAGCCTGCTGGGCTGCAGCCCATGGGTTCCCAAAAAGTCGGGCACTACTGAGCGACTAATGCTTACACTCTCTGCCATAAGGGTGATGTCATCTGCATATCTGAGGTTACTGATATTTCTCCCGGCAATCTTGATTCTAGCTTATGCTTCCTCCAGCCATGCGTTTCTCATGATATACTTCTTTATGGTCCAGTTCTCACATCCATACATGACTATTGGAAAAACCAGCTTTGACTATATGGACTTTTGTCGACGAGGTGACGTCTTTGTTTTTTAATATGCTGTCTGGGTTTGTCATTGGAGAAGGCAATGGCAACCCACTCCAGTACTCTTGCCTAGCAAATCTCATGGACGGAGGAGCCTGGTAGGCTGCAGTCCATGGGATTAGTAGGAGTCGGACACCACTGAGTGACTTCACTTTCACTCTTCACTTTCATGCATTGGAGAAGGAAATGGCAACCCACGCCAGTGTTCTTGCCTGGAGAATCCCAGGAACAGGGGAGCCTGGTGGGCTGCCGTCTCTGGGGTCACACAGAGTCGGACATGACTGAAGTGACTTTGCAGCAGCAGCAGCAGCAGGTTTGTCATAGCTTTTCTTCCAAGGAGGAAGCATCTGCTGATTTCATGGTTGCAGTCACTGTCCACAGTGATGTTGGACCCCAAGAAAATAAATTCCGTCACTGTTTCTATATTTCCCCCTCCTATTTGCCATGAAGGGATGGGATCAGATGCCATAATCTTAGGTGTTTAAATGTTGAGTTTTAAGCCAGCTTTTTCACTCTTCTCCTTAATATGGTAAGCCATATTAATTTGTCTTTAAAAATTATCCTTCTGTTTCTGGATTAATCTAAACCTGATTATTTTCCACATTTCTTAATTCATTTTGCATTATTTTATTTCAGATTATTTTGCTTACATTCATAAATTATATTTATTCACAAGTAAAACTGCCATAATTTTTTTTCTCATAGTATATGTCTCTAGTTTTGGTAAGAAGGTTATTCTAGAGTCACAAAATAAAATGTATTCTCTCACTTTTTTTCCTCTGTTGAAAAGATAAGAGAAAGAAAATATTAAGTCTTCCCTGACATAAACTTCCATGTAAAATACAGTTCATTTTTTAAAGTAATCACTATTGGTATTTCAATTACTTTATTTCTATTTAGGTTGTCTAGCTTTTTTATAAAGCACATTTTACAAACTTAATATTTCCAACTATTTTCACATTTATGTTTTTCACATTTATTGCATTAAATTGTTTATAACTTCCTCTTATACTTTCTATCTCTTCTCTATCCGCAGTTGTATTCTTTCATATTACAATATTTTTTAGCTTTTCTCTGTTTGTTTGATATGTGTCGTCAGATATAAATATATTATTTGCAAAGAGTTTGGTTCACTTCTCTCTATTGTTTGCTTAGTTTTATTAATTTACTTCTTCTCCTACTTTTTATTATCATTTTTGTTTGTTTAAAGTTTGTTTTTATGCTCTTTTAAAAATGTCTTTATTTGTACTCTAAGGTCACTGATTTTGTTTTGAGGGAGTTTGTTTATTTCCAATAAAGCTGATTAAAGCTATAAATTTCCCTTTAATCCTTGCTTTAGCTGCATCTCACATCATTTGATTATCGTGTATTCATTATAAATGTGTTAGTCTCTCAGTCATGTCCAACTCTTAGCAACCCCATGGACTATAGCCTGCCAGGCTTCTCTGTCCATGGGGTTCCCCCAAGAATACTAGTGTGGGTTGCCATTTCCTTCTCCAGGAGATCTTCCCAACCCAAGGATTGAACTCCAGTCTCCTGCATCACAGCATATTCTTTACCATCTGAGCCACCAGGGAAGACCCATAGTGTGTTCATTATAATTCCATAGGATGGAATTACAAAAATAATTATTTTTGGTTGTTACTATGATTTCTTCTTTGGTGTTTAAGTTATTTTTAATTGTGCTTTACCTTTTCAAACATATGTGTACTATTCAGGTTTTCATCAGAAAAACAGAACGACATCATATATTTCAAGAGGGGATTTAAGTAATTACACAAATACTGAAAAATGAAAAGTGTACAAAGTAAAAGCTCAGATAGCTCTGAAGTAAAAACTAAAAGAACAGTTGCCACCTTAGGACTGAGAATAAAAAGAAAAAAAAAGAAGGAAAGAGCTGGTACTCAGATCTCAGCTAAGTAGCTGATATTCTACTGTGCTGGTCTCCTAGAGTAGGCCCTGGGGGTCAGTTCTAGGAGTGCTCAGAATATCCTGAGGCTGGAAAAAATTATTGCTCTGGGCTGAGGTTGCTAGGAATAGGAAGACAGAAAAAGTTGTATCTTTCTCCCCCTCACCTTCCAATCTTCTTCTATTGGCCAGCTTTGTGTGTGCTAAGACCCTTCAGTCATGTCTGACTCTTTGTGACGCTATGGAATGTAGCTCACCAGGCCCCTCTGTCCATGGGATTCTCCAGGAAAGAATACTGGAGTGGGTTGCCATGCCTTCCTCCAGGGGATCTTCCCGACCCAGGGATCTAACCAGCTTCTGTTATGTCCCCTGTGTTGGCAGGTGGGTTCTTTACCACTACTGCCACCTAGAAAGACTGGCCAAAGCTTAAGGGAAGCTAAACGATCAGAGAGTTTGGAAAAGGAGCTGTAAAATCCCAGCCCCAGCATTTCAGATCAGAGTTTAGGAGTGGTGTTTTGAGCCTAAAGTCAATAAATAATTTACCTTGGTACACTGAAAAGGCAGAATTTGCATATGGGAAGTTCAAACCAAGGCTGATCATTACTATCCACTTGGGAACAGATAAGATCCAGCATCTGTTATATGCTGTTCTAGGGCTGCCCTGTGCAGCAGAAATAGAATGCAAACCATACAAGCAATTCAAAATGTCCTAGTAACCACATAAAAGTAAGTAAAATAAAAGCTACAAAATTATTTTAGCAATATATTTTACTCAAGTCAATACATCTAAAATATGAACTTTTCAATTTGTAATGTATGAGTTATTAATATGATATTTTATGATTTTTTTACCTCTATGTTTTTTTTAAATCTAGCTTGTATTTATACCTTCAGGTGCTAAATTTTCATCTAAAATACATTATCTGTATTTAGATTTCTTAAATTTACAGTTGGAAGAATCAATTTCCATATCCAAGATGTTTCAAGCATGAAGTTTTCCATGAACTAAATAAAGCATCATCTTTTAACTNAGAAAGAAAATATTAAGTCTTCCCTGACATAAACTTCCATGTAAAATACAGTTCATTTTTTAAAGTAATCACTATTGGTATTTCAATTACTTTATTTCTATTTGGGTTGTCTAGCTTTTTTATAAAGCACATTTTACAAACTTAATATTTCCAACTATTTTCACATTTATGTTTTTCACATTTATTGCATTAAATTGTTTATAACTTCCTCTTATACTTTCTATCTCTTCTCTATCCACAGTTGTATTCTTTCATATTACAATATTTTTTAGCTTTTCTCTGTTTGTTTGATATGTGTCGTCAGATATAAATATATTATTTGCAAAGAGTTTGGTTCACTTCTCTCTATTGTTTGCTTAGTTTTATTAATTTACTTCTTCTCCTACTTTTTATTATCATTTTTGTTTGTTTAAAGTTTGTTTTTATGCTCTTTTAAAAATGTCTTTATTTGTACTCTAAGGTCACTGATTTTGTTTTGAGGGAGTTTGTTTATTTCCAATAAAGCTGATTAAAGCTATAAATTTCCCTTTAATCCTTGCTTTAGCTGCATCTCACATCATTTGATTATCGTGTATTCATTATAAATGTGTTAGTCTCTCAGTCATGTCCAACTCTTAGCAACCCCATGGACTATAGCCTGCCAGGCTTCTCTGTCCATGGGGTTCCCCCAAGAATACTAGTGTGGGTTGCCATTTCCTTCTCCAGGAGATCTTCCCAACCCAAGGATTGAACTCCAGTCTCCTGCATCACAGCATATTCTTTACCATCTGAGCCACCAGGGAAGACCCATAGTGTGTTCATTATAATTCCATAGGATGGAATTACAAAAATAATTATTTTTGGTTGTTACTATGATTTCTTCTTTGGTGTTTAAGTTATTTTTAATTGTGCTTTACCTTTTCAAACATATGTGTACTATTCAGGTTTTCATCAGAAAAACAGAACGACATCATATATTTCAAGAGGGGATTTAAGTAATTACACAAATACTGAAAAATGAAAAGTGTACAAAGTAAAAGCTCAGATAGCTCTGAAGTAAAAACTAAAAGAACAGTTGCCACCTTAGGACTGAGAATAAAAAGAAAAAAAAAGAAGGAAAGAGCTGGTACTCAGATCTCAGCTAAGTAGCTGATATTCTACTGTGCTGGTCTCCTAGAGTAGGCCCTGGGGGTCAGTTCTAGGAGTGCTCAGAATATCCTGAGGCTGGAAAAAATTATTGCTCTGGGCTGAGGTTGCTAGGAATAGGAAGACAGAAAAAGTTGTATCTTTCTCCCCCTCACCTTCCAATCTTCTTCTATTGGCCAGCTTTGTGTGTGCTAAGACCCTTCAGTCATGTCTGACTCTTTGTGACGCTATGGAATGTAGCTCACCAGGCCCCTCTGTCCATGGGATTCTCCAGGAAAGAATACTGGAGTGGGTTGCCATGCCTTCCTCCAGGGGATCTTCCCGACCCAGGGATCTAACCAGCTTCTGTTATGTCCCCTGTGTTGGCAGGTGGGTTCTTTACCACTACTGCCACCTAGAAAGACTGGCCAAAGCTTAAGGGAAGCTAAACGATCAGAGAGTTTGGAAAAGGAGCTGTAAAATCCCAGCCCCAGCATTTCAGATCAGAGTTTAGGAGTGGTGTTTTGAGCCTAAAGTCAATAAATAATTTACCTTGGTACACTGAAAAGGCAGAATTTGCATATGGGAAGTTCAAACCAAGGCTGATCATTACTATCCACTTGGGAACAGATAAGATCCAGCATCTGTTATATGCTGTTCTAGGGCTGCCCTGTGCAGCAGAAATAGAATGCAAACCATACAAGCAATTCAAAATGTCCTAGTAACCACATAAAAGTAAGTAAAATAAAAGCTACAAAATTATTTTAGCAATATATTTTACTCAAGTCAATACATCTAAAATATGAACTTTTCAATTTGTAATGTATGAGTTATTAATATGATATTTTATGATTTTTTTACCTCTATGTTTTTTTTAAATCTAGCTTGTATTTATACCTTCAGGTGCTAAATTTTCATCTAAAATACATTATCTGTATTTAGATTTCTTAAATTTACAGTTGGAAGAATCAATTTCCATATCCAAGATGTTTCAAGCATGAAGTTTTCCATGAACTAAATAAAGCATCATCTTTTAACTAAAATTTTAAATTAATTGCAATCAAAGAAGGTATAAAGTTCATGTCTCAGTCCAGGTAGCTGAATCTCAAATTTTCAATAGCCATATGTGGCTAGTAGCTACCTTATTGATGAATACAGATCTAGAAGATACTAGAAAGGGCAGGCTGATATTTCAAAGACTCTTCAGCTAGGGAAAGATATCTTCCTCCTTGGATTTAGGGACTAAATACAAACACAATTTCCTGAATAAAAAAAACACAAAGCTATGCTTCAGTTCAGTTCAGTCACTCAATCATGTCCAACTCTTTGCAACCCCATGGTCTGCAGCAGCCAGGCTTCCCTGTCCATCATCAACTCCCAGAGTTCACTCAAACTCACGTCCATNGGAGCTGTAAAATCCCAGCCCCAGCATTTCAGATCAGAGTTTAGGAGTGGTGTTTTGAGCCTAAAGTCAATAAATAATTTACCTTGGTACACTGAAAAGGCAGAATTTGCATATGGGAAGTTCAAACCAAGGCTGATCATTACTATCCACTTGGGAACAGATAAGATCCAGCATCTGTTATATGCTGTTCTAGGGCTGCCCTGTGCAGCAGAAATAGAATGCAAACCATACAAGCAATTCAAAATGTCCTAGTAACCACATAAAAGTAAGTAAAATAAAAGCTACAAAATTATTTTAGCAATATATTTTACTCAAGTCAATACATCTAAAATATGAACTTTTCAATTTGTAATGTATGAGTTATTAATATGATATTTTATGATTTTTTTACCTCTATGTTTTTTTTAAATCTAGCTTGTATTTATACCTTCAGGTGCTAAATTTTCATCTAAAATACATTATCTGTATTTAGATTTCTTAAATTTACAGTTGGAAGAATCAATTTCCATATCCAAGATGTTTCAAGCATGAAGTTTTCCATGAACTAAATAAAGCATCATCTTTTAACTAAAATTTTAAATTAATTGCAATCAAAGAAGGTATAAAGTTCATGTCTCAGTCCAGGTAGCTGAATCTCAAATTTTCAATAGCCATATGTGGCTAGTAGCTACCTTATTGATGAATACAGATCTAGAAGATACTAGAAAGGGCAGGCTGATATTTCAAAGACTCTTCAGCTAGGGAAAGATATCTTCCTCCTTGGATTTAGGGACTAAATACAAACACAATTTCCTGAATAAAAAAAACACAAAGCTATGCTTCAGTTCAGTTCAGTCACTCAATCATGTCCAACTCTTTGCAACCCCATGGTCTGCAGCAGCCAGGCTTCCCTGTCCATCATCAACTCCCAGAGTTCACTCAAACTCACGTCCATTGAGTTGGTGATGCCATCCCACCATCTCATCCTCTATCCTCCCCTTCTCCTCCTGCCCCCATTCCCTCTCAGCAACAGGGTCTTTTCCAATGAATCATCTCTTTGCATCAAGTGGCCAAAGTATTAGAGTTTCAGCTTCAGCATCAGTCCTTCCAATGAATAATCAGAACTGATCTCCCTTAGGATCTCCTTGCAGTCCAAAGGACTCAAGAGTCTTCTCTAACACCACAGTTCAAAAGCATCAATTCTTCAGCACTCAGCTTTCTTTATGGTCCAACTCTCACACCCATACATGACTACTGGAAAAACCATAGCTTTGACCAGATGGACCCTTGTTGACAAAGTAATGTTTCTGCTTTTTAATATGCTGTCTAGGTTGGTCATAACTTTCCTTCCAAGGAGCAAGCGTCTTTTAATTTCATGACTGCAGTCACTATCTGCAGTGATTTTGGAGCCCACAAAAATAAAGTATGTCACTCTTTCCACTGTTTTCCCATCTATTTGCCATGAAGTAATGGGACCAGTCATGCTGAAGAAGCTAAAGTTGAACAGATCTATGAAGACCTACAAGACCTTCTAGAACTAACACCTAAAAAAGATGTCCTTTTTTGTACATGAATTAATGGGACCAGTAATGCTGAAGAAACTGAAGGTGAACAGATCTATGAGACCTATAAGACCTTCTAGAACTAACACTTCAAAAAGATATCCTTTTCATTACAGGGCACTGGAATGCAAAAGTAGAAAGTCAAGAAACATCTGTTATAACAGGTAAATTTGGCTTTGGACTACAGAATGAAGCAAGGCAAAGGCTAATAGAGTTCTGCCAAGAGAATGCACTGGTCACAGCAAACACCCTCTTCCAAAACACAAGAGAAGACTACACATGGACATCACTAGATGGTCGACACCAAAACAAGACTGATTATATTCCTTGCAGCCAAAGATGGAGAAGCTCTATACAGTCAACAAAAACAAGACCGAGAGCTGACTATGGCTCAAATCATGGACTCCTTATTGCCAAATTCAGACTTAAATTGAAGAAAGTGGAGAAAACCACTAGACCATTCAGGTAAGACCTAAATCAAATCCCTTATGACTATACAGTGGAAGTGAGTAATAGATTTAAAGGACTAGATCTGATAGACAGAGTGCCTGATGAACTATGGATGGAGGTTCATGACACTGTACAGGAGACAGGAATCAAGACCATCCCCAAGGGGAAAAAAATGCAAAAAAGCAAATTGACTGTCTGAGGAGGCCTTACAAATAACTGTGAAGAGAAGGGAAGTGAAAAGCAAAGGAAAAAAGGAGAGATATACCCATTTGAATGCAGAGTTCCAAAGAATAGCAAGGAGAGATAAGAAAGCCTTTCTCAGCCTTCAGTGGAAAGAAATAGAGGAAAATAATAGAATGGGAAAGATTAGAGATCTCTTCAAGAAAATTAGGGATATCAAGGGAACATTTCATGCAAAGATGGGCTCAGTAAAGGACAAATATGATAGGGACCTAACAAAAGCAGAAGATATTAAGAAGAGGTGGCAAGAATACACAGAAGAACTGTACAAAAAAAAATATTTTCACAATCCAGATAATCACTTTGGTGTGATCACTCACCTAGAGCCAGACATCCTGGAATGTGAAGTCAAGTGGGCCTTAGGAAGCATCACTACAAACAAAGCTAGTGGAGGTGATGTGATTCAAGTTGAGCTATTTCAAATCCTGAAAGATGATGCTGTGAAAGTGCTACACTCAATATGCCCACAATTTGGAAAACTCAAAAGTGGCCATAGGACAGGGAAAGGTCAGTTTTCATTCCAATTCCAAAGAAAGGCAATGCCAAAGAGTGCTCCAACTAGCACACAATTGCACTCATTATAAACGCTAGTAAAGTAAAGCTCAAAATTCTCCAAGCCAGGCTTCAGCAATACATGAACCATGAACTTCCAGATGTTCAAGCTGGTTTTAGAAAAGGCAGAGGAACCAGAAATCAAATTGCCAACATCCGCTGGATCATGGAAAAAGCAAGAGAGTTCCAGAAAAACATCTATTTCTGCTTTATTGACTATGCCAAAGCCTTTGATTGTGTGTATCACAATAAACTGTGGAAAATTCTGAAAAAGAGAGGCATACCAGATCACCTGACCTGCCTCTTGAGAAATCTGTATGCAGGTCAGGAAGCAACAGTTAGAACTGGACATGGAACAACAGATTGGTTCCAAATAGGAAAAGGAGTACGTCAAGGCTGTATGTTGTCATCCTGCTTATTTAACTTATATGTACATCATGAGTACATCATGAGAAATGCTGGTCTGGAGGAAACACATGCTGGAATCAAGATTGCCGGGAGAAATATCAATAACCTCAGATATGCAGATGACACC
>SJYW01053459.1:1385806-1413417 GCA_006410735.1 Raphicerus campestris | reverse complement strand
GCTGGAAAGCAAAAGGGTGAGAGAGAGATTTGGCGCTTCCCCGGTAGCTCAGAAACACTGGGCTGGATGAAGCAGAAGCTGGAATCACGATTGCTGGGAGAAGTATCAATAACCTCAGATATGCAAATGATACCACCCTTATGGCAGAAAGTGAAGAACTGAAGAGCCTCTTGATCAAAGTGAAAGAGCTGGAAAGAGTTGGCTTAAAGCTCAACATTCAAAAAACTAAGATCATGGCATCCAGTCCCATCACTTCATGGCAAATAGATGGGGAAATAGTGGAAACTGGCAGACTTTGTTTTGGGGGGCTCCAAAATCACTGCAGATGGTGACTGCAGCCACGAAATTAAAAGATGCTTACTCCTTGGAAGAAAAGCTATGACCAACCTAGACAGCATATTAAAAAGCAGAGACATTCCTTTGCCAACAAAGGTCTGTCTAGTCAAGGCTATGTATGGTTTTTCTAGTAGTCATGTATGGATGTGAGAGTTGGACTATAAAGAAAGCTGAGCACCGAAGAATTTATGCTTTTAAACTGTGGTGTTAGAGAAGACTCTTGAGAGTCCCTTGGACTGCAAGGAGATCCAACCAGTCCATCCTAAAGGAGAACAGTCCTGAGAGTTCATTGGAAGGACTGATGTTGAAGCTAAAACTCCAATAGTTTGGCAAGAACTGACTCATAGAAAAAGACCCTGATGCTGGGAAAGATTGAAGATAGGAGGAGAAGGGGATGACAGAGGATGAGATGGCTGGATGGCATCACTGACTCAATAGACATGAGTTTAAGTAAACTCTGGGAGTTGGTGATGGACATGGAAGCCTGGTGTGCTGCAGTTTATGGGGTCACAAAGAGTCGGACATGACTGAGCAACTGAACTGGTAGCTCAGACGGTAAAGGATCTGCCTGCAATGCAGGAGATCCAGGTTCGATTCTTGGGCCAGGAAGATCCCCTGAAGAAGGGAATGGCTACCCACTCCAGTGTTCTTACCTTGAGAATCCCCATGGACAGAGGAGCCTGGCAGGTTACAGTCCATGGGATCTCAAAGAGGGATTAGGCTTTCACTTTTTTTTCTTTCAAGAGAGATATTATCATATAATCTCAAATCTCTGATTTTCTTTTTAGGCTAAATAACTTGGGTTTATTTGCAAACTCTGATAAGCTGTTGAAGAAAGACAAATATTTGTGAATTACCTTACAACTTATTATGACCCATTAGTGTGTGTGCTCTCCTTTTACCTCGATGGGTCTGCAGTGAGGCCACCTTTCTCCTTTCTTTTTAAAATAGTCATTCATTATTTATTGATTCATTTGTTGTTCTTTCCACAAGCATTTAATGAATATTTACTGGGCTACATGCCAGGCTTACCAGGTGGCGTTAGTGGTAAAGAACCTGCCTGCCAATGCAAGCAATGTAAGAGACATGGGTTCAATCCCTCAGTCAGGAAGATACCCTGGAAGAGGGCACAGCAACCCACTCCAGTGTGCTTGCCTGAAGAAACTCATGGACGGAGGAGCCTGGTGGGCTACAACAGTCCATGGAGTTGCAAAGAGTTGGACATGACTGAAGTGACTTAGCACCCATACTGAAGAACGTGATGTACAAGACCAAAAATCCTCTGCTGCCAACGAGCTCATATCTAACAAGAGAAATTAGATATGTCAGCAAAAGAAATGGAGATGAAAGTATGAACACACAGACTTGGCTACTGCATCTGATGGATGGACAGATGGCTGACAGCTGAGGCTAACTGCTAGGTAGAGATACATATGAGACATCCGAAGGGTCTCTGACTCTCCTGCAGTAGAAAGGTGGTCAGGGAAGCTGAGTGTAGGTGAAATGGACCACTCTGCCAGCCAGACAAGGGCAGGAAGGTCTTCCAGGCAGCACCACAGCTGTGCTCTGTAACCAGCACACGGGCCTGGCGCTGCAGTGTCAGTAAATTGACTTACGCCTCAGTGTAGTCAGAAGAGGTAAGAAAGTTTTGATAAATCTGGTGGGATAAGGGTTATAAATTGGATTTTTTTTTTTAAGAGTGAAGCCAGGAGACTCTGATAATCTAGAGGGGTGGGACGGGCTGGGAGGTGGGAGAGGAGGGAGAGGACATATGTATACCTGCGGCTGATTCATGTTAATGTGTGGCAGAAACCAACACAATACTATAAAGCAAGTATCCTTCAATTTAAAATATTATTTTAAAGAAGAAAAAAAAAGGAGTAATAAAGGTATCTGAAGAGATGTGGGAAAAAAAGAGTGAAGCCAAGAAAAAATAGAGACCTGGGAGGATTGTGAGGGAAAGTGGAAGGCTGTTAGAGATTAGAGGTCCCCCTACTCTGAGTCCTCTCCGTCTCATCCCCTGTTCACTTACATACTTTTTCTCCCAGCCTCCTCAGCTGCTGGAAGCAGCCAGCTTAATTAAATCTTACTAGTTTTGATCTACAGAGAAGGCAATGGCAGCCCACTCTAGTACTCTTGCCTGGAAAATCCCATGGATGGAGGAGCCTGGTGGGCTGCAGTCCACGGGGTCTCTAAGAATTGTACACGACTGAGCGACTTTACTTTCACTTTTCACCTTCATACATTGGGGAAGGAAATGGCAACCCACTCCAGTGTTCTTGCTTGGAGAATCCCAGGAACCGAGGAGCCTGGTAGGAGGCTATCTATGGGGTCCCACAGAGTCGGACACGACTGAAGCAACTTAGCAGCAGCAGTTTTGATCTAAAACCATGGTGATTATTGAATTCCCTAAAATTTCAGGGTTGCAAAAGTACTTCCTTTGCCTGTATGTGAATGTTCTGACTAGCATTGTTCATGATACCCAAAAACTTAACTCGTGGTATGTTTATATCATAGAATCTTCTTCATCATAAAAAGGAACAAACCACTGATACTTGCAATAATAAGGATGAACCTCAAAAACATTTACTCAGGAAATGAAATCAGATACCTATTGTATGATATATGTATCTACCTATTTTTATGGAATTTCTAAAAAAAGGAAAATTTATAGAGAAAGAAAGCATATTAGTGATCATCTGTGTCTGAAAGTAAGAGTGGGGATTGATTGCAGATGAGTAAGTGGAGACTTTTGGGGTGATGGGAATATTCTAAAACTGAATTATGGGATTAGTTGCACAAATCTAAATTTATTAAAAATAATTTAACTTACCTACTTACAACTGGTAAATTTTATAGTAGGTAATAAATTATACCTCATTTTAAAAATGTACTACCCACTTCCCTGTTCTTTTAAGAAAATATATTGAGCATTATTAAACTCTTTTCTTCAGAGTCATCACATAAATATATTGTTATCGGTATAGCGGAATGGTTAGGTGCTAAACTGTGTGATTCCCTAGCAAGTTATAAAATCTCCAAAGCCCTCAGATTCCTCAGGTGTAAAATGAGAACTGGGAGTTCCCTGATGGTCCAGTGGCTAAGACTCCAAGTTCCCAGTGCAGGGGGCCTGAGTTTGGCCCCTGGTCAAACTCAGTTTAGATTCCACATGCTGAAACTAAGACCTAGTGCAGCAACTAAATTAATTAATTAAAAAAAAAATGAGGAATCACTTCACATCAGTTTGAATGGCTATCACCAAAAGGCGCACAAATAACAAATGCTGGTGAGGATGTAGAAAAAAGGGAGCCATGATACACTGTTGGTGGGAATATAAATTGGTGCCAATAGTATGGAGGTTTCTTGAGAAACTAAAAATAGAACTACCATATGATCCAGAAATTCCACTCCTGGGCATATATCTGAAAAAAACAAGAACACTAATTCCAAAAGAAACACGCACCCCATCGTTCACACCAGCATTATTTACAATTGCCAAGATATGGAAGCAACCTAAGAGGCCATCAATAAATGAATGAATAAAGAAAATGTGATATTTATATACAATGGTAACTACTCAGCTATAAAAAAGAAATTTTGCCAGTTACAGCAACATGGATGGATTTGGAGGGCAGTATGCTAAGTGAGACAGAGAAAGATAACTACTGTATGACATGACTTACATGTAGAATCAAAAATACAACAATATAACATAAAAGGAACAGACTCACATATGCAGAGAACAAACTAGGGATTACCAGTGGGGAGGGAGGAGTATTACAGGGTTGGGGAAGTGGATGGTACCCACTATTGGGCATCAAGATAGGTTACAAGGATGCATTGTACAACACTGGGAATATAGCCAATCGTTTGTAATAACTATAAATGGACTGTAACCTTTAAAAATTGTCTAAAAATGTAAATATAAAAAAGTAAATTAACATTAAAAAGTTTAAAATAATCACCATATAATGTTATTTTTTTATTATCAATTCAAAACAGACTTAAATTAGGTTGAATCTAAATGGGAACCATTTCAATAAAACTTGGAAATTAGGAAAGCTCTCCACGAGGCAAGAGACCAGAATATAAAAGAAAGAGTTGTATTTAATGTTTACAACCCAGCCATTTTCTCCTACATAAGAGCTTTCAACATGGTGGAATCATGACTTCTTGGCTACACCAGCCCAACCAACTCAACTGCACGGAGAATTGTTTAGGGAGAAAAACAAAATGGAGGCTACAGAGCTAATTATTGTTTATTCTTATAAGACCAGCTCAAGTTTGGGCCAGTGAGATACAAGAAGTTTGCTAAGAAAACTCCCACAGAAATTCAGCCAACCATTTATTCAGTAATATTGATTTGTGGTGCCATCTACATAATAGAGTGTCGTGGTTAAGAACATGGGTTTGGGAAGCAGACAGAACAGGGTAAGATCCTGTTCCAGAGAGGATCTTACCCTGTTCTCGTAAGATCCCAACAAGGCCCTGCCTTGTTCACTCTGCAGCCATCATGAGCAAATGACTTCCCTTTGTTTCCTCACCTACAAAATGGGACAACTGCAGTGGCTGCCTTGTGATGATATAGGAGTTGTGTGCTGTGCTTAGAAAGCTGCTCAGTTAGTGCTGAGCTAAGTACAATAGGTAAATAATGACAGTGAACAAGATAGACACGGCCCCAGCCTGGAAGAAACCTAAGCCCTCACAGCATGGAACTAAGATCCTACATGCCGAGTGGCAACGCCAAGAAAACAGTAAAATAAAACACACACATGTACGCAAAACACAAAATCCATGTGATTGTGAAAGNGACAGTGAACAAGATAGACACGGCCCCAGCCTGGAAGAAACCTAAGCCCTCACAGCATGGAACTAAGATCCTACATGCCGAGTGGCAACGCCAAGAAAACAGTAAAATAAAACACACACATGCACGCAAAACACAAAATCCATGTGATTGTGAAAGGAGGGCAGAGTTGGTGTTGATAGGCAGAGAAGGGGGAGATTTGTGGTGTAGAGGGAGGGTTTAGAGTCACTGATGGTGATGAGGTTAATGATAAAAATGGTGATAATTTTATTGTCTTTGTTGTTGTTTGAGATAGGGACACTAGAAAATGTGAAGAAAAAGTGAAGAAGGAGGGAGAAGCCACTGATTCTGAGGAGGGATGAGTACACAGAGGAGTCTAACCCAAAGCATGAGACTCACCCTGATAGAACAAAGGGCAAATATTCCTTTTTCCTTGAGGGCAGGAGGACTGATGAGAACAGAATGTAATTTAAGCATGGAATGGGCAAGAACATAAAGGTCTTTTCTTCTTTTTTTCTTGCAGTTTTATATTCTATTTAATGTTACTTTTTGAGAATATTACAATTTTTCCATCACGATAATTTTGATGACAAGGATATTCTGTAGCATNTCAGCCAACCATTTATTCAGTAATATTGATTTGTGGTGCCCTCTACATAATAGAGTGTCGTGGTTAAGAACATGGGTTTGGGAAGCAGACAGAACAGGGTAAGATCCTGTTCCAGAGAGGATCTTACCCTGTTCTCGTAAGATCCCAACAAGGCCCTGCCTTGTTCACTCTGCAGCCATCATGAGCAAATGACTTCCCTTTGTTTCCTCACCTACAAAATGGGACAACTGCAGTGGCTGCCTTGTGATGATATAGGAGTTGTGTGCTGTGCTTAGAAAGCTGCTCAGTTAGTGCTGAGCTAAGTACAATAGGTAAATAATGACAGTGAACAAGATAGACACGGCCCCAGCCTGGAAGAAACCTAAGCCCTCACAGCATGGAACTAAGATCCTACATGCCGAGTGGCAACGCCAAGAAAACAGTAAAATAAAACACACACATGCACGCAAAACACAAAATCCATGTGATTGTGAAAGGAGGGCAGAGTTGGTGTTGATAGGCAGAGAAGGGGGAGATTTGTGGTGTAGAGGGAGGGTTTAGAGTCACTGATGGTGATGAGGTTAATGATAAAAATGGTGATAATTTTATTGTCTTTGTTGTTGTTTGAGATAGGGACACTAGAAAATGTGAAGAAAAAGTGAAGAAGGAGGGAGAAGCCACTGATTCTGAGGAGGGATGAGTACACAGAGGAGTCTAACCCAAAGCATGAGACTCACCCTGATAGAACAAAGGGCAAATATTCCTTTTTCCTTGAGGGCAGGAGGACTGATGAGAACAGAATGTAATTTAAGCATGGAATGGGCAAGAACATAAAGGTCTTTTCTTCTTTTTTTCTTGCAGGTTTATATTCTATTTTATTTAACGTTACTTTTTGAGAATATTACAATTTTTCCATCATGATAATTTTGATGACAAGGATATTCTGTAGCATGAATATATCATAATCTTGTAAAGATTGCAGTATGGTTGATTTACAATGTTCTTAGTTTCAAGTGTACAGAAAACAGATTCAGTTATACATATATATATTAATATATACATATCCTTTTTCATATTCTTTCCCATTAATAGGCTATCTCAAGATACTGAGTAGAGTTCCCTGTGCTATACAGTAGGTCCTCGTTGTTGAACTATTTTATATATAGCAGTGAAAGTGAAAAAGTTAATTGATCAGTCATGTCCGACTCTTTGTGACCCCATGGACTGTAGCCCACCACGCAACTCTGTCCACAGTATTAGGTAAGAATACTGGAATGGGTTGCCATTTCCTCCTCCAGGGGTATTTTCCCCATCCAGGGATTGAACCTAGGTCTCCTGTAGTACAGGCAGATTCTTTACCATCTGAGCCACCAGGGAAGCCCAATATATAGTAGCCTGTATATGTTAATCAAAAACTCCTAATTTATCCGCCCCCCAACTCCACCCCTCAAGGCACTCTCTTCTGATGGCTGTATTTTCTCTGTGAAACTGTAGATCAGGCAAAATTGCTGATGGCATTAGGAAGATCAGAAAGGCTCTTCAGAAGCTTGCATGTTTGAAATAATCCTTGTGATGAGTGGGAAAGCAAGCTCACCAGGACTGGGAAGAGGTGGCCAGGCAGAGCTGAAGGTTCACAAGAGGCTGGACACAGCAGACTCTGAGTAGTCTTCAAGAACTTTCTCTCCAGCAGCCCAGGGAGAGGTTGTAGGAGGCAGATTTGGAAGGACCCAGTGTTTGGGTTTTTCCTGGTAGATGTGACAAGAGGACAAGGGGAAAGGGTTCTGGCAGCAGAGTGGTTAGAGTGTTTAGAGGAAATTCAAACCAGACCAGGGAAAAGCAAAAACAGAAGTAGAGAGATTGAGAGAAAGTGACTGGGGGAGGGTCTAGAGACTCTGGTATTTTACTTTCTGATTTCAGAGGGTAAAGTTCACAACCTATCAGCAAGAACTCTCTGAAACTGGATCCAGAGGGTGGTAGGCCCCTGAGATAAAGAGTTATTTGAAATGGAGGGAATTTGCTCTTAAATCAGCACATATTAAATGTCAGGCATTATGCTATGAATTGTACACATGGACATAGGAAGGTATTTGGCCTTCAAAATAAACCTTAAAAGGATTATTACTCCCATTAAACAAAAATTGTGCTCAGGAAGGCTATTTGCCCATAAGCTACATAGTTTGTCAAAGATTCCCTTGGATTCAAACTGTTCTTACCCTCACCTGCAAATCTTAGCATTATTCCCAAACTGCTCCAGAAGTCATTTGTTAGAAATAATTCAACTCCTTCACATATTTTTTAAACTAGCTTTTAAAAAATTATTTAAACATTCAAGCCCTAAAAATGAATATGTGTAAAGAAAAGTAAATCTCCACCATTCTAAGTTTCTTAAATTATCCTTCTAGAAATTTCCCTGCACAGATAGGCATATGTGTGTTTTGTAGACATATATTTATATAAGATGTGCCAGATATAGTTCTTCACCCTCTTTTTCAAATGTAGCAATATTTCTTGGTAATATTTGCTATAGCACACCTTTTCCCTTTCAGGCAAGCCTAATATTCCTGAAAAAGTGAGTGTTAGTTGTTCCGTCATGACTGACTCTTTGCGATGCTGTGAACTGTAGTCAGCCAGGCTCCTCTGTCCAGGGAATTCTTGGGGCAACAATACTGGAGTGGGTAGCCATTCCCTTCTCCAGAGGATCTTCCTGACCCAGGGATCAAATCTGGGTCTCCCACATTGCAGGCAGATTCTTTTCACTATCTGAGCCACTAGGGAAGCCCAATATTCCTGAGGAACCATAAGTTATTTAACCCTACAACAGATTTTAGGTTACTTCCCATATTTTTCAATTACAAGTGAAGTAGCAATGATTACTTCCTATATATGCTTTTCTCCATCTAGAATTGAATTTGGGAGTAAGAATACTAACTACCTCAACATTATTATTAATATTGCCATTATTTTTTAACTTGACAATGCCACATGACATGTGGGATCTTAGTTCCCTAACCAGGGATAGAACCTATAGCCCCTGCATTAGAAGCCTGGAGACTTAACCACTGACTGCCAGGGAAGTCCCTCTTCAACATTATTTAATGACTAAATTGTATTCTACCTCAGTGAATTGAAATGCCCCCTTTTCTCCTATACTTCTAAATTCTGAAATGAATTTTGCTCTATTTCTGTATGCCCTGTTCTCTTTGCTTGATGTACATATTCATGCATCATTACTAAATAAACTGTTACACCTTGTAGTTTCATAAAACATTTTGATATCTGTTATGTCTAAGACTCCCTCATTCCTTTATTTTCAAAATTTCCCCAGGGAAATTCCATTTCATTGACTAGATGGACTAATTTAGAGATAGGTCTCATTCACACCTTACCAAGACAGTAAGAACTAGCGGGACTCAAGGAATCAGAGATTTGAGAGAGCGAGAGGGGTGGGGCACAGGAAAAAGAGGGAACATTCAGATGTTAATTAGCTCAATGAGCCCACACAGATGCTAGAGGTCCTGAAAGAAAGAGGAGAGGGAAGAGTTTTAAGAGAGAAAGAGGAAGACAGGAAAGAAGATCTCTGTCCCTGAGATCTGGTTTCTGTTCTCCCCATTCCCCTGTCTGGGTCTTGACAAAGACACTGGAATTCTGGTTCCTAAACACAGTGCACTCTCAGGGCCCTGGGCTAGTCCCCAACATGTACAATAGCAGTGCTTTCGCTGATACCCTCATTAAGTTGTAAGATCAGAACCAGTTTGAATGACTGCAAACCTCAGCTCCTTTTTGAGTTTAGTTCATCTCCCTAGGCCAAAAGAGTCCATCCAGTCTGCAGGTGGGTGATGTCCATATCACACACAAGAATCTCTGCCTTGGCCTTCAAGCATCCTCCACTCCTTTACATGTTCTCCCTCTTCCTAACATCCTCCCCACATTGTTTTTCTTCCTTTCCCATTTGAGTTTCAGAATGGTACAATGAAGTATTTGGGGGAAGTAGGTGTGTGGGGGACAGGCTGAGGGAGACCCAGAGGGAAGAAAAGATTCCCTGAGAATCACCAAGTTGCCATACTACATAACCTCCCTGAGTAAATAGCTCTCTACACTTTGTAAGGTCCACGGTACAGAGGTCCACGGTACGCAGTGTATGGAAGCAGAGGTCTCAGTACCTGATGGATAATCAACTACTGAATGGTTTGTTGCTTCTAAATCAAAATTGCAGTAGCCATTAATGACAGCTGTAAGTTACCCTAAGGAATTCATTTCTGCAGAACTTGGCAAAGACAAAGTTTGCTATAAATAAGTATAGTTTCATCGACATTTGGTCTAGGGCAAGTAAATTACCCAATGAAGTGATTTATACATTCATTCAACTTAACTCTCTGATAGGAAGCTGAGCAGCAGTGCTCTGGTCATTGGGTCTGATTTATGTCAAGAAAGTGTACAAAAGAAAATGGAGGTTCTCTATCTCACTCTTGCTCTCTCCCGATCTCCTGTTACTATATAACAGGCATCCTTTTCCTTTAATTACCTTCTTCATGGCTTGAGAGCTTTGATGACTTGATTAAGCCTTGCAGTGCAGTTCCAGTCCCTACCCAGCTGATTAATTAGCCCAAACCTTATTAACTTCCTAATTCTGATCAATAAGGCACTGATGCTAAACTGTGCAAGGGCAAACTAAGGAGGCAATTTTATTGCAAGACACAGAGTCCCTATTGGTTTTTTTAATCATCTTTTTTTGTTTAATCTTACTTTTTAATGCCAACCAGGTTGGACTATGGTAATTCAATAACAGTCCTATGCAGACTACCCACTTTCCAATCATAACCACTTTGCTTGCTGCACCAGCACTATTTGATGGCACGACTGGGGGGACTTTGCTTAAAAAATGCAGGATATTGGATAAGAGTTGCTTACGGCCAGAGAAAGAACAGGATGATAACAATGATGCAGTCATTTCTTCTCTGCAGGAAAATGACAAAGTAGGTAGCAAATCTTCCAATATCCTACACCAACACTATTCAATAGAAATATTTTGAATTTTCTAGAAGGCATATTGAAAAAATTAAAAATTAACTAGTGAAATGAACTTCCCTCCCCACTTGTGCTACTGCCCCTGATAACCACTATTCTATTGTTTCTTTGAGTTCAGCTTATTAAATTACACATATAAGTAAGATCATACATTTGTCTTTTTCTGTCCAATTTATTTCACTTAATATAATGTGTCCTCAAGGTCTATCTATGCTGTTACAAACGGCACAATTTCCTTCTTATTATGGCCAAATGATATCCCGTTGTATGTATGTGTATACGGTTGGTTGGTTGGTTGGTTTAGTTGCTGAGTCGTGTCTGGCCCTTGTGACCCCATAGGCTTTCGCTTGCCAGGCTCCTCTGTCCACGGAATTCTCCAGGCAAGAATACTGGAGTGGGTTGCCATTTCCTTCTCCAGGGGATCCTGCCAATCCAGAGATCGAACCTGGGTCTCATGAGTTGCAAGCAGATTCTTTACCAACTGAGTTACAAGGGAAGCCCGTATGTTTATATATACCACATTTTTAAAACCCATTGGTTCATTGGTGGGAGATATAGGTCAAAGAGTACAAGCTTCCAGTTATAAGATGAATAAATTCAGGGGTTCTAAACTGTACAGCATGATGACAAGGGAACTGATCCAGGGAACCCCACTTTGAGGACCACTGTGGAACTTGAACTGATTTCAACCCATCTCCTTCAGGATATAGAGATCTGTGCAGATGTGACATCCCCTGCCACCAAGACAAGCTTGTGACTTTGCATCAGTTCTATTTCCCTCCGTCACTTTTAGAGCCTGGTCTAGCTTCAACCTTCCAATTGTCCCCCAAATCACATGAAATTCGGAAGTTTAAAGAAAAGACTAGGGACTTCTCCGGTAATCCAGTGGTAAAGAATCCACATGCCACTGGGCAACTAAGCCTGCATGCCACAGCTGGAGAAGACTTTCAAACACAATGAAGACCCAACATAGCCGAAAAATTTTTTAAAGTAACTAATAAAGAATAAAACAGATTTTACTTTGAACTTTGAAATCATTTCANAGCATCTCCTGCAATGCAGACAGATTCTTTACCGCTGAGCCAACAGGGAAGCCCTCTTAGATACTGTGCAGAAGTTAAAAATAATGCTAGTTCTCTAGAGACTGACAAGAAAAGTACATCCAGACTTATGGTAAAAATGAAAAACCTAACTGCTACACAGTTATGTGCAGCATGATCCAATACGTTTTTTAATGACTCCACAAAATAAAAGCATATGTTGCCAAAAGGGTCTCTATATGCAAGTAAATGCATTGACAAATTTCTTGAGAAAACACACTAACCTGTTAAGGAGGAGGGAGCTGGTAACGAAGTGAGAAGGACAAAGGAGACTACTGCTTTACCTGTATCGAGTAATTCTCAGTGAGAATGTATGCAAGAATTATTTGTGTAAATAAAGCAAGATTTAGAACAGAAAAATAAATGCAAGCAATTCTTTTTCAGTTATTCTCCATACTCAATCCTGGACTCAACACTGTGGGAACACATTTATATATCAAATTTATAATGTGAACACCCTAGAGAAGGAAATGGCAACCCACTCCCGTTTTCTTGCCTGAAAAATTCCATGGACAGAGGAACCTGGGAGGTTGCAGTCCATGGGGTCACAGAGTTGGACATAACTGAAGTGACTGAGCAAAGCACTTCAAGAAACATATATTGGGCTTGGTCAATGGGGATATGAAATACTAGGGATATAAAACAAAACGCTGTCATACCTCGGGGAAAAAAAGATGTGAACAGAATACCCATGGTTTTCCAAGATTAATTTATGGCAAGCGTTAGTCTCCTAGTCCTCAGTCATACCTGACTCTTTGTGACCCTATGGACTGTAGCCTACCAGGCGCCTTTGTCCATGGGATTCTGCAGACAAGAATACTGGAGTGCGTTGTCATGCCTTCCTCCAGGCAATCTTCCCAACTCAGGGATCGAACCCAAGTCTCCTGCATCTCCTGCATGGCAGGTAGATTCTTTACCCACTGAGTCACCTGGGATNGCAAGAATACTGGAGTGCGTTGTCATGCCTTCCTCCAGGCAATCTTCCCAACTCAGGGATCGAACCCAAGACTCCTGCATCTCCTGCATGGCAGGTAGATTCTTTACCCACTGAGTCACCTGGGATTTCAAAACAGCAAAACTCCATAAATTGGGTAATAAGCTTGGCAGGGCTGTGAGGGAAAGGGTACCCTGTTTTATTGCTGAGGGGAGTGTAAACTGGCACAGCCCTCTTTGGACCACAATTTGGCAATATCTGCCAGTGTTACACATATTTAACCACATCTGGCATGCATCCAGCTGTCTTTGCACACAAGCAAACGGAGGATGGGCAAGACCATTCACTTGTGTTTTGCTGCCTTAATTACGTTAGCAAACACCAGAAAAAAACAGTCCATTGGTTGGAGATAAACGAAATAAACTATAGCATATCCATGCAATGGAGTACTATGCAGTTCCAAAAAAGAACGAGAAACCTCTGTGTTCTGATTGGGAAAGGTTTTGAAGACATGTTGATAAATGAGGAAAGTTCACATAGAAGAAAATGCAGAGGAAATAAGACATACATCTGTATTTGTAAAAAGAAACTCTGGAAAGACATCTCAGAAGCTGGTAAAAAATGGTTGCTCATGAGAAGAGAAAAGATACTTCACCATATCTATTCACCATATATGTACTTTGTTTTGTTTTTAAGTTATGTGAATGTCTTACCTAGTCAAAAAATTTAAAAATTAAAAGGACTCTGCAGTGGGATGCCTGCGTGAAGCTGCAGCTCTAACTTGGGCAGATTACTCTTCCCTCTGTGTTTCAGTTTCCTCATCTGTACAAGGGGTTGAGATGATAGCAAAAGCCGCCATAAAGTACTTAGAACAGGGCCTGGCACATCAAATTTCTTGAAGGCAAAATTTTAGTCAGGGTGTTTCAAGTTTTAGAAATAAAATATAATCCTATTTTCAGAAAGGACTTGATAGCCATTATACAATGAGTGAAAAAAAGTACTACTGTATTTGAACTAGCAGTGTTCTAAGTATTTAGAAAATACTGAATTCACACTAAAAGCCTGTATGATAGGAATTATTATCTCAGAATTTTGTTGCCCCAAATCATACAATTAATTATATCTGTTTTTAACATCCATACTCTTAATTACTACACCATTTGCCTGTCAGACAAGAAGAGGTGGGTTCTTCAATTTGTAAAGGTAAGTAAAATTTCAAACACAACAGCTTAAAAATCTCCAAGCCTAATTACCATATTGGGCAGCATTGTAAGGCTAATACTCTGCTTACAAAGCAATTATGACTGAATGTGGGTGGGGTGGGGTAGGAAGTAGAAAATGTGGGCTTTGCTTTTCATGTAGTGAGTGCTGTCTTTAAAAACAGCAGAGCAACTGTCAATAGCAAGGAAAAAATTGACATGGAAAATAACAGAAAAACTATTAAATAACTTAAAGAGAATCTCAAACTCCAAATGAACTCCTGGTAGTAAATGTAAAATGAAAATGTTATACTGTTCCTGCTTTGATAATCAGGTACCCTCACGTGGAAGATAGACAATTCCAGTTCTTCTGTTTTAAAATTTGCAGCTACAAGAACTCACAAGAATGGTATTAACAGTTTCACTTACAGGATGCTTTTAGCGAAAAGGCATTGTCCTCTTTTCTTCGACTACTCTGCATGAAGTGTAACCTGAAATTAAAGATTTCACAGTGAGCTTCCTGAAGACTGAGCTCTTGCTTAGATTATGTTCATGTTCCTCTTGATCGCTCTACATGGTCTAGTCAAATAAACCAAAAAAACCTCATGTGACAATATCTGAAATTAAGGCAGTGATTTTTTTTATCCGAAGGATATGCAGCCCTCATCCTATCCAGTTGCTCGGACTTTCATCTCGTTTGGTCTGGCACAGAAATTAAGTTCATTTTACAGCTCATCACACTCAGCATATGCTCCAACAAATGGATTCCTGTGTCCAGAGACCAGTAAAATCCCTGTCTCCCTTGGGGATTCTGCTATAGCACTTGTTCGAGGACATTAATGGATGTCCTAACCAGTCCATGGTTTCTAAAGCAATGACAACTCAAGGTCACACTCTCAAAATGAGACATGTTCAATATAATGGCTACAAAACGATTGCATGTGAGTAGCATACACAAGACATTCTATGTCAATCATACATATTGCGTCTTTTTCCAATATGAAATTTAATGGGAATTCTTATTTTAAGAGGCATTTTAAAAATCAACAAATCAATCTCTCGTAAGAAACCTTTTGCATAAGAACCCAATGTTTGCTCAGAGGCATTGCAGGGAAACCTAATTAGAAATGTGTACCAGGTTATTGATGAAAAAATGGCCAAGATGATAAACTCTCTCAAAACTTATCCCCTAAGCTCCCCAAAAGGTTCCATTATGATCTCCATCAAATTACTTCAAATGGAAGTTCAGCAACTCTGTCTTTTAGGCAAAATATTTTTAATAACTTGGAGTTTACTGTTCCATAAACTAAACTGCTCAGTAAGACAGAAGAATGGATGTATTTCAGTACAGGAGTTGTGATTTTAAAATGGAAAATGTTTAGAATAAAGGGATACTTCCCAAGACAAATGGGAAAGAAAAATACAACTTGGAATTTGAGAGAGTGAGCCACAAAATCTGCATGGCAAATCATATAAAATATTATAAAGTCAAAACACCACACTCGTCTCATGGAAAGGCAGGCCAGTGGATTAAGGCCATGCTGAGAATGAAAGATACACTAACAGAAATAGACCAAAAGTTAAAGAAATTTTCATTTGACTGAACTGGAAGGAAGTAGATGATTTTATCCTATTTATAGCTTGAGCTAATAGGCATGAATAGAATTTTTTTACCCAGTTTATGGACACACTTCTAATCAACTTAATTATTATTGTCTAGATTTCACTCAATGTCCATATTGTATATTATAAAACCATAAAAGGGCACCCGAGTATGGATTTTTCATGTACGATTTTCAATTACTACAAATCAAACCAGCATGGGATTAAAAATTTTAAAGTTACAAATATAGGACTGTCCTGGTGGTCCAGTAGCTAAGACTTGGTGCTTCCAACTCAGGAGGCCTGGGTTCAATTCCTGGTCAGGGAACTAGATCCCACATGCCGCAACCAAGACCTGACACAACCAAATAAATTAAGGAAAAAAAGTAACAAACATGTAAAAGTGAGCTTATCAAAACAGCATTGCTCAGTCCAGTTGAACTGTCTTAGCCGTTTGGGTGTCCAAGCTCTCCCATCCTCTGGAGAAAAAACAGCAGCCACCAATACATTGGCCGGCATCTCAGACCCCCTCACTATCCCCTCCCTTGGTGGATGGAGGTTCCTAGTAAAATTCAGAACAGGGTTATCTGAACAGAAAGGGACAAAAACTATCTATAGAGAGAAACACACACACACACATAATTTGGGAAATACCGAAAAGGCAAAAATTATTATCAGACTCACTGTTTTCTCCATCTCTCATTAAAAGTGTAATAAAAGACAAAAAAAAAAGGAAAGGAGAGAATAGAAAAAAGTAGATCTATCAGGTAAATGCTAGTAAAAAGAAAGCAGATATAATAAATATTATCAGACAAATTAGGACAATCAAGGCTTAAAGTACTAAAAGGGCCAAGAGGAATATTCTATATTCATAAAAGGTATGATCCACCAGGAATAAATGGCAGCCAGGCAACTTTAAGTACCTAGTAACATATATTTAAAATAAGTAAAGTAAAACCTGATAGCAAGACAAAGTTATTGACAAACCCACAACAGAATGGGAGATTTTAACATACAACTAAGAAATCAACAGATCAAATGCATAAAAAAATTTACATGCAGATGATTAAGTAACACAATCCAATTAACAGACTTGAATTCATAAAGAAGCATTTTTTTACCCAACAAAAAATTACACACCCTTTTCAGACACTCATGGTATAGTCTGCAACTATTAGCCATGTATTAATTAGGCAGGTAAAAATTTCAATGAATTCCTCAAATTAGAAGTTTAAGCCACAGTCATTGACTATAATGTACTGAAATTTGAAATTAGAAGTTAACCAAAAAGAGAACCCCTTCCAGAAAACTTTTTTAGTATGTCTTGGGAGGTCTGAGATTTCTGTGAAGTTTTCCTCTGCCCCACACCTTGTTTCCTCCCAGGTTTTGTTTGTTTGTTTACTATTTTCTTATTTGGAACTCTGGCACACTGAAGGCTTTGTCCATGTCAGTGATCTTTGTTCAGGGTGCTGGATAACTTCCTGTGCTGAGCAGTCACTGCTGCCAAAGCCCCCATTTCTGTGGGACACTGAACTGTGAGGCACGTGGGATGAGACAGTTGCCGAGTTAAGAGGGGGCGAAAACTCTGTGCACACCCACGTGTCCAGGAGCCAGTGGCTGAAACGAGTCGCAGCGACCTCACCCTAAGAAGAGGCGGATGCTCGGACCACACAGCCCAGTGGAGCCAGAACCAGCCAGGAGAGTCCAGCACCCACGGAGGTGGGCAGAGATGCCATCGGATCGTGGCCGGCGGCCCCCGGAAGATGCTGGAAACTCGGGCCTCTAACAGGATGGAACCCGGGAAAGAAAGAGAAAACCCGAGCCTTACACACGGCCGGCCCACAACGCCCTTTTGACGATGCCCTGGCCTAGAGCCCCAAACACCCCAGGAGGACCCTCGTTCAGCCTGTGCAGACTTCTCCCAGGGTCGGCCCTGCACCGGGATGAGCCTGGGGTCCCTGCGGTGTTCACATTTCTTATTGTTCTTCTTTTCCTGAATTACAATTACTTCATTCGATCAATCATAGCATAAGGAACGTTCCTTCTAGATCTGCTTGGAATTGTCCTGGTTATCTTACTCGAATTGTACACTATGATTAAAAAAGAAAAAAAGAAAACGGTCGCCCCATCTCAGTGTGCAAGTAGAGAGCCCCGAGTTAGACCTTTCCTCAAAGGGAGGGTCTCTAGCTGCCGCCTGGTGGCTCCCCAAAGTTAGGAGAGAGCCGGCCCAGCCTCCAGGGTTAGGGCGGTGAGAGGAGTTGGGGGCGGGCAGGAGTGGAGCCTGGATGCGGGTGTAGGAGCTCGGATGCCCCTGGCTGCGCGTGGAGCAGGGAGAGGATCCGCGCCCCGCCTCGCCTCCCGGGTTCTCACTGCAGGTGCGCGCTGACCCCAGCCTCGCTTGCTCGCCCGCCCCCTCTCTGGCCCCTGGCGGGCGGCTGGGCTTCCCACTCACCAGGGCTTGGGGGCTCCGGCAGCCGCGGGTGGAGGGGAGGGGAAAGGAAGTCCGGTGTGGGGTTGGGGAGGGAGAGGAGAAAGGGAGAAGGGGCAGACTGAGGCTCCCCATGACCAGAGGCTCAGTTGAGGGCCACCTGTCGTCAAGGCCATTGTCACGAGCCCCCGCCGCCCCCCGCCACGCCCAAGCAGGGGATGGGGAGGGGCCGGTCACCTGGGACGGGACGGACATCTATCCATAAATTGGGTCTGGAGCCCCGCCTGTCCCTGTTCTCTTACAGAACTCCCAGCCTCACTCTAGATGCCTGGTCTCTTGGCCGGGTCCGTCCTCCCTGGTAGGGAGACCTCTGGTCGTTCAGGTGAAACCAGGGCCACGCTTTACCCAGGAGGGCTCGGAATAATAATTACTGGTGGAGGAGAGGAGGAAGGGAGGGGCAGCTAGAGAAAAAAATTAGGAAAGTATTAACAATAGCTGCTGTTGCACTCTCCATCGCTGCAGCACACTTGTGCCCACCTGAACCTTACCATTTTCTTGCCTGTGTTTGGTCCATTTGTTCCCGTCTAGGAACTGATTCGAATGTAAAACAATCCGGCATGTAGGCAAATACCTACACGGATGCTCAGCGCAGCTATTTTTAATATTGAGAAATTAGAAGCTACTTAAACGATCAACATTGATTCTAAATCATGGCTCATCCTTTCAGTGGGATTTAATGTGCCCGTTTAAAGTCATTTTTACGGACGGATACTTTTGGTAAACTGTTCATTATACAGTAAGTGGAGAAGGCGCAGTTTACAAAACAGTTTCTGTTGAATAACGACGTACAGACATAACCTGGATGGATGGAGACTGGANTCGCCTCCCGGGTTCTCACTGCAGGTGCGCGCTGACCCCAGCCTCGCTTGCTCGCCCGCCCCCTCTCTGGCCCCTGGCGGGCGGCTGGGCTTCCCACTCACCAGGGCTTGGGGGCTCCGGCAGCCGCGGGTGGAGGGGAGGGGAAAGGAAGTCCGGTGTGGGGTTGGGGAGGGAGAGGAGAAAGGGAGAAGGGGGAGACTGAGGCTCCCCATGACCAGAGGCTCAGTTGAGGGCCACCTGTCGTCAAGGCCATTGTCACGAGCCCCCGCCGCCCCCCGCCACGCCCAAGCAGGGGATGGGGAGGGGCCGGTCACCTGGGACGGGACGGACATCTATCCATAAATTGGGTCTGGAGCCCCGCCTGTCCCTGTTCTCTTACAGAACTCCCAGCCTCACTCTAGATGCCTGGTCTCTTGGCCGGGTCCGTCCTCCCTGGTAGGGAGACCTCTGGTCGTTCAGGTGAAACCAGGGCCACGCTTTACCCAGGAGGGCTCGGAATAATAATTACTGGTGGAGGAGAGGAGGAAGGGAGGGGCAGCTAGAGAAAAAAATTAGGAAAGTATTAACAATAGCTGCTGTTGCACTCTCCATCGCTGCAGCACACTTGTGCCCACCTGAACCTTACCATTTTCTTGCCTGTGTTTGGTCCATTTGTTCCCGTCTAGGAACTGATTCGAATGTAAAACAATCCAGCATGTAGGCAAATACCTACACGGATGCTCAGCGCAGCTATTTTTAATATTGAGAAATTAGAAGCTACTTAAACGATCAACATTGATTCTAAATCATGGCTCATCCTTTCAGTGGGATTTAATGTGCCCGTTTAAAGTCATTTTTACGGACGGATACTTTTGGTAAACTGTTCATTATACAGTAAGTGGAGAAGGCGCAGTTTACAAAACAGTTTCTGTTGAATAACGACGTACAGACATAACCTGGATGGATGGAGACTGGAAAACGGTTACCTGTAGGTGGCTGGATGCAGAGTATAAGTTTCCTCCAAAGATAAGAGAAACAATTACTTCAAAAATCTCGATTCTGCTCCCTCTCCTGGTCTTCCTCCCTCGAGGTCGTGGAGTTCTAAGACGTGGTGGCGGCTAGGGCGACTGCAGAACATCTCCGGCGCCCCTTCGCAGCCCTTTCCAGCCCCTGCCACCTACAGGGAACTTAGGTTTCCAAAATATGCCCTGGAAGAACCCCGGGAGGGGTGGAGCCGGCTGGCTCCCTTCTCGCCCCTGGCCCCTTTCCTCCCAGTTTGCTGAATTTGGGACGTGATGGGAATTGACAAGGCCAATGAAACGTTCTCCAATTTGGTGTTTCAGCAGAGCCCGAGAACAAATTTTCCCCCATTCCCTTGGAGCTCTCCACCTCATTGATCTCTGGCATTTCCACACCCAGAAATCACCCTGAGGTGATCATTTGCTGGTGGGAGGGATCACTGCAGGCAGGAAAGAAGGGTCTCTGAGATCCACAGCAACTCCCACCCAAGTCCAGAAAACCAGGGAGAGGTGGAACCCAGGGTGGCCACTGGCTCCCTGGAGACCCAGCCAGGAGATGGTGTCCTGGCCATCTATTCTCAGGTCCCTGGGAACAGTGATGTGGTCCTCAGAATCTACCATGTGCCCCAATCCCCAAAATAAATAATTAGCCTCTTTCCACCTCCAGTGCCCCACTGGAGGCTGCTACGTTTCTTGAGTTTTCAAATTCTTACCAGCTTTGCACAGCAATTTGGCCTCTTCAAAAGGGCCCAAAAAGGAAGGGCTGACAATAGCAAATGTTAAGGGAGATTGTACCTTCCTTGCATGTTTGTTTATCTTATCCATGATAAAAAATAGTTGAACCGCTTCATTTAACAGACAAGGAAACTGAAGCCCAGTGGACTGACAAGCCAGTCCTGGGGTCAGGATAGCTTCAGCACATAAAGACAGCCCTGAAAGAATTTAAATAAGGCCTGCTAGGAGGGCTTCTGGGCTAATCCCCCCTGCTTTGTTACTAACTTCTGGAAAATGGTAGTTTCTACCCATCTGTAAGCTCTGTACAGATACATACCTGCTATACAGAGTTTGGGTTCTTTTTTGGCTTCACATTAACATTGTGAGCTTTGCCCAATGTCATGCAGTAGGTTTATAGAAAGAATGTCAAACATCCTTTGAAAAAAGCTCAATTTAAAAAAAAAAAGAAAAAAGCTCAATTTTATTGAACCACCCAACACTCCATTGTATCCACATGCCACCAGCCCTGTTACTGGACATTTATGTTATCATGTTTTTCATTGTTAAAAACAGTGCTGCAAAGAACATGCTGGTTCATAAATCTTTGCATTTCTAACTCTCTACAGAATGGATTCCTAGAATTACATACATTTTTTAAAAGGCTTGAGACTTCCCTGGTGGTCCAGTGGTTAAAACTCTGCACTCCCAATGTAGGTGGTGCAAGTTTGATTTCTGGTCAGGGAATTAAAATCTCACATCCTTCAAGGTGTGGCCAATTAAAAAAAAAACAAAACTAAGAATGGTGCCAGATTATACACTGTATATATATATATAGCAGAATGGACGTGCATTGGCTCTGCTCACTGGCAAACATGTGAATTTGCTGTGAATGTATAAAAGTGACAAGGTGTAGAAGTAGCCTGCTGGTGGCCATATGAGATCTTGCAGAAGCATCCCAGGATAGTGTAACTTCTTCAAGCTTACCTTGAACACATCCCATGTTCCCACCAGGACTCCCATCCTACACCCAACCCCCACTCCTTCCCCATAGATTTCACCTGGCAGATCTGGGCTGTCACCTCTCCACCTGCCATCACAGGGTGAAAGTTCATCATGACTTTTCCCTCCTTGTGTTCACACCTGCTGTGCTTTCCCACTTGTTTTTTGGTTCTGTGTACTTGTCCTCCCCTCTCCATTCGGTCACATACCCTGGGTGGCTGCTCTCACTCTTTGGTTCCACGTGCACGGGTTAAGTCAGTTTAGTCTTTGCAACCCTATGGACAGTAGCCCACCAGGCTCCTCTGTCCATGGGATTCTCCAGGCAAGAATACTGGATTGGGTTCCCATGCCCTCCTCCAGAGGATCTTCCCTACCCAGGAATCAAACGTGTGTATTTTAACATCTCCTGCATTGGCAGGCAGGTTCTTTACCACTAGCACCACCTGGGAAGCCACAGTAGTGACAATAAAGGGATGGCCAGATCTCATCTTTCCTGTGCTCATTCATTCATTCAATAAATATTGAACCACCCTGTCATAAATACAGGGTACTATGTTTATTGGAAACACAGAAGATAATAACAATGATGCTTATCTCTAGCAGTTATTGAACACATACTAACTGCCTTAGACATTAAGAATAAGATTCACTTCAGTTCAGTAGCTCAGTCATGTCCAGCTCTTTGCGACTCCATGAGCCGCAGCGCACCAAGCCTCCCTGTCCATCACCAACTCCCGGAGTTTACCCAAACTCACGTCCATCCAGTCGGTGATGCCGTCCAACCATCTCATCTTCTGTTGTCCTCTTCTTCTCCTGCCTTCAATCTTTCCCAGCATCAGGGTCTTTTCCAGTGAGAATTTTTCGCATCAGCTGGCTAAAGTATTGGAGCTTCAGCATCAGTCCTTCCAGTGAATACTCAGGACTGATTTCCTTTAGGATTGACAGGTTGGATCTCCTTGCAGTCCAAGGGACTCTCAAGAGCCTTCTCCAACACCACAGTTCAAAAGCATAAATTCTCTGGCACTCAGCTTTCTTTATAGTCCAACTCTCACATCCATACATGACTACTAGAAAGGATAAAGTTAGGTACATGATTTTACTTAATCCTTACATAACTCATTCAGGTAAGTGCTATTATTTCCTGTATTTCACAGATAGTCTACCGAAACTAAAGGTCACATAACTGGTTAAATGGTGGCATTTAGATCCAAATCTACCTGGTCAGCACTCAAAGCTAGATTCAAGAAGGGTGGGGAGTGCTCCAGGCAGAAGGCAGACAATCAGTGAAGGCCCTGAGGCAAAATGTAATCTGACTTGTTAAAGAGACTTTCAGAAAGCTAGTGGCTGAAGCAGAGTCCTAAGGGAGATTGTTTCAAAATAAGGCTGGCGACCTTGTAGGTTAAGGTTAAAATTTTTGGACTATAATCTTGGAAACTATTAAAAGGCCTCGAGCAANTTCCCACTTGTTTTTTGGTTCTGTGTACTTGTCCTCCCCTCTCCATTCGGTCACATACCCTGGGTGGCTGCTCTCACTCTTTGGTTCCACGTGCACGGGTTAAGTCAGTTTAGTCTTTGCAACCCTATGGACAGTAGCCCACCAGGCTCCTCTGTCCATGGGATTCTCCAGGCAAGAATACTGGATTGGGTTCCCATGCCCTCCTCCAGAGGATCTTCCCTACCCAGGAATCAAACGTGTGTATTTTAACATCTCCTGCATTGGCAGGCAGGTTCTTTACCACTAGCACCACCTGGGAAGCCACAGTAGTGACAATAAAGGGATGGCCAGATCTCATCTTTCCTGTGCTCATTCATTCATTCAATAAATATTGAACCACCCTGTCATAAATACAGGGTACTATGTTTATTGGAAACACAGAAGATAATAACAATGATGCTTATCTCTAGCAGTTATTGAACACATACTAACTGCCTTAGACATTAAGAATAAGATTCACTTCAGTTCAGTAGCTCAGTCATGTCCAGCTCTTTGCGACTCCATGAGCCGCAGCGCGCCAAGCCTCCCTGTCCATCACCAACTCCCGGAGTTTACCCAAACTCAGGTCCATCCAGTCGGTGATGCCGTCCAACCATCTCATCTTCTGTTGTCCTCTTCTTCTCCTGCCTTCAATCTTTCCCAGCATCAGGGTCTTTTCCAGTGAGAATTTTTCGCATCAGCTGGCTAAAGTATTGGAGCTTCAGCATCAGTCCTTCCAGTGAATACTCAGGACTGATTTCCTTTAGGATTGACAGGTTGGATCTCCTTGCAGTCCAAGGGACTCTCAAGAGCCTTCTCCAACACCACAGTTCAAAAGCATAAATTCTCTGGCACTCAGCTTTCTTTATAGTCCAACTCTCACATCCATACATGACTACTAGAAAGGATAAAGTTAGGTACATGATTTTACTTAATCCTTACATAACTCATTCAGGTAAGTGCTATTATTTCCTGTATTTCACAGATAGTCTACCGAAACTAAAGGTCACATAACTGGTTAAATGGTGGCATTTAGATCCAAATCTACCTGGTCAGCACTCAAAGCTAGATTCAAGAAGGGTGGGGAGTGCTCCAGGCAGAAGGCAGACAATCAGTGAAGGCCCTGAGGCAAAATGTAATCTGACTTGTTAAAGAGACTTTCAGAAAGCTAGTGGCTGAAGCAGAGTCCTAAGGGAGATTGTTTCAAAATAAGGCTGGCGACCTTGTAGGTTAAGGTTAAAATTTTTGGACTATAATCTTGGAAACTATTAAAAGGCCTCGAGCAAAGAAGTGATTTGTATTTTGAAAAGATGCCTCTGGCTAGGAAGGGATCTGGAGGGGTAGAAATAGATGTTAGAGCTATTATGTCAGTTGGGGTAGAGATGTTGGGCCTCAGGCTTCTGAGATGAAATGTATGAACTGGAGGTAAGGTGTGACTGCCAGGTAGGAACCTGGATAGGAGGTAGTGGGGCCATTCTTAAGATAGGGATCTGGTGGGCTGTCAGACTTGTAGGAAAGATCTTTAGTTTAGTTGGACAAGACAGAATCAGTTGCCTCCAGGGCGCACGGCACACAGTAGTAGGAAGTCAGGTCAAAATGTAGGATGGAGATGACAATTTGCATGCCAATGCAGGAGCCACCAGAGATAAGGGTTCGATCTCTGGGTGGAGAAGATCCCCTGGAAGAGGAAATGGCAACCCACTCCAGTATTCTTGCGTGGGAAATCCCAGAGACAGAGGAGCCTATAGCAAGCTACAGTCCATGGGGTCACAAGAGTTGGACACAACTTACCAATTAAACAGCTGCTGGGAGTTCAGGACACTGCAGAGACAGTGTGCAGTAGGAAGAGAAGGCAGGTCTCAGAGGGAACAGGAGCGTCCAGGATCAGGAGAGGGACCCGGGTTTCACATGCAGACTCACATCCAACGGAGGTTAGAATAGCCCCGGGGGTCAGGCTTGTAAATTGGGAATGGAAGTAACTTTACCCCTCTCTTGGCTCCCCCATTTGTGGGCTGACTGGCCATCCACCTCTTGTCCCTGTTTAGTTTCAGCAGAACACAATTCTGAAGTGACTTTAAGGGCTCTCTTTGTCGTTTCTTTCAAATTTTTACATTTATGTCTCACAGGACAAAAGAAAAGGGAGGAGGGCAGAATTTAATGAAAGGACACTTACATGTCATTGTATCCCCTTTCATCACTCCTATTTCTCTCCGTGTGCACAGAATAGCCATACAATTGAACATTTAAAAACATCTCTCAGGGACTTCCCTGGTGGTCCAGTGGTTAAGACTTCACCTTCTAATGTAGGGGGTACAGGTTTGGTCCCTGGTCAGGGAGCTAAGACTCCACATGCCTCAGGTCCAGAAAGAAAACCAAAAACATAAAACAGAAGCAATGTTGTAACAAATTCAATAAAGACTTTAAAAATGATCCACATCAAGAAAAATCTTTTAAAAAAATTCATCGAACTGCACTAATAGAAACAGTAAATCCATTTATGGGCCCTGATCTTCCAAAACACCACTGTGCAAAGTCCCAGCTCTTTCCCTAGATCCCTCAAAGATGACTCTCTTTGGGAGACTCACTGGGAGTACTTTTTCTCCAAAAAACCTGTCGGCAACCATCAGTCCTTGCAGGGCAAGACACACAGGTGCTGAGATATCCAAATTCGGTGCTATTTATTTAATGAAGTTAGGATTGGAAGAAGGAAAGGAAAGTGAGAAAGAGTGAGAGTCTTACCATAAAAGAGCTCACAGTTGGGTGGTGAAGATCTTTCAGTGACTGAAGGATATTTGGTTAAGGGTGGTGATGTACTTATTTCCTACAAACATGGTTGAAAATGGATCTTTATGAGCTTTGATCACATAGGTGTGCAAATATGAAATGTTTGATATGAAGCGAATAACATAGACTACAACGGCAGGGGGTTTGTGTTTGAAAACACACAGTTATCCTGTACACTATCAAAATAGAGTGCGCTGCATGATAGCAACTCAAGGCAATTTCAGCATGTCTGGTTTTTAGCAGGCTTATCAACCAATTAATAAGGAAGTGAACGTTACACCCCAGGAATGCTGATGGCATCATTAGCTATAAATAAATAAACTAGCTATAAATAGATAAGCTAATATGCTTAATACCTAAATGAATAGACTTTTCCTTCATTGTTTCATGGCCTGAAAAAAGCGCAGCTTTTCATTAGAGGAATCATTTGAAAATGTGGAAACTGATACTGCTGCAGCTCAGCGCTCCCTGCCCATTGATAATGGCCTCTGGATCAGCAATGGGGGTGGGAGACCGATGTCCATTTACTTTTGCCAAGATTGTTATTGAATGAAACCTTTAATGGGGACATTTATGAGCCCACTCAGCTAAGAGCTCAGGGCAGCCTTAGAATAGTCTTTCCCTCCACCTTGACGGCTCTTAGAGAATCAATACAGGTAATATGTCAGTTGGTGGTCAGCTGTCCCGTAAATAGGTAGAGCTGAAATGGAAACTGACAGGTAGCCACTTAAAGAGAGGGTCTGGGGTAAACACTCCAAAAGTGAAGCTCCTCTCGGGAGTAACGGAGTGTCCAGCCCCCTATCACAGTCAAGCCTGTGATCAGATAGGCAGAGATGAGGAACAAAGGCTTAGCTAGCAAGAAAAAAGCCACTTAGAGCTTAGGAAAGGCCTTCTATCAGGGTAGTCCTTTTAGAGCCCCAGAACTCGTGCTAGGTTGCTATTTGTAGTAGTTATAGTTGGTCTCATTAAAAAAAAAAAAATTGTGGTAAAATATACAAAACAAAATTTCCCATTGTAACCTTTTTTTTTTTTTTGGCCAGGCCACTCATTCTGTGAGATGTTAGTTCCCCCGCCAGGGATGGAAACTGCCCTTTGCAGTGGAATTGCAAAGTCCAAGCCAGGCTTCAGCAATACGTGAACTGTGAACTCCCTGATGTTCAAGCTGGTTTTAGAAAAGGCAGAGGAACCAAAGATCAAATTGCCAACATCCATTGGATCATGGAAAAAGCAAGAGCGTTCCAGAAAAACATCTATTTCTGCTTTATTGACTATGCCAAAGCCTTTGACTGTGTGGATCACAATAAACTGTGGAAAATTCTGAAAGAGATGGGAACACCAAACCACCTGACCTGCCTCTTGAGAAATCTGTATGCAGGTCAAGAAGCAACAGTTAGAACTGGACATGGAACAACAGACTGGTTCCAAATAGGAAAAGGAGTACGTCAAGGCTGTATATTGTCACTTAACTTATATGCAGAGTACATCATGAGAAACGCTGGACTGGAAGAAACACAAGCTGGAATCAAGATTGCCGGGAGAAATATCAGTCACCTCAGATATGCAGATGACACAACCCTTATGGCAGAAAGTGAAGAGGAACTAAAGAGCCTCTTGATGAAAGTGAAAGAGGAGAGTGAAAAAGTTGGCCTAAAGCTCAACATTCAGAAAACGAAGATCATGGCATCTGTTCCCATCACTTTATGGGAAATAGATGGGGAAACAGTGGAAACATGTCAGACTTTA
>SJYW01053459.1:1365782-1383476 GCA_006410735.1 Raphicerus campestris | reverse complement strand
TTAACTTATATGCAGAGTACATCATGAGAAACGCTGGACTGGAAGAAACACAAGCTGGAATCAAGATTGCCGGGAGAAATATCAATCACCTCAGATATGCAGATGACACAACCCTTATGGCAGAAAGTGAAGAGGAACTAAAGAGCCTCTTGATGAAAGTGAAAGAGGAGAGTGAAAAAGTTGGCCTAAAGCTCAACATTCAGAAAACGAAGATCATGGCATCTGTTCCCATCACTTTATGGGAAATAGATGGGGAAACAGTGGAAACATGTCAGACTTTATTTTGGGGGGCTCCAAAATCACTACAGATGGTGATTGCAGCCATGAAATTAAAAGACACTTACCCCTTGGAAGAAAACTTATGACCAACCTAGATAGTATATTCAAAAGCAGAGACATTACTTTGCCGACTAAGGTCTGTCTAGTCAAGGGTATGGTTTTTCCAGTGGTCATGTATGGATGTGAGAGTTGGACTGTGAAGAAGGCCGAGTGTCAAAGAATTGATGCTTTTGAACTGTGGTGTTGGAGAAGACTCTCGAGAGTCCCTTGGACTGCAAGGAGATCCAACTAGTCCCTTTTGAAGATCAACCCTGGGATTTCTTTGGAAGGAATGATGCTAAAGCTGAGACTCCAGTACTTTGGCCACCTCATGTGAAGAGTTGACTCATTGGAAAAGACTCTGATGCTAGGAGGGATTGGGGGCAGGAGGAGAAGGGGATGACAGAGGGTGAGATGGCTGGATGGCATCACTGACTTGATGGCTGTGAGTCTGAGTGAACTCTGGGAGTTGGTGATGGACAGGAAGGCCTGGCATGCTGCGATTCATGGGGTCGCAAAGAGTTGGACACGACTGAGCGACCGAACTGAACTGAACCGCTGGTCTGCCAGGTAATTTCCCATAGTAACCATTTTTACCTGTACAGTTCAGAGACATTAAGTACATTCACACTGTTGTACAGCCCTTACCACCATCCACTTCTAAAGCACTTCATCCGGCAAAACTGAAACTCTGTACCCGTGACTCATTCATTCTCTTTTCCTTATCACCCCCAAACCACGATTCTACTTTCAGCTTGTTTTATTCAGCATCATGTCCTCAAGATTCATCCACGTTGTAGCAAGTACGAATTTCTTCCTTTTTAAGGTGGAATCTTGTTCCATTAGATATTAGATATACAGACCAACTTTGTTTATCTACCCATCTGTTCACAGACACGGGTTGCTTCCACCTTTTGGCTACTGTGTGGTCTCACTTTTGACCCCAAATTCACACAGTCATCTTCTTTGCTGAAGTGAAGTGAAAGTCACTCAGTTGCATCTGACTCTTTGCAACCCCATGGAGTGTACAGTCCACGGAATTTTCCAGGCCAGAATACAGAAGTGGGTAGCCACTCCCTTCTCCAGGGTATCTGCCCAACCCAGGGAGCAAACCCAGGTCTCCCATACTGCAGGCAGATTCTTTACCAGCTGAGCCACCAGGGAAGCCCAAGAATACTGGAGTGGATAGCCTATCCCTTCTCCATCGGATCTTCTGAACCCAGGAACTGAACTGGGGTCTCCTGCATTGCAGGAGGACTCTACCAGCTGAGCTACCAAGTAGGCCCATCTTCTTTCCTAGACAGCAATTAAAAAACAAAAACAGGGCACTTATCTGATGATCCAGTGGTTAAGACTCCATGCTGTCTATGCATGGGGCATGGGTTTGCTCCCTGGTCCAGGAACTAAGAACCTTGCAGTATGTCCAAAATATTAAAAAGAAACAAAGAACCCGGAAAACCTTCCTGGAATTCGTAGAAAAAATAATGCTTAGTTTGGAGAACCCCAAGCCTCCTCTCCCTCCACCCTGAGGGTACATAGGCAAGAGGGTGATTCTTGTCTTCAGGCAGGTTTGAGAGACTTGGACTTCTGCTCTATAGGAACCCCTTTGCTACTGATCAGCCCCTTTAATTTGGGAGTTAGAACATTGCAAACTCAATAAATGGATGGCTGGTTTTATTAATATTTTTTTCAAAATATGAATTCTCAGTCTTGCAGTCTGTCATCTATTATGAGAAACTTAGAGGTCAGGCACTATCTCAGATTGAATTAAGTAAACAGTTGTAACCACAAACCTGCTCTCTCCTCATTTGACATCTGAAATCAGTTTGGAAACCTGGACTGATAGACCAATTGATGGATGACAGATGGGTTGTAAGACTAGGTGTCCCAGAGAAAATTTCTCATTTTGCATTCAAGTATGTCTATAATTAAGATAATTCACATGTAGACTTCCAATTTTTAATGTCTCTTGATATTGTATATTTGCTCTTTGTAATGTGCTGCAGTCCATGGAGTCACAAAGAGTCAGACATGACTTAGCAAGTAAACTTAGCAAGTAAACAACAACAAATATAGATTAAACACACCCAGCTCTTTCTTTTTATTTCCTCTCCCTCAAATCCTGCCACTCCTTGAAAACAGCAATGGCATACACATTCCCAGGTAACTAACTAGTGGAGGACTTTTCAATTTGTAAGTTGACCAAAGTTGCCAAATTTGGCAGTTTATAATTTGACAAAGTTCCTGACTAGTTTCTCTCTGGAAATGCCCCTGGGCATTTGTGAATCATCAGACTCAGGACCCCCAGGGTGCCCAGGCCCGTGAACAGCCTGGGGGGCCTATATTCCAGCACTAGCCTTTCCAGGTCCTTCATTCTTCCCCTTTGGCAAATGGGGATTCCAAAAGACTGAAATCCTAAATCATGCCTCCTCTGCAGACTACCTAGCCCAGGGCTTCTAGTCACCACTGAAGATTTTATTTTTTAGGCCCTCCAGTTACAGGAATGGGCTTTCCCACTGGTGCAGTGGTAAAGAACCGGGAGGATCCCCTGGGAAGGAAACGGCAACCCACTCCAGGATTCTTGCATGGGAAACCCCATGGATGGAGGAACCTGGTGGCTTAAAGTCCTCAGAGTTGCAAATAGTCTAAACGCGACTAACCCCCCCCCCCCACACACACACACAGTTACAGGAATAGACTGCCCTGGGCTTGCCCCCAGGGGGGTTTGGGACTGAAGAGATCTGATGTTTAAGGAAACAGAGCAGCCTCCCTCTAAGGAAGAACCTTGGAAGACACCCTGCCCATTTTCAGTGGATAATGTAACACATAGCTTGTTGTTATTTAGTTGCTAAGTCGTGTCCAACTCTTTTGCAACTCCATGGGCTGTAGCCCTCCAGGGTCCTCTGTACATGGGATTTCCCAGCCAAGAGTACAGGAGTGGGTTGCCATTTCCTTCTCCAGGGATCTTTCTGACCCAGTGATTGAACCTGCATCTCCTTCCTTGCAGACAGATTCTTTACCAGTAAGCCACCTGGGCTCCCCTAGTGGAAGAGAATTTTTAATGGAAGGAGTTTGCAAATCAAATGGAAGAGAATTTGGCTCCAGCATCTTTACATCAGGTAACTAGGGAGAGGGGAATTCACCAGCATGGCTCAGCCTCCCTTCCCTGGTTCAGGCCTTCACAGTCCTGTGGCCAAATGGAGGTTGAGAAAATCTTTCCAAAAGAAAAGAGAAGACAAATCCTTCTGTCATGAAAAATAAGCTGTCTTCTGCCTCAGTCATCTTGCTACGTCAAATTGGTTAAGAGTGGGGGAAAAAAATCACATATTTGGCCATAAGATCGTACCTGGTATTTTTACTAGCATTTAAAAAACAATCGATAGATGTCAAATAAAACACACCATGGAAGCAGATGGAAAAACACTGGTGTTTTAAAACAGTTTGTAAAATCAAGAATGCGATTCCAGTCGCTTTGGTATATACTGTCAGCAAACAGATTTCAACGCAAACTGCGGTGCTGTGCTTAGCTTCTCAGTTGTGTCCGCCTCTTGCAAACCTACAGACTGTAGCCTGCCAGGCTCCTGTCCTGGCATTCTCCAGGCAAGAATAGTGGAATGGGTTGCCATTCCCTTCTCCATTCAATGAAAATTAGTATGCTATAAATAAATCCAGAACAAAGTACACAAATTGATGGATAGAATTTACATAATGTTAAAACAATTTATCCCATATTTTGAGATAATGAACAAGAATGATGGTGAAAGAATACTTTATCCTGAGATAACCTTCTCCATAGACATTCTTCACTCTAGTTGTAATTAGGGCTAAATATCATTTCAAAACATTATAATTCAAGGAGTTCCCTGGCAGTCCAGTGTTTAAAACTCTGCATTTCTACTGCAGCAGGCTGAGGTGTGATCCCTGATCAGGGAACTAAGATCTCACGTGCTGAGTGGCATGGCCACACACATACACAAAAATTATAATTAATTTTTGTTAGTTACTTTGAGCCCACAAAGCAATAAAGTTTAAATTCTTTTCAGCAACAAAGGGAAGCATCATGTACTTTATATTTCCTGAATATAGAACTTTTTTTTAAAATGGAGAAAACTATTCATTTCTGAGATTCCCATACTTTATACACAGATTATCAGTGAAGTTTATTTCTATTTTATAGTATTATAAAACTTTTTCTTTCGAAATAAACTTGGCCATTACATTTTGATACACATTTAATGTATGGCTGTGAGTTGGACTATACTATAAAGAAAGCTGAGTGATGAAGAATTGATGCTTTTGAGCTGTGGTGTTGTAGAAGACTCTTGAGAGTCCCTAGGACTGCAAGGAGATGTAGCCAGTCCATCCTAAAGGAGATCAGTCCTGAATATTCATTGGAAGGACTGATGCTGAAGCTGAAACTCCAATACTTTGGCCACCTGATGTGAAGCACTGACTTCTTGGAAAAGACCCTGATGCTGGGAAAGAATAAAGGGAGGAGAAGGGGATGATAGGGGATGAGATCGTTGAATGGCATCACTGAATCAATGGACATGAATTTGAGTAAGCTTCAGGAGTTGGTAATGGACAGGGAAGCCTGGTGTACTGAAGTCCATGGGGTTGCAAAGAGTTGGACACAACTGAGTGACTGAACTGAACTGATTTTGATACAGTCAATCAACAAAGTGCTGTGATATATTTGAGTTACATGTCTCTATGGAAAGAATTCAACATATGAATTTGTTCTCCTTAGTTTTGGATCTAGTCCATAAAGTAGCAGCATAAGGCATTCTGAAAATACATAGAACTACTGGGTCTTAGTTGCTGTATGTAGGATCTAGTTTCCCAACCAGGGTTCTAACCCAGGCCCCCTGCATTGGGAGTGCCTAGAGTCTTAGCCACTGGACCACTAGGGAAGTCCCAGTATTTGTGATTTTATCTCTACGATACTGTGAATGGTAGTTTCTTGAGACCCCAATCTGCCTTGTCCTCCACGGGTACAAAGCAAGCTATGACTTTACGGCCGTAACCCTGTGAGCCTACCTACTGCAGGCTCCATAGAGTCCCAAACATCTGTCCACTTTGATAGCACTGTGCATTGTAGCTGCCAACTTCTCAAGCACCCCGAGGGCCCATTAAGAGCTCCATCAATATCACGAATACCACTTTGAGCCTTGTTTTCCCGGGGTTCACATGTCCCTTTAATACATTTTTTCCTTTAATAAATTAACAGATATTTATCATCAGATATAGACTCAGATAGGAAAAGGAATATAAGCACAGAGATTATCTCATAAGAAGGTCTCTGAATTCCATCAATCAGGTTTATAGCTGTAGAAAGGGTTCCATGTTTCCAACAGTAAAATGATAACTGTGTTCTATGGGTTTGCATTATTCTCAGGAAGAGCACCATTTTGCCTGCCATCTGCATTCTAATCGTTCCTCTTAATGAACCACTCTGTGATTTTACCAAGTCACTGAGCTACTCAGTTTTACCCACTGTTATGTTGCAGGGACTGTGAAGATAATCACATAAAGTAATGGTTTCTGAACTTTAAGATAACTGGGTGCCACCCTCAGAATTTCTGAGGGATAGAGAATTTGCTTTTCTAACAAATTTCCAGGCAATTCTGATGCAGCTGGTCCATGAACCACTGAAAGAAAGCATATTTACCTATAATAGAATTTGCATAGTTCTGTCTCCCTTTTGCCTCCATTGACAGGTTAAGAAAAAAGAAATAGCTTTTGTAAGTATTTTACAGAAGGCAAGTTGTTTCATTTTACTTAATTCTCACAACACCCTACAACATAATTATTACCTTATTTTATGGATAAGCCTGTTAAACCTTAAAGATTAAGTGGCCTGCCCAGGATTATACAGTGGGGACATGGTGCAAAAATTTAAGTTTGGCCAACTCCAAAATATAGTCTATGCTTTGTGTTCCAACAATGTTTGGCTAACACAATTATGTTAGCTGAAAGTTTTAATACTTTCTATGGAGTGGTTTGTCTTCTACTTTAATTCTTAGTCCATTAAAAAAAATTCTTATTGCTGTAAGCTAAACTGTCTTTAGAATGTAGAGATGTACTTTTAAACACAAGAGAGCTTAAGGTAATTACTAACAGGAAGATGTTATGAATTGACTGTATTTTCCAAACCAAAAAGTGATATAGGTAATGTGATCAATACGACCAAAACTTTGTAGAAAAAAGCTTGGATTAATTTAAAAAGGTCCAAAGGATTCCAGTTAGTGTAGGCGTGCATAATCTGTATACTAAGGTATTATTTGACATGCATGCATTTTGGAATTAGTGCTAGAAAAGAGGAATTTTTTTTTTAACTTTTCTCTGCTACTCTTCCAGTTCAAAGAACAGAGTAGTTAATTTGAATTATTCGACTAGTGAAAACATTGGCATCACACCAGTTCCTGATGTCTTGCTTTACTACTTGGTTTTAAAATAATGTTCAAATCCATACGGACCGAGAAATATATTTTGAACTAGCAGGCAAAGAAAGGCTGCCTAATTACAGGCCTGAGCCCCCTGATTTTTTCAAATGATCATTGTTCTGACTTAATTAACACGAACTAAAATAGTCCTGAAACAACAGGGCACACTCCCATTAGGATAAATTACTCAGACCTACTCACCACAGCCAAGCATTCCCCAGAGAAAAATCTGTCACTGCTTTTTCCACGTGCACTATATCTCTTTTCAAAGGACTCTGCTGCAGCTGGGAGCCCCCTCTGAAGGGACATCTGCTCTGTATTGAAGTCTCTTAAGTCTGGAAGATAGGCAGACGATGAATAAAGCGTGGAGAAAAATCTATGGTTGATAGAGCCATGACCTAGTGGCTTAGTAGCATGCTTGCCTACAATACAGTTTTATTCTGGTCTCCCATTTTCCATGTGAGTGTTTAAAACTTTGCTGTTGCTGGCCCCAAAAGAGAGAAGAATGGGCGTAGTCAATAGAAAAATAATATTTCCTTAGCAAGGTTCATAAGCTGAGCATCACTAGTTCATTAAGAGCCTGGCTTTTGGAGTCAGGCCAACCTAGTTTTGCCCCTTAAGAGGCAAATGCTGGACCACTTCCTTCTTCCTTCAGCCCTGATTTCCTTATCCGTCTGGTGGTAAAACTCAGTGCTGCCATGTCATAGGCTTCATGGTCTACAGATGTTGGCCATTTTGACCCATGTGTCAATAAATAAAATAAAAGATTATTCTCAGGACTTCCCTGTTGATCCAGTGGTTAAGGATCCATCTTGCAATGCAGGAGACACAGGTTTGATTCCCTGGTCAGGGAATTAAAGAGCCCACATGCCACAGAGCAACTCAGGCTGCACACAACTGAGACCTGACACAGCCAAGTAAGCAAATAATTATTTTTTAAAAAAGCAAGAAAAGATTATTCTCCACAAGCTTGAGTTAGTCTTGTGACAATGTCTGCAAAGGAGCTATAGTCGTCTCTTCATCAGGAATGAAATCACATTTAAACCAGGGCAATATAAATACATTTATTTATTTCTTAGCATATTGCAATTCTTAGCCATTCTTCATTTGGTAATAACATTTCTCTTGAAAGTTGCTTGGATAGCAAGGAGATCAAACCAGTCAATCCTAAAAGAAATCAACCCTAAATATTCACAGAAGGACTGATGCTGAAGCTCCAATACTTTGGCCACCTGATGCAAAGAGCTGACTCATTGGAAAAGACTGTGATGCTGGGAAAGATTGAGAGTGGGAGGAGAAGGGGGTGACAGGATGAGATGGTTGGATGGCATCTCCGACTCAATGGGCATGAGTTTGAGCAGACCATGGGAGAGAGCGAGGACAGGGACGCCTGGCGTGCTGCAGTCCATGGGGTTGCAGAGTGGGACGTGACTTAGCAACTGAACAGCAACAATAACTTTTCTTCCCCAGTTAAAGGTCACAGATGGCGAATGAGTACCTTCTGTGTCCTCCAAGTAATTCTGTTTGGTGCTAAACAAACTATTAACAGACATTTGTCAGTTGACAACGGGAGAGGTAGAAATTAAGGGTTTAAAAAATGAATTCAGGGGACTTTCCCGCTGGTTCAGTGGTTAAGAATCCACCTTCCAATGCAGGGGACATGAGTTCCATAGTTGGTGGAGGAACAAAGATCCCACATACCACAGGGCAACCAAGTCCAAGAGCTGCAATGAAGACTCAGTGCAGCCAAAAAAAGAGTTCAAATAAAATGGGACCTTAGTTCATGCCTGAACACTTAGTTATGATACTAATGAAGCTCTGGCTTGAATGGATTTTTAAAGAATTTATTTTGTTAAGAAATATAACAGGGGATGGCCACAGACATATTACAGTCAGGAGCTGAGGCAAATAGTTGACAAAAATCCTCCCTTTTTTTTTTCAATCGAGAAATCAAAGACTGCTTCCTAGTCCCTGAAATGAAATAGTCCCTTTCAGGGCTAATGTGTTTCCAGACCTTTAAGCACTGTTAACCATCAGCCTTTCACTCCTTATAGGTGAATTTACCCAAACTCCATTCTTGTTAGAAACTATGAAAAATCATTCCTGCAAAAGCTGTTAAAACTACAGACTTAATAAATCTGGTAAATTCTACTGCTTGGTCAGTTCCATTCTTCTGTTCCTCATCTCAGTGTAACTACCACTGGTTTGTGAGATACACCCGTGAACACAAGAAACATCAAGACACATCTAGAGGCCTTGTCCTCAGGTTCTCTGAGGGCTAGCAGTCTTCATGAGACTTCAAGTGGGAGTGGAAGGCTTCTTGATCTGAGAAGGTTTTTCCACAGGTGTTACAGGGAGAGCCGTCATCCTCCCTGTGCGAGCGCCGGACATGGCTGTCGTGAGCAGCGTGCGATGCAAAAGATTTACCACAGTACTTGCATTTGAAGGGCTTCTCCCCCGAGTGCTGCCTGATATGCGTGCGGAGTATACTNCTGGAGTTTCAGGACTGGGTCCATGTGGGGCTGGACCACTGCTCACTAAGGAGCACAAGGTGTAGGTGCCTAGGACACCCAGATGAGGACAGTCTCCATCAGCTCAGGTGACAGGAGTCTAACTAGAAGTCAGAACCTCAGGGCTTCCCTATGGCTCAATGGTAAAGAGTTCTGTCTGCCAAATGCAGGAGACGGAGGTTTGATTGCTGGTCTGGGAGATCCCACAGGCCTAGCAGTAACTAAGCCTGTGCGCCACAACTATTGAGCCTGTTCTCTAGAACCTGGAAGTTGCAATTATTGAGCCCATGGGCTGCAACTACTGAAGCTTCTGAGCCCTAGAGCCTGTGCTCTGCAATAAGAGAAGCCACTGCAAGGAGAAGCCTGTGAACTTCTAGAGAGTAGGCCCTGCTTGCCACAACTAGAGAAAAGCCTGTGCAGCCATGAAGACCCAGCAAAGCCAAAAATAACTAACTAGCTAAAAAAAAAAAAAAATCAGAACACCAAACAGCTCATTTATGACCCAAAGGCACTGAGTCACCCCTTTGGGCATCTCTCATTTCCAGATTAGCCAGCAATTCAAGGTGAGGATCAGAATTAGAACGCCAGGAAGAGGTGGGATATTTTGAGCCTGCTCTGGAAATCTGGCAGGAGATCATTGATCTCTCAGGATAGATTCCTCGTCCAGACAAATCCAGAGCCGCCCTCCTTAGGTCTGTGCTAGCTGCACTCTGTCTAGTTATGTCTTAGCCCCAATTTACTACACTGATTATTTCCATTCTATGACACAGTTTCTTTGGTGGTATCCGTTTCCCTAAGCCAGGTAGTTTTATTCCTCTTTTGGAAGTTTAAAAGTCACCCTAATAGACACTAAATGTCATGGCTACATTATTTTTTAAAAATAAATGGCTTGATGACAGAAATAGCAGATTCCAGTGTATCCAATAAGATTTTCTAAAATGATGGAAATGTTATGTCCATGCCAATGTGGTGGTCGCCCGCCATCAATGGTGGGACTGTTGAACACCTGAAATGTGGCCAGTGCCACGGGCTTACTAAATTTTCAATTTTATTTCATTTTTAGTAAATTAAATAGCTACATATGGTTAATAGATAACATTGGACAGCCCAGATGTACCTCATCAAAATAGGACGAGATGTTTTGGTATAGTATTTTTAAAGCTAACCCAGTAACTTTTGTTCCTAACCCAGCAACCCCTAACCATGATATATTTGTCTCTTCATTTTTATAAATTAATATTCTGTTTAACAAGATTAGATGCTACTTCAGCAAAAGTGCTCTGGAAACCAAGATCAGCAAAATTTAAGAGTCTGTACTTAAAAAAAAAAGGCAGTCTGTACTTCATGTCTGTTATCACTGGAATCTTATAAATTTAGGGTCCATTTTATAACAAATGCCTTAAGTGCCAATTTGGTGATAGTAGGTTATATCTGATCATTGTAAGCAAACATGAGTATAATCTGGGGTGGAAACTGGGGATGTGCTAATGACGAATTAATTTACCAGGGACTCATTATAAGCCAGGGTTTATTCTATAAGGTTAAACCCAAACAGGGCTCAAGGCAGATTCCTTAAAAGAAGGTTCCACTGAGACTTCCCCGCAGTTTAGTGGTTAAAACCCTGCCCTCCCCCTGCAGGAACATGAGATTGATCCCTGGTCAGCGAACTAAGATCCCACATGCTGTGTGTGGTGCACTGTGTGGGGTGGGGCAAAAAAAAAAAGAGAAGGTTCCATTTACCTTAGTACAGTACACACAGTGGTAGGGTCTGTCTCCAGAGTGGACTCTCATGTGTTTGTTCAGACTGGAAGACTGAGAGAAACATTTCCCGCATGTAGAACACTAGGGCAGAAAAGAAAAATAGAGCTGAGTCCACATTTTCCCCCTAAGGAGTTGCCTTCGCCACTATGTTGATCTCGGGCGGTGGTGACGGTGGGAGAGGACTGCTGGGCACGTCTGTGGGCAGAGGATCGAGCAGACGCAGGCTGAGGGTCTAGCTGAGACAGGTGAGGCATCAGAGGACTCTGGGGAAGAATCCGACTCCGACACCACATTCCGGTCCACAGCCTACTCAGCGCTGTGGCTCCATGCCTTTCCTCAAAAGTCTTTGGACGTTAGCGGCCTAGATATATAACCCTGGTGGGTAACAGAGGCCTGACTCTGTCCTGCTCTGTCAACAGGCAGCTGTGTAACCAGAACAAATTAGTTAAGCTCAGAGTCTGCTCAATTTTCCTCACGGGTAAAATACCTGCCCTGCCTTTCTCACAAGGCTGGGAGGAAACTGCAAGCCCTCAGCAATGAATTCACCAAGTATTTATGGAGAACCTCTCAACACTCTGCTAGAGACAAGGAGTAAAAATTTCATGGGAGTGGGGACAGATACGTAGACCCAAGTGGCAATACAGGTGACAGATGACACAAAACATGTACCTACAAAAAAAGGGACAATTTGTTGGGGGGGACAGTGAGAGCAAGCAGTATAGCCACCTGCTATAGGAATGACAGGAATGAACTGGTATACACACACACACACACACATCCTCTTGTTTTAGATTTCTTTCCTATTTAGGTCACCCCAGAGTACTGAGTTCCCTGTGCTACACAGTAGGTTTTCATGAGTATCTATTTTATACATAGTAGTGTATAATGTCAACCCCAATCTCCGAGTCCACCCCCCTCCCCCCTTTGGTATGCATGTCTGCTTTGCAAAAATAAGTTTATCTGAACTATTTTTCTAGATTCACATATAAGCGATATTATGTCTGTTTTTCTCTTTCGACTTACTTCACTATATTTGACAGTCTCTAGGTCTATCCACGTCTCTGCAAATGAACCTAGGTATTTTTAGATGGTGGGATTTGGGGGTGGATTTTAAAAATCTTCTCTAATTTTTCTTTACTACTTGAAGTTTGAATAAGGAGCATGTATTGACATTGAAAGTGAAGGTCGCTCAGTCGTGTCCAAATCTGTGACCCCCATGAACTACACAGTCCAAGGAATTTTCCAAGAGTATAGTACTGGAGTGGGTAGCCTTTCCCTTCTCCAGGAGATCTCAACCCAGGGATGGAACCCAGATCTCCCGCATTGCAGGCGGATTCTTTACCAGCTGAGCCACAAGGGAAGCCCATTTTGTCATTACTAAAGCAAAAATAGTCAGATGTTGAAGTTGACATTGCAAAAAGAACAGATCAATTTTAAATGAAACGGAAGCAATTAGAACACGAACCTGTTCTTGGAAATTAAAACTAACCAATGAAAATGTACAGAATGAAATACTGTATTCAATAGGCTCAGCTGACTGCTAAAGACCGAAACATGACATAAAAATGAAGGCTGAGGACTCTCGGAGAATGCTGATGAAAAAATTAAGGTTAATGTGTTCAAAGAAGTGGATTCAACCTAACATTTGGCTAAAGGAAGAGAACAAAATGGTAGATAATAGCCAAGGAAAGTACGAGAGAGGGCCTTCCCTAGGGGTACAGTGGTGAGGACTCCAAGCTTCCACAGCAGGGGTAGGGGTTCAGTCCCTATTTGGGGAACTAAGATTCTGCAGGCTGAAAAAGAAACCCTGAAAGTGCAGGAGGAACTCCTCTGAGCTTAGGATCTGTGCCTTCAGATGGAAAGAATACTTTGTCTCTTACTGACTATAAAGCAGGCAGGGGTGAAAAAAAAAGGAAGGAAAGAAGAAAGAAACATTTAGCATATTCTGTTAAAATTTCAGACATAAACTGACAAACCACAAAAATACAAACTAGCCAAGAAAATATATCTTATTTCATTTTTTGGATTACTGTTTATCTTAATCACTGAACCACCAGGGGAGGTCTCAGAAAATATATTTTAAAATGTAAACCTCATAAATAACAAAGATGCAAAGCCAAGCAAGATACCATTTTCCATCTAAAAAAATGTGAACATAAGAAGGATAATATTATTGTGGGAGACCCGGGGTTACTGACTACATACACTGCAAGCCCAGCCGGTTGGACTGTCTGGAAAGGTGTGTTGTACCTTAATTCAAGTGCCTTAAAATTGTACCTTTGACTCAATCTTTCTACTTCTAGGACTTTACCCCAAAGAAATAATCAGAAATGAAAAACAGAGTGATTTATATATACTATTGTTCACTGCAGCCAAACTGGGGGCAAACGCACAAAACAGTGGATTTGTTAAGTGCATAACATCAGTATGACCCCAAGTGTATTAAAAATATATACACATATAGAAAAAAATTATACATAAAATAACTTAGGGCCATAGCATATCTAGTCATCTTTGTTTTCTTTTTATCTCCAGTGCATATTATTTTCTCATGTTAAAAAACTGCAGATAAAAAATAAAATTTTAAGTTTACCAAGTGAAGACATAAAAATCATGCTTGGCTTTATTCTCTCTCATACTCCCAGAAAGACTACAGTAGAATGGCTTCTTTCCAACTGTGTTTCCATTTATATGTAAACATTATATACAGTATACATGATATTCTAAGTAACATCATTCCATACATATTTTGCAACTTGTTTGTGCTTAAGAAGCCAAAATTTGTATAACCAATTTCCTATTGATTTACATGTAGAATACTGGACAGTATAACTTTTTACTCTGCCAATCTATGCCGCTGATGCTAAGTCATGTCAGTCATGTCTGACTCTGTGCGACCCCATAGACGGAAGCCCACCAGGCTCCTCTGTCCCTGGGATTCTCCAGGCAAGAACACTGGAGTGGGTTGCCATTTCCTTCTCCAATGCATGAAAGTGAAAAGTGAAAGTGAAGTCGTTCAGTCGTGTCCAACTCTTAGTGACCCCATGGACTGTAGCCTACGAGGCTCCTCCGTCCATGGGATTTCCCAGGCAAGAGTACTGGAGTGGGGTGCCATTGCCTTCTCCGCTGCCAATCTATAGCTGAGAATAAAGAAGGCTGAACACCAAAGAACTGATGCTTTTGAACTGTGGTACTGGAGAAGACTCTTGAGAGTTCCTTGGACGGCAAGGAGATCAAACCAATCAATCCTAATGGAAATCAACCCTGAATATTCACTGGACAGACTGATGCTAAAGCTGAAGCTCCAATACTTTGGCCACCTGATGCAAAAAGCAGACTCATTGGAAAAGACCCTGATGCTGATGCTGGGAAAGATTGAGAGCAGCAGAAGGAGAATGGGGGAACAGAGGATGAGATGGTTGGATGCTATCATTGACTCAATGGACATGAGTTTGAGCAAACTCCGGGAGATAGTGGAGGACAGGGAAGCCTGGGGTGCTACAGTCTATGGGGTTGCAGAGTTGGACATGACTGAGCAACTGAACAACAAAAGGTGAGAAATGATTTCATTGTCTTAATTTAAAATATTCTTAGATTTACAAAAACAATTTGAGATAATTGTAAAAATACTCAGATTTTACAGCTGTATATAACACAGTGATTGTGATATTTCCAGGAGCTTCTCTGTGAACAGAAGGGGAGAGCCAAGAGTAGTTTTATTTCTTCAAATGAAAAGTGGGGTTGGCAGGGGTCCCGACAGCACCGAAGTCTAACCTGAATCTGTCGGTTTGTAAAGCCACATCCTCTTTATCCTAATTAAGACCAGTGGTAGTCAGCACTTTCTTGCACCAAGTCTGGCAGAGCCACCACGTATCCAGAATGGTAGACAATGACTCCTCAACGCACTAATGTTTCTTTCTTCCTTACAAAGTCCCTGACATGGCACAAAAGCCATCCATCCTTTGGACCATGCCCATAACTATCAAAATGCCTGCCCACTGGACCTAGAGATTAGCATACTAAGCAAAGAAAGTCATCAAGCAGAAGAAAAATACCATATGATATCACTAGTATGTGGAATCTAAAATATGAAACAAATGAAGTTATCTACAAAACAGAAACAGGGTCACAGACACAGAGGTCCTTATGGTTGCCAGTGGAGAAGACGGTGGGGGAGGGAAGATTGGGAGTTTGGGAATAGCAGATGCAACCTAGTATATACAGGATGGATGGAAACAGAGTCCTACTGTATGGCAAGGGGAACTATATTTAATATCCTGTGATAAATAATGGAAAATATAATATCATAATATCATAATGGAAAATGATATGAAAACAAATGTATATATGCATATAACTGTGTCACTGCTGTACAGCAGAAATTAATACAACATTGTAAATCAACTATGCTTCAATAAAACATAAAAAAAAAATGCCCTGAACACATTATGGAACAAGGTGTAGTTGCGTAAAACCACAGGCCAAGGTCTTTCTCAGCTGGGATGTCTCAACCCTTCCCCCAATCCCTAATCAACCCCACCTCCAAATAAACCAGACACTTCCACAGTCCTAGGTTCTGCTCACAGGCACCTGTCTATGAGGCCTTTCATGGCCCACATGTAGAAAGACACCATCTTCTGCCCCTGTCTGCCATGTATCCACCAGCTTCAACACTCAGGCATCATATCTTAGTCCATGGACCATCACATTCGGTCCATGTCTGCCCTTTCACGGCACTTGTCACTTCCTTCAGAGACCCTGTCCTATCCTCCCATCCCAGTAATTTGGGCCCAGGAGGCCCTCAGGGTGCACCCAGGGATTTGGGGAAGAAGCGTGAAAGCGGAGTGCTGGAGAAAGATGGGTCGCTCCCCTAACTCTCACCTTGTGAGGCCGATGCTTCTCATGAACGTGAAGGATGTGGATCCGGAGCCGGTCTCTCTTCTCAAAGGATCGTTTGCATAAAGAACAGGGAAATTTCCTGTCGCCCTTGTCCACACAAGGCGTGTACTTTAGATGCTTATCTCTGTAATATCTGTAGGTAAACACTTTACCGCATCGTTCACACCTGTAGCCTTCCGCAGACTCTGTCAAACACAGGGCGAAAAGTGGCCTGGTCAGCTACCGTCCCTCATTCTTACTTTCATCAGGACGGTCTTTTACAACCTTTTATTACAAACAATTTTAAACAAATACCAAAGTCAAAATAATAGAATAAACCCTCTTGGACCCAAACACCAGGCTTTGACAGTGACTGACTCACATCACTTCCCCCAACAGATTATTTTTAATACCGATTTCTCATTTGTTTCATAAACACCTCAGCCCACAGTCTTTAATAGATGATGACTTTCCTGGGGGCAGGGCGGCATGTGGGATCTCAGTTCCCCAACCAGGGATCAAACTCGCGTTCCCTGCAGGGGAAGTACAGTCTTAACCACTGGACCGCCAGTCAAGTCCCTGGTAACAACTTTTTGAAAAGCATAACCATAAAGCCACTGTCATACCTACCTGTCAAAACCTTATTCCTTAATAGATAGAAACACATATATATTTGTTTATAATATGTATACATGCACTTATGTTTGTTTATTTTTCAGTCAGTAGGTTCAGTTTAGGATTCAAAGTCTATGTGTTGTCCACAGTTACTATGTCTCTACAATGTCTTAATCTATAGTTTCCTTTTCCTTTTTGTTCCTGAAAATATATTTATTGAAGACGCCCTTTCTCCAGCCCTGTTTATGAGCAGGTCAGGCCTACAGTTACTTCCTAACTGGCCTGTGTTACAAGGTTCATGTACCAAATAGCTATTGTATTTGTGCTTTTCAGATCAGACTGAGCTACAAGTTCAAGCAGTTCACCCTTTGGGGGCCTTGATGGGCTCCCAGAGCTTCTTCCCAGGCTTCCTTAAGTGCTGATCCATTGGATCCCACTTACAAAGACTTAGGTACCCTTTTAGCTCACAGTTCATTTCTTTGAGCTTTTGGGGAAGATTCCAGAACTAAAACATGGAATTATTATGATGACTAATTTAAGCCTAACACTGAGTTCAAACCAACAAGTGACACTATCTCTGAGTGACGGACAAGACTGAGAAAGGTAAATCCGTTTTCATCAGAGGAGAGAGGTGGGGGAGAGGTTAGAGAAGGTGCAACCAAAGCTAGCAAAGGAGATGCCAGGCTCAGGGGTGTCTATGTGTTGGGGTGAGAAAGGGAAGGACCGAGGCCACCTACAAAAGCGTTCCTGCTGAGGACACTCAGGATTCCAGAGGATCGAGAGGTTTTGACTATGAATGCATCAATGGAACCTCACTGCCTCTGCCCCAGGGAGGCAGAGAGTAGCCAGGACTGAGTATATGCAAACCTGTAGGTGGAAATTTTTTAGTTAGCTTGGGGACAGCAGGAAAGCTATACACTGGGGGCTTTGTTAGTCAACAACTGCATCCTAGGCACATTTAACAGGTGGCTAAGGAAAGAAATCATCTTATTTATTAAGTAAATAAGCAGGAAGACAGCCACCAGCCCCAGGACGAACCATTGCTCAAGTCTCGTCCATCGCTTTCATTGAGGTGCTAATACTCTCAGAATCTCCCCGCTGGGACGGTTTTTGCTCAAAGCTAGAATTTTCATTGGTTAGAAATACCTGGCCTTACAGCTTCCGGG
>SJYW01053459.1:1343621-1359017 GCA_006410735.1 Raphicerus campestris | reverse complement strand
CCAATTTGGAACCAGTCTGTTCCATGTCTGGTTCTAACTGTTGCTTCTTGACCTGCATACAGATTTCTTAAGAGGCGGTCAGGTGGTCTGGTATTCCCATCTCTTTCAGAATTTTCCACAGTTTATTGTGATCCACACAGTCAAAGGCTTTGCCATAGTCAATAAAGCAGAAATTGTTTTTCTGGAACTCTCTTGCTTTTTTGATGATCTAGCAGATGTTGGCAATTTGGTCTCTGGTTCCTCTGCCTTTTCTAAAACCAGCTAGAACATCTGGAGGTTCACGGTTCACTTATTGCTGAAGTCTGGCTTGGAGAATTTTGAGCATTACTTTACTAGCATGAGAGATGAGTACAATTGTGCGGTAGTTTGAGAATTTTTTGGCATTTCCTTTCTTTGGGATTGAAATGAAAACCGACCCTTTCCAGTGAGTTTTCCAAATTTGCTGGCATATTGAGTGCAACACTTTCACAGCATCATCTTTTAGGATTTGAAATAACTCAACTGGAATTCTATCAGCTCCACTAGCTTTGTTCATAGTGATGCTTTCTAAGGCCCCGTTGACTTTGCATTCCTGGATGTCTGGTTCTAGGTGAGTGATCACACCATCGTGATTATCTGGGTCATGAAGATCTTTTTTTATTTAGTTCTTCTGTGTATTCTTGCCACCTCTTCTTAATATCTTCTGCTTCTGCTAGGTCCATACCATTTCTGTCCTTTATTGTGCCCAACTTTGCATGAAATATTCCCTTGGTATCTCTAATTTTCTTGATTCTTCCAATGTCAACATCCTGATTGTGATATTGTCCTATAGTTGTAAGATGCAACCATTGGGGAAACTGGGTAAAGGGCACCCAGAATCTCTATTGTTTCTTCTAACTGCGTATGAATCACTATTACTCTAAAAGTTTATCTAAAAAAAGAAGAAAGAAACCGATAAGGTACCCATGTATGCAGAGACAGTGGCCAATGTTAGCAATTCCTTCCACAATGCAGATCAACCTGGAGGGTGATCTCAGTACCATCTGCTTAAATGCAGCTGACTTCTTACCCAAAAGAGCGTACTCATCAGGTCAACCTGCATTTTNGAAGCTCCTACCAAATCTCAAGAAAAGGCTTGGATAAAACACAAAAACTTTCTTTTGAGAGGACAGAAGAATGTTGACTTTTCTTTCCTTTTAATTCTATTCTCAACCATTCTTTTTTTTTTTTTTTTAATATGGAACGCTTCACGAATTTGCGTGTCATCCTTGCGTAGGGGCCATGCTAATCTTCTCTGTATCGTTCCAATTTTAGTATATGTGCTGCCGAAGCGAGCACAATTCTCAACCATTCTTATTAACAGAAAACCATGAATTTATCCAGATATAATTTGGTTCAGAAGTGTAATACGGGGACTTCCCTGGTGGTCCAGTGGCGAGAACTCTATGCTTCCAATGCCAGGGACCTGGGTTCGGCCCCTAGGTGAAGGCACTAGACCCCAAGTTCTGCTGAAGAACCTGCACACCCCAACTATGATCCAGTGAAGCCAAGTAAATATTTTTAAAAAGAAAGTATAGTCCAAGTAAGGGTACTACACCAGGTACTACACCTGCTGGGGTTTCTCCCCATGCAACTGACCATTGTAAGCCCTTATCCCTGTTGCTTATGATTTACTTAATAATTATTCTACTATTGGCCATTTGTTTGTGACTTTTCACAGATAGGAATGATGTGGTATTAAAAATCCCTGTGGACAAAGCTTTTCCTATTGGACTATTTCCTAAAGATAAATTTCCAGAAAAGTATTACTGATACATCAAACGTTATGAACGTTTTAATAGCTCTGATACATAGGGCTGAATAACTTTTCAAAAGGATAATGATTCTGTTTTGTGAGTTGTCAAGCATGTATCTTTCTCAAATCCATTTGGCACTTCTATTTCAGCAGTGCTTGGTACCTCTTGGGAAGTGACTAAAAAGGCTTGGTTTGGTGCCAACTATGGGGCAACTGTGAAGTCCAGACCCCAGAGAATTCTGCCATCTCACCCCTCATCCTCATCTCCACACCATCCATAAGCTGGGGCACTGAGAAGACAGTTCAACAGCCCCTCATTACTTGGCCCCTAGATAGAGACTGTTCATTGTTCACCTCTTAATCCTTGGTGAACACATTCTTGCCCTTGGCTTCACTATTCCCCAAGCCTGGATTGTCTTGCCTCTCCCTGCCTAAACTGTGGTGAGCATGCATGCATGCTTAATCGTGTCTCTCTGCTATCCAATGGACTGTAGCCCTCCAGGTTTCTCTCTTCCTGGAATTTTCCAGGCAGGAATACTAGAGTGGGTTGCCATTTCCTACTCCAGGGGATCTTCCTGACCTGGGGATGGAACTTGAAGTCTCCTGCATTGGCAGGAAGATTCTTTACCACTGTGCCACCTGGGAAGCCCAAAACTCATCCCTTATTTCACCACATCCCTAAGCAGTTCTCCCCAATCTAGTCTAGTCTTCCACCTTCCTTCAAAACACGTGGGAATTCAGAGCAGGAGCTATTAAGGTGTTCACAGTTGTCTCCTGCCCTGAAGGGTCTCAGTCTAGCCGGGAGACATGCGTGCAGACCATCACTGCAGTGTGATGAATGCAATTCACATTCTCTTTTACCTGCTACTTATGACATCTATCCTAACAAAACAGGATGCTCTTCTGCCTGGTAACACATATTAATTTGGATCTGTCTGGTCCCACATATGAGATGACTGGTTCCCAGGCTTTTGTGGTTATAAAAATCAACCGCCCAGAGAGCTTTTTTAAAATGCAAATCCCCAGCGAGTGGGTTTGTGGTCCTCCAGCTCCTGGTCCAGGGAACAGCAGCAGCAGCATCCCTGAGTAGCTTGATAGAAATGCAAAATCTCCCAGCCTGGAATGAGAATCTGTACCTTCCAAAAGGGCCCCACATGTTAACACAACACTAAAACTAGACAGCAAGAGTCTAGCTCCACGCTCCTCTACGTGGACTGAGACCCAGTAAGAAAAACATTTTCTACTTGAGACACGGTTCACACACATCCATGTGAAACAAAAGCCTCATAAAACAATGCTTAAGTGAGAGATATCAATTTTTCTGTTCTATTTTATTCTTATTCTTTTTCTTCTTTAATGCTGATCTCTACTACCAAATTGATTTTCCACCCTATTAACATATTGCAAGCCACCATTTGAAAAGCAGTGCTCTGTGTATGGCTGAGACCCTTTGCTGTCCACCTGAGACTATCACAACATTGTTAATTGGCCGTGCTGTCGGTGTTTAGTCACTGAGTTGTGTCCAGCTCTTTTCATCCCCATAGACTGTGAAGGGGATTTTTCAGGCAAGAATACTGGAGTGGGTGGCTATTTCCTTCTCCTGAGAATCTTCCCGACTCAAGGATTGAACCTGTGTCTCCTGCACTGCAGGCAGATTCTTTACCACTGAGTCACCAGGGAAGATCTAATTGGTCATACTCCAATACAAAATAAAAAGCTTAATTTAAAAAAAATTAATGAAAAAACAGTGACTTCCTGAGTTGCTTGAGCCTCTGCAGAGATGAATCAGAAGCTGGCTCATCTAAGGCATAGGTTGCATCCATTCATTTCACTTTTATTTTATTCTCTGGGAGCGGGTGAAAGGGTAGAAGAAAAGGTATCCTGGTGAACAGCAGTAGCGTCAGCAGCTTTGGGAAGAGGAGGGCATTGTTCTCCAGCTGGGCAAGACTCATGTGGCTAGAGACGCCCTTGAGTTCGGGGTTCTACATTAGAGCTTGGAGGCAGAAGTTCCACAAGCAAGTAGAGAAGCTGTAGGAAGGTGCTGGTCTGGACAAAAAGCCCAGTCCTTCAACTAAGAGGACCTCACTGGGTGAGGCAAAGGTGCGCACTCACCTTCACAGGACCCAGATGCCTGCTTCCCCTGCTTGAGGAGGCTCACGGGAATGTCCAGAAATTTCTCATAGCAATCTCCGTACCAGACGAGGAGCTCCTGGTTCTGGTAGATCTCCTTGCAGCTCTCGTAGAAGATCTGCCCTTGACATTGTACTGCCACCAGGTTCTGCTCCGATGGGAAACGGGCACAGTTGACATAGGACATCCAGTTCCCTGCACCTCCTTTTCCGTCAATAAAGTGGCTCAACTGACCATCTTCAAAGATCTAAATGGAATTAAACAAACTTTAGAAATGTACCTTTTTCTTTTGGTTTGACATAGAAAATAAATTTACTTATTAAAAATGTACAATTCAAATCTCACACTTAATCTCTCTGAATATATTTATTATCAATATTATTAAGCCTAAATGGATTTATTAGCTGAAAGATATCTGTCTAGATGGTGTGACATTTTTAAAAGGTTTCTACTTTTATCACCTCTTGATTCCCAAGTTTCTAGGGTGAACATATATTAATTTCATAAGCAGAAGCAAAGGGAACAGGAGGTTACATTTAATTCTATCAGTTCAAGACAACCAATTCATTTGGTATTTTATCTCAAATGAGTTTTCGTGTGTATTGACGGAGATATAATTTAATTCTTTCTCTCCAGTGGGTAATTCTGCAGTCTTTGATGCTTTGGTGTTACAAACAGATCCTGGGAAGTCTGGATTTCAGATTATTTTCCTAAAGTATGTTCCTCAAAATTCAGGGCAAGGGAGGATAATCTGATACAGTCTGACAAACTGCAATCCTACCATCATGCCTCACAGAGTTAAGAGTAGCTGTTTTTATTTAAAAATCCCCATTAGACAAATGATGTCAAAAATTTTAAATCCGGTCTTTGTCCTTTTGGACATATTCTTAGCATCATTCGGTAATATTTGAAGTATTTGTTTTGTCTGTAAATATAACCCAAGGTATTGGCACTTTGTATTCTGGGGCTAATCTTCAGATGAAAATGCCTTAAGGCACTGAAAAGATACACAGACTCCATGTGGAGGTGCTATCCCTAGCAGCTCCGCAGTTGCCTTTTTTTCTCTTTATGTTGCAAAACAGACAGCACAAGACAGCTGATTACTGCTGAGAGGGTCCCCTCTCCCAGAGGGGCAGAGGCCAGGCTTTATCCCCAGTGACCCTCCTCCCTACTTTCCGACAATCCATCAGAAAAATTTACCTCCCACATCAGGGAATTGTCTCCGTGTGTCTTGACTTCGCTGGTGTTGACCACTTTACCCTGAAAGGGCCCAAACCTGACTCCTTTGGCCACAAGACTACTGCAGAACACCCCAAAATGTGCGACTTCACCAAACTTCGTCTGCTGGAGGCAGAGACCTAGTGGGAGACCCAGGGTAGGAAAGAAAGCCAGTGAAGAAACCTACTGTGTTTGGTGCCGTTAAAAAAAAAAAAAAAATCCGAGCCAGGAGCCCTGCCCACCTTCTGGTAGCTGAAGGGAGTCGTTATCCAGAGTCTGAGGAAGAGAATCAGCCCCTAGAAAAAGACAGGATTAAATTCTTATTTTTTTTAGATAAAAGGTATTATAAAAGCCGTCTTCCTCCTCATTCTCTAGAGCTTACCATTTGACCCTTCGAGGCTTCCGGCTCCTTTTACATATGCAGTCTCATTTTAGACTCAAAAGGACCCTAGTTGGTTAGGTGGTAATTAACCCCCGTTAGCAAATTCAAAGAACTTGAGAATCAGAGGTAATGCTGATTTTGACTAAGGTCAGATGACTGGAGGGAGACTCCCAGAGTGAATGGCAGCTGGCTCTCACTGAGACACCTTGGGCATCCGGGTAGAACCTGAACCCATCTGATCAGCCCACACACAGCATGAGCCATTTCTCTTAAGACAAACAACCTTTTTTAATCGTTAAGTCGTGTCTGACTCTGTGACCCTATGGACTGTAGCCCGCCAGGCTCCTCCGTCCATGGGATTTTCCAGGCAAGACTACTGGAGTGGGTTGTCATTGCCTTCTCCAGGGGTTCTTCCCCATTCAGGGATGGAACCCGCGTCTCCTGCATTGGCACCAGGGAAGCAAAACAACCTTAAGAGTACTGCGGGTAGGGTTCCGGAGGTGAGCCTGGCCTCCCCACCTCTATCTTCTGATGGAAGCACACACCTTCCCCTTCAGCACTCCCACTGCCTGGGATCCACCTGGAAGCGCCCGTTCCGCCTCCTGCTCCCACCTCTCTTCCAGTTGCCCCCGGCTCCCGCATCATGGAGCCCACCTTTACCGGCGCTGTCGGTGGGAATCAGGAGGCCCGAGATTGCGTGGTGCAGGCGGGCTGAGTGCTGCGGGCTGGGGATGACCCCGTACAGAACCAAGTGCAGGTCTTCCTGGGTGAAGTGGTAGCGGCGAGAAGCCTTCCCCTCTCGGTTCACGAGTTTGGGGCCATCCTCAGAGGGCTCACTGGGGGACCCCGATAACAGCTGCGAGGGCTTCGACCTCTCAGGTAACAATGAAGCATCCACGGGGGGCGGCGGAACGAAAATCTCAGGTCCCCAACACTGGCCACCGTCGCTCCGGCCGGCGGTGTGCGCCAAGTCCTCGCTGGCGGCGCCGGTAAATTCGCGTCTGCTGTTCTGGAAGTGCGGCACCTCCCTGGGGAGGTGGGGAACAGGGTACCAAGTCGGCAGCTTGCTGTACCAGGGCAGGTCGCACAGCGGCTCCCTCGGCAGGGCCAGGCCCGGGCTCAGCAAGGGAGGCGCGGTCCGGAAGCCGAAGGGGGGCAGAGCCGGAGGCGCTCCCAGGGCTTCCAGGGGCCGGAAAGGCTGGAAGCCCTCCTCCGCCATGGTCAGGGTGTTCCCGTAGTGGCCGTAGGGCGGGAAAGGCGTGTAGTAGGCGGCCAGTTGTTGGGGGCTGCCCTGGAGCCAGTCGGGCGGGTAGCATCCCTTGTCCTGGGGTCCGGCCTCCCCCGGCGGCCGCAGGGCCATCCCTGGGCCAAGGCTCTCGGCGGGTCTGCGGAAAAGCAAGGGCGGCCGGGTAAGGGGCGCGGGGCGCTGCAAGCGGGATCCTGTGCGCCCAGCCTCCTCCCGCTGAGACCAAGGAAACTGGATAAACTTCCCACTTCGATTCCTCAAGACCTACCCAGCAAACGAAACAAAAACAGCATTAAAAACACCGCTCCACTCCCAAACAAAATAAAAACGAAAATCTGCCGGGATTCTGTCCGACACCGAGTTCCGGGTAGGTGTCACCTTCGCGCTCCCTCTACAAACACACCTTGACCGAGCAGCGCTCGTTTCTAACACCCACGGTCGACGCCCGCCCGAAACCCGGCTCCTGCAAAATCCGATTCAAGTTCCCTCCTCCGCCCTCTTCTCTGTCCTCCACACCCTCTTTTCCAGGGTGGGTCGGAGCCGCAGGACCTCCCCTCTCACCGGGGCGGGGGCCGAGTGCTAGACCGCGCCTGGGGGCAGGCGGCAGCTCCGGGCGCTCCTGGGTCTCTAGCAAAGTGCAGGGCCGAAAGCCCGGTCGGATCGCGTAGGAGTCGCTCGCCCCTAGCCCGGCTGCAGGTCCCCAGAGGCCGCTCTGCTGCGAGGCCCGGGTCTGACCCCGAGGACCCCATAGGTCCCGGCTGCGAAGAGGAGGAGGTGGAGGAAGTGAGTGCCACTTTCGGCTCCCCTCTCAACTCCGGAGCCAGCACGGGCTCCCCACGTGCGCCGAGTCCCGCCACATTCCCCAGAACCCTTGAGAAACTCGCCACCTCGCTTGGGGACTTAGGGATCCTGGGGTGGCCTCTCGGGAGCAGGCGACGACGAGCCCCAGGTCAGGTGGGAAGAGAACTGGCTCCCGCCCCAGCGCCGCTGCCGCCCCACCCGAAAAGGACAGCGTTTTAATGGACATAAGTTCACCAAGCCTGGAGGCTTGAACCCCTTCAGGGCAGGCGGGTCTCGAGGGCAAGATCAATGAGCCTATAAGGAAACCAAGCGGGGTCGTGACTCAGAAATTAAAGAACACGGGGTCAGGAGAAGAGGTCAGCTACGACGAAGGCATCTATGGGTCCCCTTCTGAGAGACTCCCCAAAGGCGCTCGGCTCACCCCGAGGACCTGCGACTTGGGGTTGAAAGCCACTTAAGCGAGTTTAAAAAAAAAAAAAAAAAACTCCGAGAGGGCAAAACGACCCCTCAGAACGAACTGCGCCAAAGACTACTGCCTGCGCTTCCCGACCACCCTGGCAGGCGACAGCCCCGGGCCACAGCTGCACGCGGGGCTCCGCACCCACCTTGGAGAGCGCGCAGCCCGGCGAGGGGCCGCCCCGGGTCCAGCTCCGCACCCACCTTGGAGAGCGCGCAGCTCGGCGAGGGGCCGCCCCGGGTCCAGCTCCGCACCCACCTTGGAGAGCGCGCAGCCCGGCGAGAGGCCGCCCCGGGTCCACGGAGGGGCGGCGCGGGTTCGGGATCCGTAGGCTTCGGGCGGGCCCGCAGGGTTGAGTCGTGTTTAAGAGGGCGGAGGGCGGGCGGGACCCGGAGAGCGCTAGGGTGGGGAAGGGACGTGGTCCACGCGGGTCCCCGGGGCGCGGCTCCTCCCCGCCCACCGCGGCCATTGGCCGGCGCTGGGCGCGCCCCGCTCCCAGGGGGTCGCGCACTTAACTCTTCGTTTCTCCAAACCTCCCCGGGACCCCGGCGGAGAGCGCTCGCGGCCCGCTTTCTGAGGCGGGCACCGGTGCAGCTCCAGGCTGACAGTTGTTCAGTCGCTTAGTCGTGTCCGACTCCGACTCCACGGACTGCAGCTCGCCAGGCTTCCTTGTCCATCACTATCTCCTGGAGTTTGCTCAAACTCAAGTCCATTGAGTAGGTTATACCATCCAACCATCTCTTCCTCTGTTGCCTCCTTCTTCTCCTGCCCTCAATCTTTCCCAGCATCAGGGCCTTTTCCAATAAGTCGGCTCTTCACATCAGGTGGAAGTATTGGAGCTTCAGCTTCAACATCAGCCCTTCCAGTGACTGTTCAGGGTTGATTTCCTTTAGGATTGACTGGTTTGATCTCCCTGCACTCCAAGGAACTCTAAAGAGTCTTCTCCTAGGAGCAATAACCGTGGGCAAGTGTGGCTGGGGCCCCCAGACAGGCTCCTCTGCGCTCACATACACCTGCACCCGCGCCCTTACAAGCTGGGAGTGGAGTCCCAGGGTCTCGCTCATGCCTCTCGGCTTCCAGTTCCCATGAGCCAAGCCTGGCCGAAAGCGGCGTCCAACCCCTAGGACCCGATGGACATTTGTCCCTGACACCTCGTGGGGAGCGGGCATCGCCCCCTCAGGGCTCAGGCCCGGGTGGGCTCGGCGCCCGTGCCGCTCCCAAGGTTTGGGGGGCCGGGGAGACTGTTGAACCCTCTCGGGGGATTTTTACTTCTCCAGCATCTTTCTCTGTAGGCGAAGCGGCCCGCGCGCCGCCCGGCGGTCTCTACCCCCGGGGAAGGCACGACACCTCCGACGCGAGGGGCTTTTCAGACCCAAACCCGGCGCTCAAAGGCCGCATTTTTATTCTTCTCGCCGGCTATTGAGGGAAAGAAAGGAACACTTATACCCATTGACATTCACACGAGGAAGCATCTAGGGTGGGGGAAACCTTGGTTAGTCCCGGTGACCTTGGGTCAGGTTCCTCACCGCCTCAGCCGCGGCTTCCTCTTGGCAAAATGGGGCGAACCTCTGAGCGCAGCGGTGCGGGCTGGAAGGAGAGACGGAGACCCTAATGCCCGGTTTGGCCTCGACTGTGTCACTAAACCTGGAGGGAAGGAAAGGAGGCGGCATCCATCCGGTCGAGAGAGGCCACCGGAGGTCCGAAAGTCGGTGGAGAGAGAGGAGGCCTGCGGCGGCGCAGGGCTCCCTCCGTGACCCACGCCACTTACCAGAGCAGCCGCGGTGCGGCCGGCGCCCTCTCCTCGAGCCCCGGGGACCTGGCCTTGTCGCCTTCACCGCCCGCGAGGCAGTGCGGGGGGCGGGGGCGGGGTGAGGAAGGCCAGCTCAGGGCCCCGAGTCTTCCAGGGCGCGGGCGATGCGCGCCCGGCTGCTTCTCCAAGCCGCCTGCCACGCCCACATGCGGGGCCAGGTCACCTCGCCAGCGCGACGCGGTTGGTGTCGCCCGCGCTGCCCTGGGTCCAGACCCGTTTCCCAGTCGCCAGGACGATCGGAGAGGCGGGCGGCGTGTGGTTTTCTCAACAGGGCTGGGGTGACAAGGAGCCCAGGATTTCCTTCCGCTCCTGGTTCTAGACTCTGCCTCACCTGGGTTCTTAAGATCTTGGCTGATAGGTGAAAGATATACGTCGGATCTTGTCCGAGGAGCCTCTGGGGAGGATATTGTACTTGGAAATGCAGAATAAATTCTGCCGTCTTCCTTCCGGAGGCAAGCACATCCCAGGACCCCCACGACCTCCCTCATTTACTGTCTTCCTTCCTCCCAGACCTCACCCAAAGATTTAAAGACTGATGAGCCTGTATTTGGGTGGTCCCTGGATGTTAGGTCCTCAAGGGGCCATTTTTTAGTGCAGTTGCTCACCGGTTGTAGCTTTAATTTAACCTTCTCAAGGTGAACCTTACAAGTGAACCTTATAAGTCTTGTTCTGCAAAGATTCTAGATTTTAAAATATTTTTAAAGGTATTTTAAATTATAAGCTTGCCTGTTTACATACTTTAGAGATATTGATAAAAATAAAAGTGAAAATCCCCACCCACCCCTCATCCCTACTCTGCAGAGGTGAAACTGACCAACGGTTTTGTTTATTCTTCACCTCCATTATTTTTTTAAAAACACCAAACACACAAACACCATATTTGTGTTTATATGTGGATAATTTAAAAAAAAAAACTGGGATTAACTTTTCTCATTAACCATTAGTTTTGTTACTAACAGTGTATTTGTGTTGTTGTTAGTTAGTCCCTAAATCATGTCTGACTCTTTTGCGACCCCATAGACTGTAGCCGGCTAGGCTCCTCTGTCCTTGGGATTTCCCAGGCAAGGATACTGGAGTGGGTTGTCATTTCTTCCTCCAGGGGATCTTCCTGACCCAGGGATCAAACCAAGTCTTCTGCATTAGCAGGCAAATTCTTTATCACTGAGCCCCCAGAGAACCTTATACTAGTTGCGTGGTACAGAAATTAATTTTATGAGTGTACCCTTAATTTTTCAGTATCCTCTTACAAAGGTACTTAAGTTGTGACCAGTTTTTCAACTGGCCACATTTCAAGCTGTTACTTCCAGGAACATTGTTATAGAGATAAGTATTTGTGCTACTGTGCCTACAGACTAAATACCCAGGTGCTAAATCCCTGGATCAACAGGTATCAACAGTGAACATTTTTATAGATACATGAAGCCATTACCAATTTATGTCTGCATCAACAATGGGTGTGAGTGCCCTGTGTCTCCACACCCTCAGCTAACACTGAATATAGCCAGTCCATTAAAACAAGGGTCCCCGACCTCTGGGATCTAATGCCTGATGATCTGAGGTGGAGCTGATGTAATGATAACAGAAATAAAGTACACAATAAATGTAATGTGTTTGAGTCATCCTGAATCATTTCCCCCCACTCCCAGTGGAAAGATTGTTTTTCAAGGAACTGGTCTGTGGTACCCAAAAGGTTGGGGATCACTGTGTTTAAAGCTGTCATCTCAGGGCTTCCCTGGTGGTCCGGTGGTTAGGACTCTGGGCTTGCAATGCAGGGGACCCAGGTTCAATCCCCGATCAGGGAAGTAAGATCCCACATGCCGCACAGTGTGGCCAATAAATAAATAAATTTAAAAAAAAAAAAAAGAAAAGAAAAGGCGAAGGCATCGGAGACCAAATTGCTGACATTAAAAAAAAAAAAAAAAAAGCTGTCATCTCTCACATGGAAAGTGTATCTTATTCTAATTTGCTTTTTAGTCATTTACCCAACAGAATCCCTGAACACCTTGCTGTCGACGTGCTGGTCACAGAGAATACAGTTGTGAGCAAACTCGCTCTGTCCAGCCCTGGTCCCCAAAAGTGGTCTTATGAGAATGATACATATTTGTGTGAATACTTGATGAATGTGTAACTCTGAGCTGCGATCCAATGAGAGCAAAGAAGAAAGTATAAAGAAGCAATGTAAGGGAAGAGGAGCATGTCCTGACTTGGGCTGAGAGGACAGGGATGGTTCCCCTGCTCCAGAAAGTGTGAAAGATCTGAAATTAACTAGGTGATGAGAACAAGTGGTCATCACGTGTGATTCCAGATCAGTGGAACACTTGGTGCCAGGGCTCTGACACCTGGAAGGCATGTGACTCACAATAGTTCATGCTAATCCTGAGAGTTTAAGGCAAGAATTCAAGTTGGCTGCTGCCTCCTCCTTGGAATTCCTCTTATTATCTGTTAGAGTTTTTCCCTGCCCACAGTGGGGCAGTTGGTCTTCCAGCATCTCTTTTGTTCATAATGACAGCAAGTATTCTTTCTAGGGGGACCCTTTTTATGGAAAGGCATAGAGAACATCTGGGGCTATTTAGGTGTTTAATTTGAAAAATCACTAACTTGATTAGAGTCTAACTCTGTTTTTCTTCTCTAACCTTCACCAACACTATACATCTATCCCACTCTAGCTATGAAGTATTAATTCTCTGACTTCTGGCTTAAGGCTGTTCATTAAAAAATGAGGATGATGTGACAAGAGTGTCTGTCTATCGATCTACCCCAGATTGTTGCCTGGAGGCAATTTTTAAAATCCTCACTGAATTTGCTTAAAAAAATTTTGAATTGGTGTTCAGTCAATCTTCACTCGAAATAAAACAGGCATCGCCTTCAATAAGGACTGTACCATGTACTGTGCTTTCTTTAGTCCCTGTTCTGTTTGACTGAGCCCAGGAATACAAAGACTGATTTCAAGGTCCTTTCAACTTTTCCTATTCAGCCGTGTGCATCTGAAGGAACTGTTAATACATATGCTAGATGACAGAGTTCCTGAAGAACTATGGACAGAGATTCAGGACATTGTACAGGAGACAGGGATCAAGACCATCCTCAAGAAAAAGAAATGCAAAATAGCAAAATGGCTGTCTGAGGAAGCCTTACAAATAGCTATGAAAATAAGAGAAACGACAAGCAAAGGAGACAAGGAAAGATATGCCCATTTGAATGTACAGTTCCAAAGAATATCAAGGAGAGATAAGAAGGACTTCCTCAGTGATCAGTGCAAAGAAATGGTAAAAATAGAATGGGAATGACTAGAGATCTCTTCAAGAAAATGAGAGATACCAAGGGAACATTTCATGCTAAGATGGGCACAATAAAGGACAGAAATGGTATGGACCTAACAGAAGCAGAAGATATTAAGAAGAGGTGGCAAGAATAAACAGAAGAATTATGCAAAAAATATCTTCATGACCCAGATAATCACAGTGGTATGATCACTCACTTAGAGCCAGACATCCTGGAATGTGAAGTCAAGTGGGCCTTAGGAAGCATCACTATGAACAAAGCTACTGGAGGTGATGGATTTCCAGCTGAGCTATTTCAAATCCTACAAGATGATGCTATGAAAGTGCTGCACTGAATATGCCAGGAAATTTGGAAAACTCAGCAGTGGCCACAGGACTGGAAAAGGTCAGGTTTCATTCCAATCCCAAAGAATTAGGCAATGCCAAAGAATGCTCAAACTACCGCACAATTGCACTACTCATCTCACACGCTAGTAAAGTAATGCCCTAAATTCTCCAAGCCAGGCTTGGAACCTAGAACTTCCAAATGTTCAAGCTGGTTTAAGAAAGGCAGAGGGACCAAAGATCAAAATGCCAACATCCATTGGATCATCAAAAAAGCAAGAGAGTTCCAGAAAAAAACATCAATTTCTGCTTTATTGACTATGCCAAAGCCTTTGAATGTGTGGATCACAACCATCTGTGGAAAATTCTTCAAGAGATGGAATACCAGACCACCTGACCTGCCTCTTGAGAAACCTATATGCAGGTCAGGAACCAAGAGTTAGAACTGCACATGGAACAATAGACTGGTTCCAAATAGGAAATGGAGTACACCAAGGCTGTATATTGTCACCATGCTTATTTAACTTATATGCAAAGTACAACATGAAAAATGCCTTGCTGGATGAAGCACAAGCTGGAATCAAGATTGCTGGGAGAACTATCAATAACCTCAGATGTGCAGATGACACCACCCTTATGGCAGAAAGTGAAGAAGAAATAAAGAGCCTCTTGATGAAACTGAAAGAGGAAAGTGAAAAACTGGCTTAAAACCCAGCATTCAGAAAACTAAGATCATGGCATCTGGTCCCATCACTTCATGGCAAATAGACGGGGAAACAGTGGAAACAGTGACAGACTTTATTTTGGGGGGGCTCCAGAATCACTGCAGATGGTGACTGCAGCCATGAAATTAAAAGACACATACTCCTTGGAAGAAAAGTTATGACCAACCTAGACAACGTATTAAAAAGCAGAGACATTCCTTTGCCAACAAAGGTCCATCTAGTCAAAGCTATGGTTTTTCCAGTAGTCATGTATGGATGTGAGAGTTGGACTATAAAGAAAGCTGAGCGACAAAGAACTGATGCTTTTGAATTGTGGTGTTGGAGAAGACTCTTGAGAGTCCCTTGGACTACAAGGAGATCCATCCAGTCCACCCTAAAGGAGATCAGTCCTGAATATTCACTGGAAGGACTGATGCTGAAGCTGAAACTCCAATACTTTGGCCAGCTGATGCAGAGAAGTGACTCACTGGAAAAGACCCTGATGCTGAGAAAGACTGAAAGCCAGAGGAGAAGGGGACAACAGAGGATAAGATGGTTGGATGGCATCACCGACGCAATGGACATGAGTCTGAGTAAACTCCAGGAGTTGGTGATGGACAGGGAGGCCTGGCGTGCTGTAGTCCATGGTGTCGCAAAGAGTTGGACATGACTGAGCGACTGAACTGACTGACTGAGATGGTGGAAGTTAAGGACACTGGGATTATGGCTTCCTTGTACCAGCTTAAATTCTGAAGTTCTTCATATTAGTCATAAAAGATTGACCACTGAATACAAAATTGCATTTGCTGCCTCCTCCTGCTTTCCCCCTTTTTTTCTTTTTCTTTTTTAAATTTTGACCATATCCCAAGGCATGTTGGATTTTAGTTCCCTGATCAGGAATGAAATCCATGTCCCCTGCCTTGGAAGGCAGAGTCTTAACCACTGAATCACCAGGGAATTCAAATTGCTCCTTTGTTTTAAGTTGCTTCAAGGGTGGATAATTTTGGTCCCATTGGGAGCTCCTCAAAGAGGTCACTTGGTAAACTGTGTCACTTTTGTAAGATATGCACAAGAATTTAGATTCTACTGAGAATATATTGGTACCTAAGAAACAGGTTTTGAGCCTGCTGGAGCTGTGGGCTTGGACCCATCAAGACAACCCCATGCAAATTGATAATGATCTGCCAGAAGTTTTGCTTGTGCACAGCCCCATGCTATCTCTGACCACAGAGCTAACAACTGCAGCCCTGAAGACTGAAGCATTGGAGA
>SJYW01053459.1:1272928-1340603 GCA_006410735.1 Raphicerus campestris | reverse complement strand
AAGAACTGATGCTTTTGAATTGTGGTGTTGGAGAAGACTCTTGAGAGTCCCTTGGACTACAAGGAGATCCATCCAGTCCACCCTAAAGGAGATCAGTCCTGAATATTCACTGGAAGGACTGATGCTGAAGCTGAAACTCCAATACTTTGGCCAGCTGATGCAGAGAACTGACTCACTGGAAAAGACCCTGATGCTGAGAAAGACTGAAAGCCAGAGGAGAAGGGGACAACAGAGGATAAGATGGTTGGATGGCATCACTGACGCAATGGACATGAGTCTGAGTAAACTCCAGGAGTTGGTGATGGACAGGGAGGCCTGGCGTGCTGTAGTCCATGGTGTCGCAAAGAGTTGGACATGACTCAGCGACTGAACTGACTGACTGAGATGGTGGAAGTTAAGGACACTGGGATTATGGCTTCCTTGTACCAGCTTAAATTCTGAAGTTCTTCATATTAGTCATAAAAGATTGACCACTGAATATGAAATTGCATTTGCTGCCTCCTCCCGCTTTCCCCCTTTTTTTCTTTTTCTTTTTTAAATTTTGACCATATCCCAAGGCATGTTGGATTTTAGTTCCCTGATCAGGAATGAAATCCATGTCCCCTGCCTTGGAAGGCAGAGTCTTAACCACTGAATCACCAGGGAATTCAAATTGCTCCTTTGTTTTAAGTTGCTTCAAGGGTGGATAATTTTGGTCCCATTGGGAGCTCCTCAAAGAGGTCACTTGGTAAACTGTGTCACTTTTGTAAGATATGCACAAGAATTTAGATTCTACCGAGAATATATTGGTACCTAAGAAACAGGTTTTGAGCCTGCTGGAGCTGTGGGCTTGGACCCATCAAGACAACCCCATGCAAATTGATAATGATCTGCCAGAAGTTTTGCTTGTACACAGCCCCATGCTCTCTCTGACCACAGAGCTAACAACTGCAGCCCTGAAGACTGAAGCATTGGAGAATTTTTTTTCCCGTCATAAACCAATTCTCAGGGACATAAAGCTGGGTTGAAAGGATAACAGACCTCATAGGGTTTTTAGATGATTAGCCAAGGCAAATTTCATCTACTGACGGACATTGGCAGGACAAGACTTTAAACTTGTCAATCCTTTGGACCTGGTAGGATTCTGTCCATTGTCCGTTCTTTGTTCTTTACTCCCTTTTAGTTAATGACGCCTTGTAAGACAGGAAAAGCTAAGTTTAGATCAAGAGTATCGTTTCACCAAGAGTTTTTAGATCTAATCAGAAAATGGAAATTTCAGTGGGTGATACCTAATTTTCCTGATAGAGTTAGGAACATCAATGATATTGGCACTCAGACCTACTATGTGACTTGTCTTTCTTTTTTTGAGGCCTGGAACCTCAGGTCAAGAGACGCAGGGTGAGTCATTAGGTCCCCAAATTCAGGGTCTGGGTACATGGTCAGGAGTTGCAGCTAAATCTCCATACGGCTTCCAAATTGTGGAAGTCTTCCCCCTCAAATAAAGCAACTTGTAAGAATGCCCCACATGTAATCCTAAAGTAGCTTCTCATTAGGGGAAATAATGGAGAAGGTGATGGCACCCTACTCCAGTACTCGTGCCTGGAAAATCTCACGGACAGAGGAGCCTGGTAGGCTGCAGTCCATGGGGTTGCAAAGAGTTGAACACCACTGAACGACTTTCACTTTTCACTTTCATGCACTGGAGAAGGAAATGGCAACCCACTNTCACGGACAGAGGAGCCTGGTAGGCTGCAGTCCATGGGGTTGCAAAGAGTTGAACACCACTGAACGACTTTCACTTTTCACTTTCATGCACTGGAGAAGGAAATGGCAATCCACTGCAGTGTTCTTGCCCAGGGACGGGGGAGCCTTGTGGGCTGTTGTCTATGGGGTTGCACGGAGTCGGACATGACTGAAGCGACAGCAGCAGCAGCAACAGGGGAAATAAGTGTACAATTTTTTTTTTTTTTTTGTATTTTGTATTTGGAAGTTTGTAGGATGGGATATCAGAAGTGGAATGACTTTGATTAATTGATTTCTCAAGGCCATGGTTGATATAAGAGAGGTTCTGACTGAAGAAAGAAGTAATACTCAAAACACAAAACTCTGCACAGTTGTAAGCAAGTAACTGATAGGGTTATTCTGATTCAGTCTTGTACTAGTGAGGGTTGGGATTCACAGTCACAGTAGTCAAAGCTATAAGTCAAAAAAGTTATAGTCATACATGCTTTATATATATATATACATAAACTTGAGGCCATTTAAAAAATATTTGTTTATTTATGGCTGTGCTGGGTCTTCATTCCTTTCAGCCGGCTTTCTCGAGTTTCCGCGAGCAGGGTCTACTCTCTAGTTGTGACGCACGGGCTTCTCGTTGCCTTGGCTGCTTTTGTCGTGGGTCACAGGCTCTAGGTGCGAGGGCTCAGGAGTGCTGCTCGTGGGCTCTGGAGCACAAGCTCAGTAGTTGTGGCTCACAAGCTTAGTTGCTCGGTGGCACGTGGAATCTTCCTGGACCAGGGATTGAACTCGAGTCCCCTGCACTGGCAGGAAGATTGTTATTCACTGCACCATCAGGGAAGTCCAGAAATGCTTTAAATATTTAAATAGGAGAGAAAATAAATAAGAATTCAAGATAAGAATCTAGAAAAAGAACAACTAAATACCCTTAATGAAACCAGGAAGAAAGAATTCATAAAAAATAAAAACCAAGTTCACAGGTTGAAAAACTAAAAATAATTGAATTGAATCCAAGAACTGCTTCTTTGAAAAGATCATTAGAATAGACAAGTATATAAGGAACCAGCAATTAAAGCCATTTCTCTGGTTTTCATTAGTTTTAGAGTTTGTTTTGTTATAATATGTGACAATTTGTTACATGTACAACAGATTTCTCCTTTGTACAAAATGCTTACCTTCAAAGTGCAGGATTTCTCCTGCTGTATTACAGCCACAAAAGGGAGCCAGCTTTGTTTAAAATTCTGTATCAGTCTGGGACGCATCAGAAGAGAAAAATCGAACAGTAATTTGAATAGGGAAAGCTTAATATAGAGAATTATTATCAATACCAAGGTAGTGGAGTGACTAGGGATTTGTTAGGAAGAAGTTAAGAGAACTCTGAAGAATGTAGGAATAGTAAATACAATATATAATAGCAGACATAATTTTATTTAATACTGGATCTAATAGGGCTTCTCAGGTCGTGATAGTGGTAAAGAACCCGCCAGCCGGCAGCAGTGCGCCTCGCCGCCATTGTCCCGGTTCCGTCCAGTCAGCCGCTGGTGGTGGCGGCGACTTCCCCTCAGGAAGTCCGGTCTCCGCCTTCGCCTCCTCCTCTTACCCCGCCTGTTCGGCAGCGGCAGCGGCGGAGGCGGCGGAGGCGGCGCTGCGGCAGCGGTCGTCCCTGCCTCTCCGCCACCTCCACCTCGGCCTATCCCCGGGCTGGCGGCGCTGGCAGGGAGGGGGACAGTAGTTGTAGACGCTGCCCCTGCCTCAGAGAAGATACCACGTTGAGTGAGCAAAGACTGAACATTTTATAGATACCTTTTGTAAAAGGCTTATAAGAACTAGTGCCATAATTTGAATCATAATGGATTTCACATTATGAGCTCCTCCGTTGTTGCAGAGTCTTGCTATTTGGAGAAAGTTCATGCTAAAAAACGGAAGCAATTAATGAGTGAATATGATCAGATTTCTCCACCAAGGTCTCAATCTGATAAGGAGAATCCCTTGTCAAGCTAGTGAAGCATTCAAAGAAGACATGACTGTTTTCAAGATGAACTTGAAGATTATTATCAAAGTGCAGAAAGCCAGAGGCTTAGAGCCAGACTTGTTTCACGAAGATGAATGAGGATTATTTGGAAACGTATGGGTACAAAGAGAAGGCAATGGCACCCCACTCCAATACTCTTGCCTGGAAAATCCCATGGATGGAGGAGCCTGGCGGGCTGCAGTCCATGGGGTCGCTAAGAGTCGAATACGACTGAGCGACTTCACTTTCATGCATTGGAGAAGGAAATGACAACCCACTCCAGTGTTCTTGCCTGGAGAATCCCAGGGACGGGGAAGGCTGGTGGGCTGCCGTCTATGAGGTCGCACAGAGTCGGACACGACTTAGCAGCAGCAGCTGCAGCAGTGGCTACCAGCTCATGACAGCAGGCTGGGACTAGACTCTCTGAGCTACACTCAGTTCACCAGGGACTCTCAGGAAAACCTGCACCCCCGACCCTTAGTCAGCGCGAGTCTAACTGTAGCTCATACAGTGTAGAATCTAGAGTTTACAGGCACCTCTTCGCAGAAAATGGTACCAGTGCCCGTCAGGCTAGTTATAAACACATACATCAGAAGAGGAAAAGGCACGCAGAGGAAGGCAGAGAAAAGCCAGGGGAGGAGCGGCCCAAGNTTTCCATGACATACGGCATGCAAGATTGTAGTTCTCCAATCAGGGATGGAACCCTTGCCCCCTGCAGTATAACCAGTGGACCATCAGGGAACTCACAATCTTTTTTTTTTAATTATTTTTTTAATAATTGGTGTTTTCAAGTAGCCTATTAGCTGGCTTCCATAGAGATGCTTCTCCACAGAGTAGTCAGTCTTTAAAAATACAGATTAGATCATATTACTTTCTTGCTGAAAACTCTTTGCTGAAGGTTTCTCATTACACAGAATAAAACCTAAGTTGCTTGCCTTGGGGGCTGGCCTATATGACCTCACGGGATCTGGCCCTGGCTGCTTCTTGGCCCTCATCTCCTACCTCTCACCCCATCAGTTATCTTCTCCAGTCACACTGGCTTTCTTGCTGTCTTCCAGACAAAATGTTCTTAATGTTAGTTTGACCTTCCAGGTGGTACAGAAGTAAAGAATCTCTAGGTGCCTGCAATGCAGGAGACTCATGTTTGATCTCAGTCGGGAAGAACTCCTGGAAAAGGGTATGACAACCCACTCCAGTATTCTTGCCTGGGAAATCCCATGGACAGAGGAGCCCGGCAGGCTACAGTGTATGGGGGTCCCAAAGAGTCAGACATGACTGAGTATGCATGTACACGTTAGATTATGCTAACATTAGTTTGTTTTCTATTACATTTGCTATGTATTGACTTTTTTGGACAGAATATTAATTTTTATAAATTTAAATAATTTTTGTATTTTGTCTTTAAGAATGACTTCACTTTCCCAACAATGTAAACATGTATTTTTCTAGTTTTATATTTCATTATGTTTACACCCTGGTTCCATGTTAATATTGTGAGGAAGGGGTTTAACTTGGTATTTTCACCAAATGTGGCCAACTGTCTCAACACCAATCTTTTTTTTTGGAACAGAGTCCTACTGACTAGAAATGGCATCTCTATCATATACTTACCTACATACTGTGACCGGTCTCTGGGATCTATAATCTTCTTCTGAGTTATTTAGCCAGTTCTGTGTAAGTACTCTGCAGCACTCACCGGTATGTTTCTTCTAAAACCATTTCACTCACTCACTCATCCACTTCTGGTTGTGCCGGGTCTTTGCTGCTGTGCAGGCCCTTCTCCAGCTGTGGCGAGTGGTGGAGGGGAGGGTGGCTGCTCTCTGGCCGTGGTGCGAGGGCTTCTCCTTACACTGGCTTCTCCTGTTGCAGCGCACGGGCTTCAGTAGTTGTGGGACATGGCCTCAGTAGTTGCAGCTCCCAGACCCTAGAGCACCGGCTCAGTCGTTGTGGTGCATGGGCTTGGTTGCTTCTTGGCATGTGGGATCTTCCTTGACAAGGGATCAAACCCGTATCTCCTGCATTGGTAGGCAGATTCTTTACCACTGAGCCACCAGGGAAGCCCCCTCACCAGTGTTTTAAAATGTTTCTGGAAGTTGTTTTTCTAACATTTCCATTATTGTGCATCTTATCTTCCAAATGTACACTACTTTTCTGATGTGCACTCGAATTGTAATGATGTAGGGGCAGGAATTGCTTTTTTTTTTTTTTATCCTGGGCTTTCCTTTTCTTGCCTGGAAAATCCCATGGACGGAGAAGCCCGGTAGGCTACCAGTCCATGGGGTTGCAAAGAGTCAGACATGAGCGACTTCACTTCCTTTTCTAGGTTCATGGCACGCCTCCCTTGTTCAGGTCTTTTGCATCTTTCAGTAGAACTTTATAGTTTTCTTCATAGTCTTTCATGCTTTATGTTAGGCGTGATGTAATCCTATTTTATAATGTTATTGTAAATGAGGGTTTAAAAAACTAGTTATTACTGTGAGTGGAAGTTAGTAATTTTTGTATGTTCCAGATATCTGACTGAAATTTTTCACTCGTTCTAAGAACTGGTGTGCAGCCACTCAGTCATGTCCAACTCTTTATGGCCCCGTGGACTGTAGACATGGCACCTCTGTCCATGGAACTTTCCAGGCAAGAATGCTAGAGTGGCCTGTTATTCCCTACTCCCGGGGATCTTCTGGAGCCAGGGATTGAACCTGCATCTCTTGCAAGTATCCTGTGCTTGGCAGGATTCTTTACCATTAGTGCCACCTGGGTACCCCTAGAGTGGGTAGGTAGATTTATTTTGGCTTTCCCGTAGATGGTTACGAGAAAGCAATGGCAACTCACTCCAGTACCCTTGCCTGGAAAATCCCATGGACGGAGGAGTCTGGTAGGCTGCAGTTCAAGGGGTTGCGAAGAGTCAGACATGACTGAGCGACTTCACTTTCACTTTCACGCATTGGAGAAGGAAATGGCAACCCACTCCAGTATTCTTGCCTGGAGAATCCCAGGGATGGGGAAACTTGGTGGGTTGCTGTCTATGGGGTTGCACAGAGTCGGACACGACTGAAATGACTTAGCAGCAGCAGCATAGATGGTTAAATGTGCTGCAAATGTTCTTCCTCTTCTATTCCACCAGTGAAACCCATTTCTTTTAAATATTTATTTGATTCTACTGGGTCTTAGTTGTTGTGGCACACAAGGTACTCGATTTTGTCATGGCTTGCAAGATCTTTAATTAAGACATGTGGAATCTAGTTCCCTGCCAGGGATCAAACCTGGGTCTCTGAGCATTGGGAGCTCAGAGTCTTAGCCACTGGACCACCAGGGAAGTCCTGACAACCTAATTTCTTAGCATGGGTAGTGGGCTACTTATTTTGTTCTGATTTCAATTCTTTTAATATTTCAACATGAAGTCACAGTGGGATTGTATCAAATAACTTTAAACAACTTTAGGACATTCACTTTGCCGAGAAGCTTTACTTTTCCTTCAGATTTTCTCATGTATGGGGGCTGAAATTTATCCTATACAAATTTATCCAAGTGTCTGTTAATCATGTTTTAAAATTCTTCTTTTGCTTTGCTAATATGGTGACTAGCATAGATTTTTCTCATCATTCATTTCAGTTTTGGTGTATTTTAAAAAATACTATTTCAGATTTACTATTTTGACCTGGGTTTTAAGTACTGTATTTGCATTGCTTATTGACGACTAATAAGCCAATTTATTAAAACCATCATGATTATTCTAATGTGTAAAGTATAACCGTAATAAACCAGTAAGAAACCCACATTATTCTCATAAATGTTTTTTGAGAAATGGGAATGAGAGGTGATAGCATCATTTAGCATTCACTTAGATTCCACCTCTATTTGCCATTAAGTTGTCAGATAATCTTAAGCAAAACACACCCCTCTTGGCTTCAGACTGAAAATCTAGAAAATGGGACATTGAGAGAATAAATGTTAACATGCTGAGAACAGTGCCAACTACTGTATAAGTCTAAGAAATTATTAAATGGCAAGTCAGGTAATTTTATATTTAACTGCAATTGTGAATGAGGATACAATATAAACTCAAGAAAATCTTCAAAGCCATGTAAAACCCGAAGGCATTAAAATTTATTAAATGATGCAATAACAACAGAATTCTTTATTTACAATAGCATTATTTAACATCAAATAAGCAAATAGCATCAGCAAAGCAATATTAACTTGCATAAATGTATTTAAAATTTCTCTTGAATATATCTACCTTTTGCATAAACTGCTCACACTAGAAATACAAACATCAATGCAGGTGAACAAAGTGATGTTTGGAGTCAACTCCATTTTGAAAATAAATCACAACCTGAAACACTGTAAGCTTTCTCCTGAAGAACCATAGTTAATATATTGCTTAATTTTACCCTTGTATAATCTTTTCATATACACACATCTCAGATGCAACTTCATGAGGAACTGTACAAATAAAACCACAAATGGCATAAGAAAAAAAAGACAGTTAAACGTTTGAAGAAATGTATCATCATCACCATTCAACAACAGAAAGTTTAAGTGATGATGCACTTATTCAAAAAATTGTACACAGTTCACTATACAAATATAATACATCGGACAGCTATGTAGGAATATACAAGACTTAAAAACAGATCTAAGGCATTATGCTAGATTTTAGCATTTTGAGGTTCTTGCACATAGCTTTTACCTGTAGTAAGAAACTTAAAAGGTTTCATTTTAGTCTATAAAGAAACACCAGGGAGAAAATTCTAATTAAAATTGAAGCCACTACAGTAATTTTCTTTTGTGCAGAGAATGCTTTGCTCGGAGGCAGCATACTACCATACAAATACTAGAAAATTTTAAATTCACACCAACAATTAATGGCTTAAGTTGCATTTCAAAATTGATTGTGTATCTTTGGGTTCTGCAAGGGGATCTGTGCCACCCATTTCATGTGTTAAGCCCATAGGAACTCCGTTTTTAAACACAGATTAAAAACTGCATTATATAAACTGCAAAAACATTGCTTTCAATGGTTACAGGCCATGAGAGATACACGTGGGAGGGGGCATCTTCATCTTTTGAGTCCAACGAATTCATTGCAGGAAAACAGCTCACTTCACTTTTTCAACTTACCACGTTACATGAACACGTAGATGAGCTTCACAACCAAGTTAATGTATGTATACTTTTCACATTATGTGTTTTTCACATTTAGTAATATAAGTAAAACACTGATTATTTGTTCTATTAAACGAAAACCGAGGACTCGGTCTAACAAGTTTATTGTGTACACCATGAGAAATACTGAGCATGGAGGGACTGGTTTGGCCTTTGCTTCTATCATGATCAATGTGATCAGAGGATTCCTTCACTGACTTGTCTTAATTAGATGTAAAAAACCCATGACCTGATCTAAGCCGTAAGAGAATGGATCATCTCTCTTCCCTCAAAATGGCAATGATTATGAGTTATTCCCAATGACCAGAATGGCAGGTTTGCAGATCAGATCTGTCTGAACTGGAGAACACAGTGGGCAGAGGGTTAAGCAAGAAAAGGTACACAGGGGTTTCTGGATAGTGTCCAGTGGAAAGGGACTCCAACTCAGACAAGCAACTCCAGCTTACACTCCATTTTCTCTTCTGTGATGTGTGATGTTCAAGGCATTCTAATTCACGTTTCTAAACGTCAACTGGAAACTGGTCACATGACACCAACTGTGACTAAGCCTCATGGTGCCAGTGAGGACGCTCAGCTCGGGCCGATGTCGGCCCGTGCTGTTTCTCCTTCACAGTTGGGTGACCCAATGGTTTGGTTGAGAAAAGCAGAGCCTTTTGAGGGGGGGACTGTGAATTGGTGGCCCCCAAGAAGTGCTGTTCCTGGGCCACCTTCCTGTAGTGAGACCCCCTAAGTGGAAAAGAAAGTGGAATGCAGATTTCCCAGGACGTTTCTTTAGCACGGAGCCAGGCTTTCAGACTGTCTACTTAACCATTTATCTTTGAGCTCTATCTCTTTCTCTACTTCCGTTAATCTGTCCATAGAGAGAGATGTATAAGTAGGGATAGTTTGTCTATTTTTCACCCTTCCACAAAAAAACAAGCAAATTTCAAGGAAAAAAGACTTCTCTGTTCCTAAAAGGCCTGGCTAACGAGATATAAAATGCTTTGCTTTTTTAGACATCAAAAAGACATCATTCTGAAATTTAGGTAAGAAAGTAGGTGTCTTAGGAGTTGGGGAGAAATAGCTCAAAAAGGTCACCAGTTTCTTGGTATTACAGTTGCCTGAAACTGATGCCAATTATGAAAAGATTATTCCCCTACCAGAGTGGGCAAGAAAAACAACCAGAAAAGTGGCGGGCTTAGTAACACGTAGTCTTCCTAAGGTTAAGAAAGAATATAAACATATAAAAATCAAGAACTGGTTTCTACAGCGGCTGCATATCAGATAGATTAGATAAATGACTTATGAGCAGAATCACAAGATTTAGAAAATAAAAAGTCTTAAGTCTACAAATTAGGTCTAATCGAGGCCTTGAAAGCCTTTACAAAACACTTTCAGGAGACACTGCTATGAAGATATCTAATTGTAACACTGAAGTACCTCATTTTGGATTCGATTCCACAATATGTATACCTCACAAAAAATTACACAATTAAAACACTTAAGTCCTCAACTTAAATTATTGCTTGTTTACATATAAATTGGATTTTATGTACCTTACAAAACTTCGGCTTATTAAGTCAGCACTGCTAAAAAAAAAACAAAATAAAAGACACATGGCGGAGGTGAACTCTGTCCTGATGCCTGTGGTCAATTTTAAGCACACTGTGGTTTTCTCCCGTGTGAGGGGCCAGTGTCGCGGGGAACAGAATGAACACACTTCCCAGGCAGGTGTCCAAAGTCAGATGGGTTTTGAGTACTAACTTTGCTTCTCTCCTTCCAGTAAATGCATTTTTTTCTGGAATTTCAGAGTTAGCAGCTGGTAAGTGGCTGGCAAAACATGGAAGGAAATAATGAAGGGCTTACCTGGTTTCTGTTGCTTTTATTAAAAAAAAAAAGTGGGGAGAATGGGGAAGGCAGAGGGGGAAGGAAGAAGAGGGGCTGATTCAAGCTTCTGATGGATCTAAAGCAAATTGAATTTGGAAATCAATTTCATTTTGATTCATGATTTGGGCAAACTAGTTTGGTATGAATCAAAGAAATTGGAAAAAAAAAAAGAAAGGAGGAGTTGTTAATGTTAACAGCCCTTCCACAGGCTCTTTTTCATCTGTTCAGGAACTGGAAATGCTTTCCAACACTGTCTTGAGAGCTTTCTACAAAGATACAACTACAATGTCTTGGTCTTCACCTTTTGGGTATGTCTGTACAAACGGCAAGGTCCACGGTGTCTGTCCTGCTTATCCCAGAGGCAGGCTTAGCTTAAAACATCTTTAGTTTGATTTTTTTTTTTAATCTTTTCTTTCCCCCAGATGAAATCTTAATCGTTTGGACTGGTTAGCCAGGGAAAACAAAGCAAGAAACCAGTGTCTGGAGCCAGACAGGAAGAGAACAAGAGCATGGGTTGTTTTCCTTAAATACATACATTTAGATACATTCAATCTGACAAGGGTGTGAAGTCTGCCTGTCAACATTTACTCTGCAGGAGAGATCTAAGTTGCACTAAGGTGAATGCAGTGAACAGACTGACAACTGTCCGGACATGAGCTGCAGGCCATCTGTCAACACGACAGGCGGCTCCTCCAGGAGGAGGAGCCGAGGGACTTGGCCCGTCAGCCCACCTTGCTCGGGCAGGGCTGGATGGCAGGTCAGTTGGGTCGAAACGAAGAGACGCAGCTCTCCAGATTGGTAAGTGTCTTGAGCAAGTGAGCCCAGTCAGCTGAAGAAAGAAGCAACCAGCTACCTTCAGTGTCAGCAGTATTTCTGCGGGAAAATAAAAGAGAAAGTTGTGATGGCTCAGAATTTTTGGTAAAACCATCATGAGGTCCAGCATGAAAACATCAGATTACTTGGCCATTTTAAATAACGCCAATCACAAAGGTTACATTCACTTTTTTGTTTGTTTTATATTCAACATCAATTCTACATTTTCTCACTTAAGAGAGAACTTGAAAATAGTTATCTATGGCTAGGGACAACATTTTCTACCATAAGAGGCCCCCTCACCTGTGCCAAACTGTTCAGAGTCCTTCCTCTTGCTAACAGGCCTGTCACCAGGCTCCCAACTCAGGTGAGTTCTCAGTACTAACTGTTCTACTGTTTCAAGATTTAGTTGGACACAGTAACACCACTCTTCTTAGAAAAAGTGTTTAAGGTGATAAAGAAATAATGTAGATCAGATTTTAAGACTGTTGCTTAAATAAAATGAAACCTAGAACACTTAGAATAAACTTAGGCTTAATGAAGGGAGAGTGGGGTCTTAGCCACTGAACCACCAGGGAAGGTCCACCCCTAGATCTTCTGAATGCCCTGGACCATCTGACCTGCAGTAGGCTTCCCCTTAGAATAAACTTAAGACTTAATTAAGGGAGACAGAACAATTAGAAGCTAGTTCCTCTTCATCCTTCTGAAAATCAAACATTACAATTCAGAAACAAAAAGAAATTGAAGTTTATGCTAACACGATTAATTCTTTGGTATTTCATTTTTTGCTTTGCTATAATCATTCCATTCTGGGGCAAAATGAGTGTTTTAAAATCATATGCCACCATCAGCTCAATTAAAATGAGCTTAAAAAATTACATAAACATCATTGTATATCCAATAAAATTAGATTTTTTTTCCTTCTTTTTTTGGCTGCATTGCATAGCATGTGGCTTCTGCATTGGAAGGGCAGGGACTTAGCCACTGGACCGCTGGGGAAGTCCATATCACACAGTTCTCCTCAGTCTACTGGCTGACAACGTATCTGTGCCAATTCTAGTTTATGGAATATTCACAGCCACGGGTTTATTTCTCTGTTGTTTCTTACCCGTGATGCATCTCCCTCCTGCTTAATCATGTCCATTCCAGGCAGCTGGCTAGGGAAAAGGCCGCCTCCCCTCAGAGCAGGGTCATTCACCTGAGTGCGACAGGACAGGACGTGGCTTTATCTGGAGAGACACCCATATGCCTGCGGGGCAGCAGCCACCCACCAAGCTGATGCTTTGTCTCTAGGAGCAGAATTACTGGGACCGAAGGCCACTTCCCCTGTCTAGTCTCCCACATGCAAGTTCTGGGGGGAGTGTGGAGGTACGTGGAAATGTGCTGTGCTCAGACTCTCATCTGTGTCTGACTCTCTGCAACCTCATGGACTGTGGCCTGACAGGCTCCTCTGTCCATGGGATTCTCCAGGCAAGAATACTGGAATGGGTTGCCATTTTCTTCTCTACTGGATTTTCTCGACCCAGGGATCAAACCCACATCTTTCAGGTCTCCTGAACGGGCAGGTGGGTTCTTTACCACTAGCATTACCTGAGAAGCCCCTATAAATACACTGGCTGCCTTCACAATTAATTTTTATTTGCATTCCAAATAGAAATTCAACAGAGATAATCATATTGGAAACATTCTTGTCTTTCAGTTCAGTTACTCAGTTCTTGTCCGACTCTTTGTGACACCATGGACTGCAGCACGCCAGGCTTCCCTGTCCATCACTAACTCCCGGAGCTTGCTGAAACTCATGTTCATTGTGTTAGTGATGCCATCCACTGTTGTCCACTTCTCTTCCTGTTTTCAATCTTTCCCAGCATTAGGGTTTTTCCAGTGAGTCGGTTCTTTGCATCACTGGCCAAAGTATTGGAGTTTCAGCTTCAGCATTAGTCCTTCCAGTGAATATTCAGGACTGATTTCCTTTAGGATTGACTGGCTGGATCTCCCTGCAGTCCAAGGCACTCTCTCAAGTCTTCTCCAACACCACAGTTTAAAAGCATCAATTCTTCAACACTCAGCTTTCTTTATAGTCCAACTCTCACATCCATACATGACTACTGGAAAAACCACAGCTTTGACTAGATGGACCTTTGTTGGTAAAGTAATATCTCTGCTTTTTAATATGCAGTCTAGGTTGGTCGTAGCTTTTCTTCCAAGGAATAAGCGTCTTCATGGCTGCAGTCACCATCTGCAGTGATTTTGCAGCCCCCCAAAATAAAGTCTGTCACTGTTTCCCCATCTATTTGCCATGAAATGATGGGACTGGATGCCATGATCTTAGTTTTCTGAATGTTGAGTTTTAAGCCAACTTTTCACTCTCCTCTTTCACTTTTACCAAGAGGTTCTTTAGTTCTTCGCTTTCTGCTATAGGTTAGTGTCATCTGAGAATCTGAGGTTATTCATATTTCTCTGAGTCAATCCTGATTCCAGCTTGTGTTTCATCCAGCCTGGCATTTCAAATGATGTACTCTTCATATAAGTTAAATAAGCAAGGTGACAATATACAGCCTTGACGTACTCCTTTTCTGATTTTTCTAACTGTTGCCTCTTGACCTGCATATAGATTTCTCTGAAGGCAGGTCAGGTGGTCTGGTATTCCCATCTCTTTCAGAATTTTACAGTTTGTTGTGATCCACACAGTCAAAGGCTTTGGCGTAGTCAGTATAGGAGAAGTAGACATTTTTCTGGAATTCACTAGCTTTTTCGATGATTCAATGGATGTTGGCAATTTGATCTCTGGTTCTTCTGCCTTTTCTAAATCCAGCTTGAACATCTGGAAGTTCATGGTTCATATACTGTTGAAGCCTGGCTTGGAGAATTTTGAGCATTACTTTGCTAGTGTGTGAGGAGTGCAATTGTGTGGTAGTTTGAACATCCTTTGGTATTGCCTTTCTTTGGGATTGGAATGAAAACTGACCTTTTCCAGTCCTGCGGCCACTGCTGAGTTTTCCAAATTTGCTGGCATATTGAGTGCAGCACTTTCACAGCATCATCTTTTAGGATTTGAAGTAGCTCGACTGGAATTCCATCACCTCCACTAGCTTTGTTCGTAGTGATGCTTCCTAAGGCCCACTTGACTTCACATTCCAGGATGTCTGGCTCTAGGTGAGTGATCATAGCACTGTGTTTATTTGGGTCATGAAGATCTTTTTTGTACAGTTCTTCTGTGTATTCTTGCCACTTCTTCTTAGTATCTTCTGCTTCTGTTAGATCCATACCATTTCTGTCCTTTATCAAGCCCATCTTTGCATGAAATGTTCCCTTGGTATCTCTAATTTTCTTGAAGAGATCTCTAGTCTTTCCCATTCTATTGTTTTCTTCTATTTTTTTGCATTGATTGCTGAAGGTTTTCTCATCTCTCCTTGCTATTCTTTGGAACTCTGCATTCAAATATTATATTTTCCCTTTTTTCCATTGCCTTTAGCTTTTCTTCTTTTCTCAGCTATCTGTAAGGCCTTGTCAATCATTTTGCCTTTCTGCATTTCTTTTTCTTGGAGATGGTCTTGAATACTGCCTCCTGTACAATGTTCCTCCGTCCACAGTTCTTCAGGCACTGCCTATCAGATCTAATCCCTTGAATCCATTTGTCACTTCCACTGTATAATCACAAGGGATTTGATTTAGGTCACAGCTGAATTGTCTAGTGGTTTTCCCTGCTTTCTCCATTTAAGTCTGAGTTTAGCAATAAGGAGTTCACGATCTGAGCCACAGTCAGCTCCCAGTTTTATTTTTGCTGACTGTATAAAGCTTCTCCATCTTTGGCTGCAAAGAATATAATCAATCTGATTTCGGTGTTGGCCCTCTGGTGATATCCACGTGTAGAGTCTTCTCTTGTGTTGTTGGAAAAGGGCATTTGCTATGACCAGTGCATTCTCTTGGCAAAACTCTGTTAGCCTTTGACCTGCTGCGCTTTGTACTCCAAGGCCAAATCTGCCTGTTACTCCAGGTAGCTCTTGACTTCCTACTATTGTATTCCTGTCCTCTATAAGGAAGAGGACATCTTTTTTGGGTGTTAGTTCTAGAAGGTCTTGTAGGTCTTCACAGAACCATTCAGATTCTTCAGCATTACTAGTCAGAGCATAGACTTGGAACACTGTGATACTGAATGGTTAGACTTGGAAATGAGCAGAGATCAATCATTCTGTTGTTTTTGAAACTGCATCCAAGTACTGCATTTTGGACTCTTTTGTTGACTGTGATGGCTATTCCATTTCTTACAAACAAGAGCAATATTGTCTAGGAACCTGGAATGTTAGGTCCATCCATAAATCAAGGCAAATCATAAGTGGTTAAACAGGAGATGGCAAGAGTGAACATTGACATTTTAGTAATCAGTGAACTAAAATGGACTGGAATAGGTGAATTTAACTCAGATGACCATTATATCTTATGTCTTTACATGTTTACTTTTCTGAGTGCAAATGAGACCAATGATCCTTTCCCACACACTGTCCTTCTTTGGCCATGCTGCATGACTTGTGGAATCTTAGTTCCCTAACCAGGGACTGAACCTGCACCCTCAGCAGTGAAAATAGAGTCCTAACCACTGGATTGCCAGGGAGCTCCCTTCACCTGGTTTTATGTTTAGGAGAAAAAAAACATCAGTTCTTGAAAATCCCCAAATACAATAATTTAAGAAAGTGCATTTCATCACTCCATTTTTTGATATTGCAAAATCCTTCAAATAAGAGAAAAATTTAGAAGACAGAAAGTTAAGAAATATTTTAAAAGATCTTTGAGCTGTCAGGGATCCTTTTGTGTTTATTTCATCATCAACAAGTATTTCTGTTAATTGCACTAACACTAGTGATGGTAAGGTGAAAAAACACTCTTCAAAATAAATGTGGGAGTTGATGGCAGATGTTAAACACATGGAAAGACTAATTTAATAGCAGAAACAGTCAAAAAGTTGCAATCAGGAAACTGAGGGTGGTTTCTCCTTGGGGTGCTCACCTGCTCGGGACCCATGGAGGACAGCCCTGATGTAGGCACGGAGGTCACTGAGGTCATGCTGATCTGTCCAGTCATCTGGTTCATGTTGCTCATCCCGCCTGTGTTGGTCGCCATGGATACATTGATGTTCATATTGTTATTGTACATGCTGGTGTTTGCCTGCTGTGCGAAGTGTGGAGGGGACTGTTGCGAGAACATGCTAGAAACAGTGAAAAATTAAAATGTTAGAGCCCTTGGGCAAACAGGAGGCAGGATGAATAAACCCAGGCTGAGATAACCTGGGAAGTGGGGCATGGGATGATGGCCAGGAGATGGTGAGATCAGAGACAGCAGGGAAAGGGCTCAGCCAAGCTGCAGGGGTCATTGCATTCTGACCTGTCCCCAACATCACCATTTTGGGGTGGTGGACAAAGTCTGCAGGGACACTTTGCACTCTCATGTCTGCACCAGACAAGGATTCTGTTTGCTTTTATTACCTGCACTGATAGGGGGGTGGGCTTCCCAGGTGGCACTAGTGGTAAAGAATGTGCCTGCCAATGCTGGAGACATAAGAGATGCGGGTTCAGTCCCTGGGTTGGGAAGATCCTGTGGAGGAGGGCATGGCAACCCACTCCAGTATTCTTGCCTGGAGAATCCCATGGACAGAGGAGCCTGCTGTGCTATAGTGCTGCAAAGAGCTGGACATGAATGAAGCAACTCAATATGTACACATGGTAAGAAGGTGGCTTCCAGGCCACTGCCTTCCACAGCACTTGCTCTCATACATTGGAGGTGCTACCTGCTTGTGGTGGGGCTGGGGCGGGGTTCCTTTTACTCCCAAGGCAAAAATATTAAGCTAGAGTTTGGTAAATTCTGGTAACTTCTGCCTTAGGAAAAGCATATTGGCTTATTACTCAGAGGTTTACTTGGTATTGTTTGCTTGAACAAAGAAGAACTATCCGGAAGAGAGACAGGTGGGCTATAGCAAGACTGCCTGGTGATTGTTTCAAAAAGACACAGACATGCGGCATACCTGTTTGCGCCCATGCTCCCCTGCGCCCACCCGTTCATGTCCGAGGAGGCCTGGTAGGCTGGGTTTGCCTGGGACTGCTGCAGGATGGGGCTCTGGGTGTGCGCCAGCCGGGGTGATATCAGAGGGCTCTGGGGTGCGGCGGCTCCAGTGAAGCCAGGGTCAGGCTGCTGACTTATTCCTTAAAAGACAGAATAGAAATCCCATGGAGACTGTTAGTTTTATCATAGGGGCAGGGGACAAAAGAGAACATTCAAATCAACTACACAAAGAAAATTACTTTCATGAGGGAGGTTCAAGAGGGAGGGGACAGATGTACATCTATGGCTAATGCATGCTGAGGTATGGCAGAAATCAAAACAATACTGCAAAGCACTTATCCTTCAAATAAAAACAAATTTCTTAAAAAGAGAAAATTATTTTCAAATACCCTATCCTGTGCTGGAAAGTTATACACATTTTAAAAAGATTCTAAGTTGGGATAAAATGCATGAAGAAAAAGTCTCCATACCTTGGTTCTTTATGGTAATTAGAGGCATGCCCAGGAGACATATTAACCATCGAGACTAAAGATAAAGAAAATACCATTCTTGCCCCATATCCCTTGCAAATCAAGAATGGGTCAAATGTATGTATTTCTCTTTGACTGGAAAGTCTTCCAATGTTTATGTGTCACTACAACTGAATTAAACTGGATTAAAGTTTGGCTCTCTATAAAAAGTCAACACACTTGAATATTTTTTTAAGTTACTGTATGATGAGATAGCTATATTTTTAAAAATAAGTGACCATGAGAATTCCCTGGCAGTCCAGTGGTTAGGAGTCTCCACTTTTATTGTCAAGGGCCTGGGTTCAATCCCCAGTGAGGGAACTGGGATTCTACAAGTCACATGGTATGGCTAAAAAATACAAAATTTTAAAAAGTAAGTGCATTCATGATTAGCTTGCTGTGTATTCATAAAGGATACTTTTACAGTATACAAGATTACTTGTATACTACACGAGATTGCTTGTACACTATATAAAATTACTTGTACACTATACAAGTATCTAGGATACTTTTGCACTATATAAGATTAACAAGAAAAAGAAAAACAAACTCCATGTAAGCTGCTTGTTCAGTTTAGAGGCGAATGGTGTTTACATTAAAAGGAAAGAAAGAACTTTGAGCAGACTCTTAAATCATCAAGAAAGAGAGTAAGAGTTGGGAAACAAAGGAGGCAGCTTTTTAGAAAATTTCAGGGATGACATTAAGATAATCCCATTTTTGCCTAGAAGATCTGTAAAACATGCACATTTAATGACTACTTCAATAAGCTATGAAAGAAAAACTTAAGATCACACAAGAAAAAGCTGCACATTATCCTTCTGTGTATTTAAAGAAATAGGAGATGTGAGGTTCAAGCACCACAAAGACTGGGTAGTTGTTTTTAGAGAACTCTGGTAGGAGATGGGGAGAGTCACTTTGAATGTTAACCTTGATGTAAGCACTTAACTTTTATCAATAATTCAATTATTAACCGAATATGATATGTACACAAATATTAATGTTTATGACACAGCATGCTTGTTTCTTAAGATTGACATTAAACAACAAATCAATACAAAGAAAATGAAGAGCTAGTCCACTGTGGTTTCTGTAAGGCACTTATGAAGAATTATCAATTCATTAGAGATTTGGTGTAATATTGAAAGTGGAAGTTTTAATTGCTTAGTCGTGTCCAACTCTCTGTGACCCCATGGACTGTAGCCTGCCAGGCTTCTCTGTCCATGAGATTTCCCGGACAAGAATACTGGAGTATCCCTTCTCCAGGGGATCTTCCCTATCCTGGCATCAAACCCAGGTCCTCCTGTATTGCAGGCAGATTCTTTGCCATCTGAGCCACCAGGGAAGTCTTTATTTTTCTAAAGTCACAGAAGGTCTGTAACACTTAAAAGGACATACATCTTTCAACATTCTGTATCTATCAGTTTGTCTAAGCAGACCAGAGCTTTTCAAGTACAAATATACGTACATGCACCTGTGTTTACAGACATGGACGTAAACACAGACATGCGTACATGCTTATGCACTACATGCTTATGCATACATGACTGGCACTCTAGGCATGTCCACCTAATCTGGTTATTCTTAAAGTAAGACCTGCGCTTGGAGACAGGGTAGTGGCTGAGCTGAGAGATGGGAAGACACTGCACTGGACCTGGGGACTCCTGATTAGCCCCAGCTCCCCTTGCAGGTTTCCTAGCATCCCCTAGTTAGCCAGGTTCATCTGGGATCCACACAAAGAGCTGTGACCCCGGACGGTGAGGGGACCCTGGGAAGAAAGGAGCGGTGAAAGGTGGTGGGGTCTAGGTCCCATACCGTAGTTTGGAGGGAATGGAAACTGCTGCGCGTTTGCCTGGGGGATCCGGGGGTTGCTCATGGTTGCCGGCACGCCACTGGGAGCCACCACGCTGGGCGTCATGTTCAGCCCCTGCCCTCGCATCATCAGGGTTCGCTGCTGAACCTGCTGCTGCTGATGATGCATCTGTCTTTGTCGAAGATGTTGGTTCAGGATTTCCCTCTGTCTCTGGGCCAGCATCTGGGCGTTAATAGGTCCCTGGAATGGGGGCGGGCAATACATGGAGGAAGACGTGGGGGTCGGCACAGATTGAAAAATAAACCGCATGTTAGAAACAGGATAACAGAGGATACAGGCTCATGCAACATTATTTGGAAAATAAAGAGAGAACATTTTAAAGCTGAACAACTGGCGGTGGAGAATGTGAGCCCTGAGTTTTGTACACGCAGTGAGGATTCGGAACCCTTGCAATGACTGATGTTGGTCAGTTCAGTGTGACTATCAATAAACTGGAGACTCACTGTGAGAGGACACCATTAACTACGGGACCCCAAGATAACATGAGTCCTGTCTGTACAGAAACCTTGAAGATAGCACTTTAGAGGCTCCTTAAGGGACATTTAAGTCTAAAGGGTCACCAAGTCACTTTGCCGAAAGGCGGCTTTCAAGCACTTGAGAAAAGGCTGAACGGAGAAAGGGAGTTGCGTAAGGAAAGGAGAGTGACAGAGGCCAGGATGGAGGGTGGATGGGAAGGATGGATGAAGGAAGGGGTACCGTGCTTGCTGTCAGTGAGGGGGATAGGCTGGCTATGGATCTTGGCTGTACACAGCTGACTTCATTATTCATGGATTCTGTATTGGCGAGCTGGCCTACCCACTAACATGTACTTGTCACCCCAGAACCAGTACTCACAGCACCATTGTCATTTATGGATACATGTGGAAAAGCAAAAAATGTGAGAAGCCCAACATGCACGTTCCTACCCACGGCTGAAACAAGGTGACCTGAGTTCTTGTTTCAGCTCTCACACTGCAGACAAGAAGTGTCCTTCTCGTGGACTCCTTAGTTCCACGTTTTTCACATTGCTGTGCTTTTCATCAGTGACTCTGCTGTTTAAAACGGTTCCTGAGACTAGTGCTGAAGGGCTATCTAGTGTCCTAAACAAGTCCAGGAGGCTGATGTGCCTTGTAGGGGAAACTGTAAGTTAGATGAGCTTCATTCAGGCGTGAGTTATGGTGCTGTTGGCTTTGAGTTTGATGTTAATGAATCAACAATATATACTACAAAAGGTGTCCTCAAACAGAAACACACATGGACTGACTGATGAAAATGTGACAAGAGGCTCAAAGAAACCAAACACTTTATTTCTCCTAGAAGCAACGGTTCATTATTTGCCAATTCAGTGTTGACAGTAACTCTGCTTGCTTGCTTAGTCAGTCCAACTCTTTGTGACCGTGTGGATTGTATCCCAGGCTCCTCTGTCCATGTGATTCTCCAGGCAAGAATACTGGAGTGTCTTGCCATTTCCTCCTCCAGGGGATCTTCCTGACCCAGGGACTGAACCTGCACTCCCTGTGGTCTCCTGCATTGCAGGTAGGTTCTTTACTCACTGAGCCATCTGGGAAACCCAGTACTGAACACACAGTGTGAATAATGGTAGCTGACCGTATGGGCATAAATAAAAATGGCAGTGATGGGGAGGGAACCACAAAGGCAACAGACTAGACCAATAAGCAAATGGCATGACCTCCATTGTGTGGATCGAGATCTATGTATGGCCTTCTAAGTTACTTTACATAGGCTATCAAGGAGGAAGAAATGATGAGACAGGTTAAGTGGATACAGTGAAAGCTGACAGCTTGTCTGCCCCTTACCTGTGTGGGTACTCCAGGCCTCAGAGTCAAGTTCACATTTGAAACATTGCTGATTTGATTCATAAGTGGCTGGCGATTCTAAATGCATATACATGGGAATCAGTACACTTTTAAACAATACATTTTACTTCAAATTCCCACCTTAAGAAACCTTCCCCAGCCCCCAAACCCAACATCTACATGCTGTTGGATATTGAAACCACATGGTGTGTAGCTGGATACCCTTGTAAAGCTAGTTATCAAGTGATGCTTCCCATTGCTTGTACAGTTTGGAAAGTACACTGTTTGCAAGGGAGAAAAAGAGCAGAATGATCAGAAGAGGAGGCCAAGAGGAAGACTAAGGAAAAAAGCAGAAGGAAAAAAATGAGGGGAGATTTTTAAAGTCCACAATACTGTTATTTACTATATGACAGAAATCTGTCCAGGCTGGTTTCAGTGAGAACATACTTTCTTGAGCAAAAGAGCTACTCTTTAACGTACCGCCCCTCTCCACCATTCTGCTAAAAGCCATGCTTTTGATCACAATATAGGACTCATGGCAGGGGCTCCCAGTGTCCTAGGTACTCACGTGGGGCCAGAAACTGTGCTGGGTCCTGCATACAGGACCCATACACAGAGCCCTAGACTGTTAACAGCCCTATTTTATAGATGTAAACACTGAGGCTTGGGGAACTCAAGGTTAGCCCATCAGTAAATCACCAAGCTAGGAAATCAGAGGAGAGCTGCTCTGGCTGGAGTGGAGTCAGCAGAGCAGCAAGAAAGAAGGGAAGGAAGAAAGCAGAAATGAGCATGAAAGCTGTACAATCATGGCAACATCTTCACTGACTTAGGACAGAATGAGACTTAAGACCCCCAAAGGAGCCCCTATTCTTGTACCATCTCACATCCACCTTCATTGTGTCCCCCCACCCCGACTTTCTGGGTAGTAGCCAGGAACACACCTGCTGCGCTTGGAGGCGATGCTGCAGCTGAAGCCTCAGCTGGTTGGGCTGGCTCTGCACAAGGCCCGTGGGCCTGAGGCCAGGCCGGGGCTGCATGCGAAGGGCGGCGTAACCGGGCCGCTGCCCCATGGTGTGGAAGCTCGGATCCTGCATGGGCGTGTAGCTGCCCTGGGCCACCTGCGCCTGAGACGCATACTGCTGCGGGAACACGGGGGTCTTCTGCTCTAGCATGAGGCTGGAATCCTGACTGGAGAACTGCTCCGGGTCCACACCTTGGCTCTGAAGAGAAAGCCCCCAGGTGACCAACACATAAATAAAAGCAGCAGAAACCGCAGAGTGAACACAAGACCTTCCTCTCACTGCCCTGTCTCTGAAGCCTCTGCTGCTGTACTTAAGGCACAAAGGTACTTCTACCCTGCCTCCACTTGCCTTTGTAGAAACTGCCTCTTTGTTCAAAAGATCCAGTTACTTGAGGCAGGAAGCAGGGTTCAGGCCTGACTCCCAGCAACCCTTCCTCCCAGGGAAGGGGGAAGTGGTCCTAAGTATAGAAAGCCTCCTACTCACACCACCAATCTGACTAACCTGAACCTGAAAATGCACATGTCCCCCAGGTGTGTTCAGTGTTCTGACTGCTTATTCACTTCAAGTAGACAACTGGCTTGATACCTGGCTGGGGTCAGCAGTGTCGGGGTGCCCACTGCTATTATTCCCACTTTGCAGATAGATTAAACTGAGACTTGGAGACTTGGAGCCTGTCTGGCAGGTAAGGAGTAGGTTCCAGTCGAGTCTGTGATTTAAGACCTGAGCCGCTCACCAGTGTGACACCCTGCCTGTATCTGACTGTTTTCTGTGGTCATCAGAATTCCCTACATGGTCCACATTCTGCCACCATCTTATTCCCTTTTTTTTTGGCTGTGTTGGGTCTTTCTTGTAGTGCAGGGGCTTCTCTAGGCGTGGCACAAAGGGTTAGTTGCCCTGTGGCATGTGAGATCTTAGGTTCCTGACCTGGGATCAAACCCACGTCCCCCTGCATTGGAAGGTGGATTCTTAACTGCTGGAGCCCCAGGGAAGTCCCACCATTTTATTTCCAACTAGATGTACCTAATGTATTCGTCCCTCTTGACTTCTTAGAGCTACTCCATTTATCTGGCTCAGAATGGAGTGGGTACAGAAAAATCCTGAATTTCCCAGGGGTGCTACCTTCAGCCCAGGTGGCCCTCAAATGACTGCAAATCCGGAGGGTGCACTTGGCTCATTCTTTCTTCCTTCTGCTATGAACCTCCCAACAGAGAGGAGGGAAGGACCCAACCGCAAAATCATCTCTCAGGTGTGCTTTAACCACAGTAACATCTCCTTGGTTTGCCTTAAGCTAGTCTATCCATGTGAGAGCTGGCCTGGGGCCACCCAGAATCCTGCCCTCAGATCAAGTTTAACCGTGAGAACTGGGCCTATCTTCTTGTGCATGATAGTTTTAAAAATGTGGAGCCCACTCATGGGAACCATTCACTGTTGATTACTGCTCTAAGTATATCCACAAAACTATCTCAGATCTTGAAGTACTGGCCCATCTTTAAAAGAGAAAAAGTTTAAGTAATTTCCATTTTTAAAGAAAACACACAACTCTGATGACTACAAAGCCCATTTGTGTTCTACATTCCCCCAACTTCACCTAATAATCATTATTTCTAGACTTCAGGTAATATGACATTGTAAGGATGGATTTGATGAGACAACATAGAAACACAAATTAAAAGAAAAAGAAGACTGAAGATATTAAATGATGAAATGATACCAGTTTTGATAAAAACAATGCTTGAGTCACGCAGCGACCCTAAGAATCACATCTTTAAACGTCACTTAGACGAAACTCAGGGATAACAATGCCGAATGCTAAATTCTCACCAGCACTAAAGGCAAAGCAAACCAGCCACACAGGAAATATTTCAACTCCATTTTCCTCTCTTGATTTATTCAGGTTATGTCATGCAGCCTCAAGTCATCTCTTTCCATTCTGCTGTTCTCAGTATGAATTGACGTCTTAACTCCCACTTCTGTCTGCTGAATGTGGGGATTATGACAAGACTAGTTTTAAGGCTTCAGAGAAAGTCTCCCATGACTTGGCACCACCCTTCTCACAGACCCTCACAACACCTCATACATCCAGGAAGCAGATCAAACCCTGGAAGGTGCTTCTTAGTAGTAAGAAATAAAGATGATTCATGTTGAAAAAAGAAGACGATGGCAGCGAGCCTGTGATCTTTCTACGGGAAAACAGGATGTCTGCTTCACATCAATTGGGCTGTGTAGCCAGACTGAGAAAAGTCCTCCAGGTTATTTCATGAGACTCTGTTAGGTTATTGTATTGCTGCTATAAAGTACTCTTAAATGACTTTATGCCACCAACTAAATCAACTATACAGGCTTCCCTGGTGGCTCAGACGATAAAGAATCTGCCTGTAATGGGGGAGATCTGGGTTTGATCCCTGGGTTGGGAAGATCCCCTGGAGAAGGGAACGGGGGCATGGGGAGTGGGGGAAGCAATATAAGCCCACGAAGATTGGCTAACTTCACCTTTAAAGTGACTTCTGCTAACTTATGTGCAACCTGTTTTAGCACAAGTAGCTTCTTAACACTTGGAGAAGGAAATGGCAGCCCACTCCACTGTTCTTGCCTGGAGAATCCCAGGGACGGTGGAGCCTTGTGGGCTGCCGTCTATGGGGTTGCACAGAGTCGGACACGACTGAAGCAACTTAGCAGCAGCAGCAGCAGCAACAGCTTCCTATCACTAGTTCACAGATATAAGATGAAGGATACTGGTTTTGAGATGGAAGGTTCTAGATCACTGAGACAGCAGTGGTCTGTTCCTGGCCTCTCTGCTCCTTGTGTGTTCCTCTCTGCCATAGTCAAGTGACCTGGACTTGAGTTTATGCCTTTTGGCCCAACAAATCCAAATTACAGGTAAAATTCAATCTTGGTCATTTCCACTCTGGGGCAAAAGTTGATGTGGGAGTAACAAGGAGATGGGGTGACAGGAGACAGGGCTCATGGTTACGAGGGAAGGGCACATTATAAAAAGTCGACTGCCGTTTACGTGCAAGCAGGAGAGAACAGACATCGTGTGTCCCTGCGAGCTCAGCCTCCGGCAGCCTCGTAGTGCGCCCACCTGGCTGACGAGCTCGGGTATCCCCAGGGCTCTGTCGATCTCCTCCAGGCCATCGAAGTTCCTCAAGGCCAGGTACAGCTGGTCCAGGAGGGCTCCTTCATCACTTGGAGACTCCGCTGTGGGATGTGGACACAGCAAGTCGTCGGGAGAGCTGCCGAATGGCTGCCTGTAAAGAGACAAACTTCGTCTCATGCCCACAGAAAGGTGAGTTGATTAGAGAACATTTTTTCCCTACTTAATAACAAAAGTAGTAAAATATAGTACCAGTCAGACACAAACAACAACCCCACATAATAGATACATGTTATTTAGTGCCTAATAGAGAGCTGCGATTCATGGGGTCGCAAAGAGTCGGACACAACTGAGCAAATGAACTGAACAGAGACAGGGGGCTTCCCTGGTGGCTCAGTGGTTAAGAATCCACCAGCCAACGCAGGAGGAGAGCTGGGTTTGATCCCTAGGTGGTGAAGATCCCCTGGAGAGGAAATGGCAACCCACTCCAGTATTCTCTTGCTTGGAGAATCGAGAATCCCTATGGACATAACTCACCAGAAGCCTGGTGAGTTACAGCCCATGGGGTTGCAAGAGAGTCAGATACAACTGCGCGACTTAACAACAACAGAGATAGGTGAGACACACGTTAAGGCGCTGGATGTTTCGATCGTTGTTTTTATTGCTCATGCTCTGAAACTGGCAAAGCTGAGGCTTGGAGGGCTTGTCAGACTCTGTGGTGGAGAGCAGACAGGCAACACGACAAAGTGGGGATTCACCACCGGCCAGGGTGACCACTGTGTTCCCACAAATCCACGATGACTCTTCAAGCGTATATACTCATATATTTGCTTTGCCCTGAAGTAGTGCAAGGAGTTTCTGGGATTTTAGCAGGAAAGACTAATTGATTACATAGTTTCATTTCTCATGAGGCTTGAATGACCCATCTGAGGGACACAGTGAGCATGAAAGCTCCATTAATTTTTTTGAACTCAGCTACCATTAGACTGCACTTGGCTGGACTAATAGGATGTTTCTCCGTCATGCATAAGTGGGATTTGTAAACATTTATGAAAATCCTCAAGAAGTGTGGCTGTCAGGCTACCAAGTGAGTCATGAAAAGTCGACCATGAACATGCAGATTATGTCTGTTGTATATTTTAGGTGATAAAACTGTAACACTACAGTCCAAATTCAACAGTATAATAAAGTCCTGTGATTTAAATTAACTGACAACTTTGGGCAGTTAAAAACAGTTTCTGAGTTACTCAAATATTGAAAGGGGAAATGAGCCTCTAATTTGTCTTCTTAGAGGTACTAAGATGGTACTGATGTTTTGTAGAGAATGAAGTTTGCAAGTAAGCACCCTTATTCTTAGGGCTTCCCTGGTAGCTCAGCTGGTAAAGAATCTGCCTGCAATGCAGGAGACCCCAGTTTGATTTCTAGGTAGGGAAGATCCCCTGGAGAAGGAATAGGCTACCCACTCCAGTATTCATGGCCTTCCCTGGTGGCTCAGATTGTAAAGAATCCACCTGCAATATGGAAGACCTGGGTTCGATCCCTGGGTTGGGAAGATCCCCTCGAGGAGGGAATGGCTACCACTCCAGTATTCTTGCTTTGAGAATCCCCATGGACAGGGGAGCCTGGTGGGCTACAGTCCATTGGGTCGCAGAATGGGAAACGACTGAATGACTAAGCACAGCACCCTCATTCTTAAGTGATGATAGATTCACATAGGGATGACACGCCATGTTTTCTAAAGCTAGTTCTGTGCCATTTTGGCCTAGAATCCTGAAATGCTGAGGATTTACGCCAATAGTTAGTTTCAAACAGTTCTAACCCAGTGCAAGTGCACTTAGAAATAATCTACCCTCTTCACTAGCCCTAGTCATTTATGAAGAAAATCACCCAGTAAGTGTGCCCTTCACGAAACTGTGTGCTTGTAGTCCTTGGCTCTCTGAGCTCACATCCCATGACCTGAGAGGTTCCATAAGAGGCCTTGCAGCCAGGGCCTCAGTTCTTAGGAAGATGTCAAGCACCCAAATAGACTGGGCCCTTCCTGTTTCCACATGCTCCCAGAATTAACTTTCTAAACACAACTGTGATCAGATCACTCTCCACTTAGGGAGTGGGAGGAAGGAGCAGATCAGAACAGTGGCAACAAGGAGGAGAAAAACCACAGCATTGCATGTCACGGAAGCAAAGAGCAGAGGAAATTCCCCAGAGAGGAATGACCAACATTCAGACATGGTACATTTCATGAAAAAAGAGCTCAAGTCAGCCAAGAGCGGATGCTATTTACCACCTTTTAGGCCTGAGACCTCATTCCCCAAAGATGCCAGTTAATATTTTCTTTCTCAAGCTTTAATTCTAATTTTCAACTTGTTTCTTCACAAGCTTTAAATCCCCACACAGCCAGAGCCCCCACCTCAGGTCTCTACTATGAAATCGAGTCCCTCTTAAGTGGAGTGAGGCTGCAGGAGCTCTGTGGGAAGGCAGGCGCCCTGTATGCACTGCCGCCGTCAGCGGGAAGAAGAGACCCTGTCCGGGACTGCAGGAGACAACTCCACTCCAGAGAGGGCACATCCCAATGCTTACAGAGAAAAAAACCCAAAAAACAAAAACCACTGCAAAGTTTGTTCATTGGCATCTAAGTGATTTCCTATATAATAAAATAACCTATTTTTTGGTTTCATGATTTCCTTTTCTTTTTCTAATTAAAAAAGTTAAGCTAATGCATGACCTAGATTCCTACTTTGGCCAAAGCCCTCTTCAAATTGAGCTGGGGCCTTGGGGATACTGTCCTGCTCACAGTCTCTCTCTGAGTCTCCTGATACGATGTTGCCAGGTTCCTTTTCCCATTACTGAGCTGACTCACAAAATCCCAGGCCCTGGGACAGGGCACTGGTGGTGGTAGACACACACACTTCAGTAAAGCCTAACCTGTCCCAGTGTGGAGTGGAGTCCATGGCTCCCCTGAGGGTCCCCGCTGCCTTGAGCAACTGGCCTTTTCCTGGAAGATGCTGTATACCCACCATAACGCCAAGGCTTCCCATTCTATGCTTCCCACCCTCTTCTCTATCCGTGATCCTTCCCGTCCAGGCTCAGCGTGTCTCCTCCAGTCACCCCTGGCCATGCCCACTCTGCTCTTGACTGCAGGACCACTCACGGTGCTCTGCTGACTTGATGCTGGCATTTACTTACAAACCTCAGCTGTGCCTGGTGAGCATCTTTAGTCTCTTTGTTGGCTTGGTATCCGAACTGTGTAAGTTCTGCAAGTTCCCAGTTGGTGAAAATAAAAGGTTCTTGATCTAGCCAGGTTATCATACCTTATGCTCAGANTGATGCTGGCATTTACTTACACACCTCAGCTGTGCCTGGTGAGCATCTTTAGTCTCTTTGTTGGCTTGGTATCCGAACTGTGTAAGTTCTGCAAGTTCCCAGTTGGTGAAAATAAAAGGTTCTTGATCTAGCCAGGTTATCATACCTTATGCTCAGAAAAATACATTTTTATGTTCATAAAAATATATTGCATTGTGGCTTGGTATCATAAACTTGGGCATACCATGAGTTACAACACTTCTTTGAGAAACATCATAATACGTATGGCTTATAGAAAAAATAGTGATCTGGACTTTCAATTCCACCTTTATAAATGACCGCCAATATGATGGAGAAAATTTTTTCTTACATTTTGGGCAATTATAAATATAGTTACAATCTAGATGGTGGCTGACAAATATAGTATTAAGACAAAGATGAAATTCAGAGGAATAAATGGAAGAACACACAGAAGCCCCAGATTGGCAAAGTAGTAAGGAATGAGCTGGCAGAAGACAGGTCCATTGTCAATAAAAATCTTTCTTTCTTTAAAAAAAAATTTATATTCTATTTGAGTATAGCCTATTAATGATGTTGTGATAATTTCAGGTGGATGCAAAGAGACTCAGCCATACATATTTATGTATTCATCTCTCTCAAGGATGCCACATAACTGTGAGCAGAGTTCCCTGTATAGGTACTTGTTGGTTATCCATTTTAAATATATACATGTCCATCCCAAACTCCCTAACTATCCTTGCCCCACAACAACCATAAGTTTGTTCTCTAAGTCTGTGAGTCTCTTTCTGTTTTGTAAATAAATTCATTTGTATCACATCTTTTTAGATTCCCATATAAGGGATGTCATACGATAAAAAACCTTATTTCTTGAAATCTATACTTTTATTTATTTATAGACTATCAGGACATTAAAGACGGTGATAAGAGGAAAAAGACAAATTCTGAGCTATTGTTTGAGAAATTGGAACATTACCATGACTTTTTACTTGTATTTTCAAAATTTTGCAAAAATGTATGATGAGAAATTAATAGTCAACCACGAAAACTTTACTCTTAGACACATTACAAACAAAAGAACACCAAATTAACTCAGAAATTCTGAACTTAAGTGAAACAAAGTCTTTCATGACAGGCAGTTAGTTACTGTTCACTCGTACATACATCCAACAGAAATTATAAAAAAATCATCTATACATTTGGGGCTATATTTTAAACATCTCTTTTACCTACCAGATGAATAAAAAGAAAAAAAAAAAACCACAATGAAATGACAGCAATGGAAAATAAAATTATAAATAAATGAGGATGTGAATATGTTAGAAATTTAAGGGCTAAACTACTCTCTTTTTGAAATGTGTATATATAAACTAATGCTGGGTTCATGAAACATTAAAAAAATCTATTCCTAAATATGTAGGCAGTAAAAATATAAAATATTAACGGTGATATTAATGCTTACAAGGGGGATTAAAAAAAAACAAACACTGCTTTTCTTTTATTTAAAAAGAGAGACGTGGTTAGAATCCTTGTTGTCCATCATCTCTTGATTTCTATGACAATAAGACTACCATAAATTTGGTCATAAATTTCTTCTAACTGAATTATTTAAAATAAAAGAAGAGGAGTTAAGTGGCTAGAAAAGCTGAAATAACTTTAAAAATGGTAAAAATGTTCTGTTCTGTCCACAGAGTTCTTATACAAAGAAACCTGACAGTAACGCCAACAGCATGAGAACAGGGCCAGAGCAGAGTCACAGAGTGCCCCGCACACTCGACAGCTGCCTCTGCACGCACTCTGGATTGCTCCTCTTTTGCTTTTCAGTTGTTGCTGTTGTTTGGCCTCCCTGTGTGGCTTGGGGCATCTTAGCTCCCTGACCAGGGACTGATCCCATGCCCCCCTGCCATGGAAACACAGAGTCCTAACCACTGGACTGCCAGGAAGTCCCCATTTTTGTCTTAACAGAACCTTTCTCGAACTTGGGCAACAGTGAAAATCCTAACTTTGGGCCTAGTTTTCCCCTAGAAACTAAGATATTTCATTCAAAACCAGCTCTCAGGGGTTGGGTTTACTTTTTCTACTATATGCAAGTTTCCATGGACATGGGTATGTTTTTAACAAACCAAATAAACATATTTAGAAAATGCACATACTCACTGACACCATGAAATCAGACTTAAAGAGCTGGAAGGACCCTGAGAAAGTACCACCGCGAAGGATGACTACAGTGGTTATCTATATGATGCTCTATTCCCAAGCAAACCCAGTGATGCAGGCCACACGGTGCCCTTGGTACCCAGCCCAGTAAGAGCCACTCTGACTGGGGTTCTTCTGATGTCCTCCCCTGTGAAGTATAGTGGAGGAGCAGTGGTGCTAGCATCATCTGGGGCTATCAGAGACGTAGAATTCTGGACTCCACTCAGAACTGCTGTCCAATGAGACCCCAGCAGTGGGGCACAGGCACCGGGGGTCTGAATACACTAGTTTCTCCTACTAAGTGAACTGAATACAGCTGGTGAGCACCTTCTCTTATCTCCCTAAACAGCTGTTAAGCAGTTGCCCTGGTCTTTTCTTTCAGTGAAATAACTAGTTTCCAGCTTTTTCTCACCTAGCCTATTGCTAAGCTCATATTAATCTTATGCTATTTTTATTTTTTAAAACTTCACTAAGTGCTCTGAATCCTGCATCATTCTCTTAAGATACAGAAGAAAAACAGGCTCTACAACACCATTCTGAGCTACACAAAAGCATTTCATCCCAGGGTAGGAGTCATTTTAAAACCTGTTTTTTGTTTTGTAATGTTCTTAATTTATTTACTTTGTATTGCTGAATATTTAACACTGTGAATGAATCACTCTTTCAAAGTTCTGTGGGACATTAACCATGTCAAATACAAAGACTGGTTTTCAAAAGTCGGTATTAAATACTGGGTTACTTTAGAAACCCAAAATAATCTTTGTTTTTCTGACAGTGTGTTTGTTTTCTTAAAAACAAGAACCTCTGGAAATATTCTGCCCTTATGAAATTTCAGAAACTCTGCTTTTATTATTAGTGAATTTGATAAAAATACTTTATAATTTTAGATTTGAACAACCTCCAAAGGACAAAATAGTTCAGTCTGCAGCAAGGTCCTCGCTAGCCTCCAACCTGAACTCTTTACATTGCCAGCCTCAAAACCAAATTCGCCAGTTTGTTTCCTACTGTTTACCTCCCAGAACACACTGCCTGCATCCTTTATGTGCCCAGGCTGACTCCTGCTTAGTATGTGAATTATCTCCCTCCCTTGGGGCTCCGTGCCCACCCAACTGGCTGAGCAGCACCGTCACACAGGCCTCAGGTCACCTGCCAGACAGCTGCTTCCAGTGCTTTGCTGACCCTGAGATTAGCATATAACACAACTGTGAAGTTGTCTTTCCAGGGAATAATGCAACAACCACCTTCGAGCTAAAACTTGAGCAACACCTAAGCCCCCAGGGACAGGTGGATTTTATCCTGAAAAGTCGGGGCTCGGGGCTCGCTGCACCACAGCCACAAGAAAGAGCTGATTGTGTGTGTGTGTGGGGGGGGGGAGCGGGGGTGGTGCTGGCCTGCTCTGAGCAGACCTGTGAGCAGAAACCCTCACCCCTTCAGAGACCAATGCAAATTCTCTCCTAAGAAAAAGTATCCTCAGTTTTAACCCCAGATGTTTCATTGACCAAGAGTAACTAGAACTCCCAATGAAAGATTGCCATAATACTCAGGGAATGGGCCACCAGAAGCAAGAGTCAAGTCACTGATTTACAACTGCAAGGAATCCAGATACTGGAACTCCCAAATCAAGAAATGTAGAAACAAAGGATGAATGTCATGTTTAAAGACAGAAAGGTGGAACCAAAAATAAGCAAACCACAAGAGACCATGAAAAATAATAAGGCAAATAGAACTTTTAGGAATGAAGAATGTAACTGGATCAAATATAGCTAAAGAGATAATTAATGAAATATACATATGAATAAATTATCCTCAGTGTAGTACAGAGAGACAAGGAGATGGAAAATGGAAGATGGATAAAGAAATAAGGAGGGTATCAGTTCTAAAAAGATCTAATGTAGAACGTTAACGTGTCTTGCCAGAATCCCAGAAAGAAAGAATAAAGAAAATGGAGGTGTGGCAGTATAGAAAGATAATGGCTAAAATTTCTAGAACTGATCAGACACACATGAATTGACAGATTTAAAAAACAAGCACAAGATATACTAAACAGCAAGTAGTATAAATAAATCAATTCACACCTAGACACACTACAGTAGAACTACCGTATAGCAGTTACAGAAATATTTCAAAAGCGATTAGAAAAGATTGCCTACACAGAAACAAAAACGATTAGACTAATAATCAGAATAAAAAACGCAATCAGACTTGATTATATATACCACTTTCCTTTTCAAAAAACTTCAACAGCTTAAAGAAAAAAGGCCAAATTCTTCAGAGTTTGGAATTTACGACTCTCTATAAATCTGTTCCATTATTCATCTACTCTTCCAGTCAAATCTTCTGAGACTGTTTTTTTAATGTGGTAAAGTATACGAAGCACAAAACTAGACTATTCTGTTACCCTAAACATACTGTGTTGCTTCTGTAACCTCTAGGCCTCTGATTACACTGCTTTTGCCAGATGAACTGGCTTCCTGCCATCTCTGCCTACTGAAATGATACCTTTCTTTTACATTTAAAAAAAATCTCTTGGTCACACTGCGTGGCATGTGGGACCTTAGTTCCCTGACCAGGGACTGAATTTGTGCCCTCTGCATTGGAAGTATGGAGTCTTAACCACTGGACCCCCAGGGAAGTCCCAACGATACCACTTCTCATCAACTCTGAAGCTTTCCCCAATCACCCCAATTGAATGATCACCCCATTTATAGTACATGCGAGCTCATATTAGTTATTAGTCTACATATTTTCTTTTCCAACTAAACTGCAGCATCTTTGAAGGCATATGCTCAGTCAAACTGATTTTTGGATTCCAATCCCTCCCTTACCTTCTGCACTCCCAGACCAGTAAGTGATATAGTTTGAATACATGAAAACCAATCAGGCACCAAGTGTTTAAAAGGATAAGATTAACTTCTGGCCTAGGGCCAAGATAAATCCTGCTCTCTGGGACCTCCTGAGTGCTCACCTGTTCTGGCTGGCAAACGGTGCCTGGTCTATTGGCAGAATGCTCTCAGGCCAGGGGGCGGTCTGATTTGGAGGTGCTTGTTGTTGGCTATACTGAGGGCCCCCCATGTTCATCTCCAGTTCAGATGGCCCTGAAAAGGGAGAAGAAAACAACCCCTGAATCTTATAACTTGTAATTAGCGAAGTGTCTGTTTTGGCTATGGAATAGAAAGAGAAATACCTGGCTGATAGAAAAGACAGAAATAATGATAATTTGGTGGAAATAATAAGACAGAATTTTTGTTCTGAAATAGAACAAAAGGGCAATAAATAGCAAGGCTAATCACCCACTTTGAGACTCTAGATGAGCAGTTCCAAACTCCTTGTACTTAGGAATTTTTACGCTAAGTCACTTCAGTTGTGTCCGACTCTGTGCAACCCCATGGACTGTAGCCTGCCAGGCTCCTCTGTCCATGGGATTCTCCAGGCAAGAATACTGGAGTGGGTTGCCATGGCCTTCTCCAAGGAGTCTTTATACTTTTAATAATGTACAGGCTTTTGTGTAAGTGGGATGTATCTTACTGCTATTTACTGTATTGAAAATTAAAACTGGAAAATAGAAAAAAATGATTCTTAATTCATTTAAAAATCATCATAATAAATCCACTACATTAAAAACAAGATTTTTCTTCCAGTAGTATTGAGATATAATTGACACACAGCATTATGTGAGTTTAAGGTGTACAGCACCATGATTTGACTTACATACATCATGAAATAATTATCACATTAAATTTAGTGAACATCCATCATCTCAAATAGATACAAATAAAAAAAAGAAAAAAAATTCTTTTCCTTGTGATGAGAACTCTCAAGAGGATTTACTCTAACAATTTTCATATATAACATACAGCAGTGTTAGTTATATTGATCATGTTATACATTACATCCCTAGAACTTATCTTATAATGGAAATTTGTGCCTTTAAACCAGCTTGCCTTTCCCTGCCCTCCCCTACCTCTGGTAACCACAAATCTGACCTATTTTTCTATGAGTTGTTCATTTGCAACACAGATAAGATTTTTTTAAAGCCAACTTTATTATGCATCCATGAGAGAATAATATCATCTTTATATTATTATGAGAATAGTTTTGGCCTTGCAGATTCCCTAAAAGGGTACTAAGGTCCCGGACATAATTTTGCAAAGTACTGTAAAGTAAGACAGGAGTAAGACAGGAGTAGAAAGGGGGCTCAGACAACTCAGACATGCTCTTTCTTAGAAATTCTTTGTAGAGGTTTAAAGCTAATGCATGATATGAGCTCTTTAATGATTTTATTATTACTGTCTGTGAACTTGTCTTCCATTACAATAGATACTTTTCTGTTGAGTTCACAGCTTTTATGAGTTTATTAAAAATCAGAGCAATTCAGCTACACAGTGAAGCTCATAGAGCCATTTTTCAAGCTCAAAAGCTATATGTCATTCACGAAGAAAGACTGAGGATAAATGAAATTTCTGGACAGAAAGGATTTACTATGATGATTTATAAATGAATGAATTAAGCATTTTAGAAATTTCCCAGTGTATTTCTGCATGGAAATCTGGCTATTTTTAGTATTTTTCATGCAAGTCTCAAATTATGTGAATTTACACTTGGGAATCCTGCATTATTAATTGGAAGTACACTCTCCATAGAAAGGCAACATGAATGTTATCTCAGAAGCAATAAGCCAAAACGTGCTGAGCAATTAAACAACTAGAAAAGAAAACCGATGCCAGGGTGGGATGACCATTGTGCATTATTATGTCAAAACCATCCTGGCATCTTTTTGGCAATGACTTAGCGCTTACTCATCCTGCACTGGGCTTCCCCAGTTGCTCAGTGGTAAAAAATCTGCCTGCCAATAATGCAAGAGATGCAGGTTCCATCCCTGGGTCGGGAACATCCCCTGGAGGAGGAAATGGCAACCCACTCCAGTATGCTTGCCTGGGAAATCCCATGGGTGAGGAGCCTGGCTGGCTACAGTCCATGGGGCGGCAAAGAGTTGGACACAACTTAGTGACTAAATAATAACAACATCCTGCACTATCTAAGTATATGAAAAAGTACATAAACATCACCTTATCTGAATTATGGTAACGGACAAGTGGAAGGTTAGTATGTCAATATTAAGAAACAAGAATGAGCTACATTAAGTTAAAAAAAATCATTTATTGAGATATAATTGACATACATACTATATACTTAGCTCACTTAAAGTATATGATTCAGTGTCTATTAGTGTACAACCATCCCAATGATCAATTTTAGGACATTTTCATCCTCCCACCCCCAAAAAATCTCATGTGTAATTAGGAGTCACTCTCCGTTCTCCCCACAAAGCCCCAGCCCTAGGAACCCACTAATCTTTATCTATAGATTTGCCTGTTTTGGACATTTCATATAACTAGTATCAAACAATGTGTCTGATCATTAATTTTAATAACATGTGAACTGTATTCAAACAGAATTCTAGTGATCCTTGATTTTCTGAGTTGCTCTATAAGACCTTGCTCTTCCAGTGAAGACCTGGCAGAGTCGTGTTTAACAAGTCTAGGGTGAAATGTGCTGTGCTTCGTTGCGTCTGACTCTTTGTGACCCCATGGACTACAGCCTGCCAGGCTCCTCTGTCTGTGGGATTTTCCAGGCGAGAATACTGGAGTGGACTGCCATTTCCTTCTCAAGGGGATCTTCCTGACCCAGGGATTGAATTCGCTTCTCTTACATCTCCTGCATTGGCAGTGGATTCTTTACCACTGTGCCCCACCTAGTCTAGGGTAGTGCCCAGAAATCTGCATTTTAAGGTCCTGAAGACCATGCAGAGTTAGGGACACTGCTGTACCGTCGAAATGCTTCTTTAAAATATCATCTATATGATATTTCTAGTGTTACAGTGTGATCCACTCCCTGCAAAAGTTGAAATCGGATAGTTTCAAACAAAAACGAAACATCATAAAGGTAGTGAGTNTTTTTTTAAGTATACTTTGCTACCCTACTTTCCCCTGCTTCATCTTTCAACTGCCCTTAGATGTTCACGAGATAATCAGTACACAACAGCATTCTTCCTAGCCCTGAGATGGCTGAAACCACCACAGAATTAGAAATTTTGAAGACCTTTCTGAACATAAACAATTACCAGAACTGACCTGAAGAACCAGAAATAGGACAATTGTTAAGTATTGTGCTGCTGACTGGAAAAAAAATAAAAAATACACTATTAAACAAAACCCCAAAAGCTTCTTTCACTCCTTTGTTTCAAAAGAGAGAAGAGAGAAAAAATATATATATAGTGGGAAAATCAGAGAAGGCAAAGGAAGGGAAACAGAAGAAACAAGGATGCAGGGATAGACCGCAAAGGCACCGGTGGAGCTCGGGGCTGTGGGGCAGGTGAGGAGCGAGAGGTAAGCAGAGCCATCACGCAGGGAGTGACGGGGAGGCCCAGAGGGCACCTAGACCCGGACAGCCAAAAGCCTCGGCGCGCGTCACTGCATTTTAGTCAAGCAGCAGTCTTAAACTTTTCAGCCTTGCGCGTTTCATGAGTCACCAACGGCTGCGGATCCCTCTCTCTTCTCGCTGTCTCTCTGGGACCCGCCTATTTCTATTCTCATGGTGACCACCAAGGAGCAGCTTCTGCCACTTTCTGTGCGGGCTGTCTCTGCTTCTCACCTGTGCACCGGTGCCAGACTGACCTTCCTAAAGCACCACCCTGTCCACAGCGCCCCCAGTTCAGAGAGAGCGCGTGGCTCTCCTGCCTGTAAATCACATCCCTTAGGTTCACAGTCCAGGTGCTTGACGTGTGGTCGCATTCAGCCCCGATGCTCACCAGTTCCTTGTGGGAAACTTCCACTTCAGCTAAGCTGATGCCCTGCTGTTCTCATAAGCGTGCAGCGAACGTTGGTTCCTCTGTTTCTGTCTCTGTTTATCCCCTCCCCAGAGCATCTTCCCTTTGCCCCTTCCTAATGGGAAGTTGGTTCTGGAAGCCTTTCCTGAATTTCCAGCTCATGGGTACTCGCTCAAAGTCTTACCATAAACTCCTGGAACCCTAGTTGGCACCATGAATTTGACATACATAGTATTATCGTTTCCTCTCTGTCTTTCCCCTAAACCTTAAAACTATATTGGAGGGTTCTTGACAGCAAGGACATGATGTCATACTTCTCTTTATCCACAGCACTTAGCTCACTGTAGATGCATAATAAATGATAGCTTATTAGTAACCATTGTTTTGTATGACCATGTGAAAATGTTGTAATGTTGTAATGTAATGCTGCAATGTTTTTCTCATTCAGTTTTTTCAGTATCTTCATCTTTGGGGGGCAGTCTAGTGTCTCACTAACTTGAATGACATGGGGGACTTTATTCCTGAGAGAATTGGGTGTGTACTATTCTGTGGTCTCTCTGAGGCCAGTTCTTGGTCTTTGTATTCATTGGAATAAATATAATGCTTCTTGAAATTTGGCATCTCTTCCTCCTTGGGTGTTTTCTGTTTCCCTTTAAGATGTTTAAAAATACCATCAGAATCAATATTCTTTCTGTGGCTAGTAGTGGAACTGAATCAATCTCTTCTTTGGTTTCTCTTCCTTTAAATACAGATAAAGAGGAAGTGCAAAGGAAACGACAGAAGCTCATGCCCAATTTCTCTGACAGTTTTGGCGGTGGTAGCGGTGCTGGAGCTGGAGGCGGGGGCATGTTCGGCAGCGGTGGTGGAGGTGGGGGTGCTGGAAGTACCGGCCCAGGTATGAACCAAGGCTGTTCTTTCACATCAGAGACAGTGGATTTCCTTCTAGATTTCCTCGTCTATGCATTGAGTAGTTGTGACATTATTGAACACGATTGTTATTGTTTAGGGTCTATGTCATGTCCGACTCTTTTATGATCCTATGGACTGTAGCCCACAAGGCTCCTCTGTCCATGGGATTCTCTGGGCAAGAATACTAGAGTGGGTTGCCATTTCCTTCTCCAGGGGATCTTCCCTACCCAGGGATTGAACCCATGTCTCCTGGGTTGGCAGGCAGATTTCTTTACTGCTGAACCACCAGGGAACTCCACTGAACATGATGTATTAACATTCATTAAAATTTCCCAGGACTTCCCTGGCAGTCCAGTGGGACTGGCACTGCAGGAGGCATGGGTTTGACCCCTGGTTGGAGTAAAATCCTGCATGCAGTGCAGCATAGCCAAAAAAGAAAAATCTCCCAGTAAACTTTTTTCAAAGAACCACATGTTGAATTTATAATACGTAGATTGGTTCAGTTCAGTTCAGTCGCTGAGTCGTGTCTGACTCTTTGCGAATATGTAGATAGATAATACCAAAAACTCTAAGAAGAAAAAAAAGTCATGAAGTCAGTTATCCAAAGAATACCTCTTAACATTTTAGTATATTACCACCTCATGTTCTTTTGAGGGGCAGAGGAGGCGGATACAGTTGTCTTGGTATTCTTTGGAAATGTTGAAAAGGTTTCATTTTATATTTATGCTATACTATGCTGCTGCTGCTAAAGTCGCTTCAGTCGTGTCTGACTGTGCAAGCCCATAGACAGCAGCACACCAGGCTCTGCCGTCCCTGGGATTCTCCAGGCAAGAATACTGGAATGGGTTGCCATTTCCTTCTCCAGTGCATGAAAGTGAAAAGCGAAAGTGAAATCACTCAGTCGTGTCCAACTCTTCGTGACCCCATGGACTGCAGCCTACCAGCCTCCTTCATCTGTGGGATTTTCCAGGCAAGAGTACTGGAGTGGGTTGCCATTGCCTTCTCCTAAATCAAGTGCTATATACCATCATTATCAACAAAGGGAGAATAATGTTTAAATTAACATATTAAAAGAGACTGAGTCACTTAAGTCGTGTCTGACTCTTGTGATCCCATGGACTGTAGCCTGTCAGGATCTTCTGTCCATGGAATTTTCTAGGCAAGAATTCTGGAGTGGTTGCCACTTCCTTCCCCAACCAGGGGATCTTCTCCAACCCAAGGATCGAACCCGGGTCTCTTGCACTACAGGCAGATTCTTTACCAACTGAGCTACCAGGGAAGCCTAAAAGAGGCTGAAAAGGCAAGCAAAGCCACAGAAAAAATCTTCAACAGAAATAAACACTTCTCAACCCAGGATGTTCAGCTGTGCTAAGGATGGAGACTCACTGTTACCATCAGGATTCAAAACTATACACCTGATTCATAGAGGAAGGTGGATTACAAATTCTAATTATCTGCTCTGAAAATTCCTTCATCAACACGTGCCAGTCTTTAGCCAATCGGTTAATTACTACCATTATCAAATATTAAATGTAAAGACTCTTACTTGGGAAGTAACCCCTTGAAATATGAAATAAGATAAAAGCAATAAAATAAAACAAAGTCTATACACAGCAGCACCATCTTCTTACGATCACTGTTAAGTGAATTTTCTAGAAAACTGAAACACTGTTATTAACAAAGCTTTGAAAGCATTTACTCTTAAATTTGATGCCTTTGAACTGTGGTCCCTTGGACAGCAAGGAAATCAAACCAGTCGATCCTAAAGGAAATCAACCCTGAATATTCATTGGAAGAACTGATGCTGAAGCTGAAGCTACAATACCTTGGCCACTTGATGCGAAAAGCCGACTTATTGGAAAAGACCCTAATGCTAGGAAAGACTGAGGGCAAGAGAAGTGGGTGACAGAGGATGAGATGGTTGGAATGGCACCAATGACTCAATGAACATGAGTTTGAGCAAACTCAGGGAAATAGTGAAGGACAGGGAAGCCTGGAGTGCTTCATGGGGTCGAAAAGTGTTGGACACGATTTAGCAAATGAACAACTCATAAAAATTTTCTAAAAAGATATCAATTTCTTAATTCAATTCCTAAAACACAGTACATAGAATAAAATTTATTTCTGATTAACATCATCACTATGCAGACCATGTGCTATCCTGCTCTACAACACTGTGATTCCCTCAGAAGTTAATAATTATAGGACTGTATGTCTCCATGTAATGACACTACCTTTTAAAGTTCCACATGCTTAATAGAGCTTCTTCAATAGCCTTGAAATAAGACGACATTCCAGTTGTCAGTGTGCCTAATTCCAATGGCCAATCTTGCAATCTGTGGGCTAAAAAAACCAGATAACCAACTCTGTTGGGGTTGCAAAATGTTATTTATTCCAGTAAGTAGTTCCTGAATAAAACTCACAGGCTTATTATATACTTGGTTACAGTTATGCTGAAGCCTCAGAGCTCTGCTGTTTCAAATGGAAGATATCACTATCACTCAAAAAATGTTTAATTACTGACTGTAACATACACACTCTGGAGTTCCAAAATAATAAAAATTGAATAGTTTGATAGTATCCTCTGGGAAAGTTACTCAACTTACTTGTCTCTGACTAGAGAAAAATTACCCACATGAGAAATAACAGATGAAAAAGAAGCAAAGAAGTGAGAAAGACAAGTTCAAATGAAATAGCAGAGTCCATAACATTTGGTTTTAGAAGTCAAGACTTGACATCTTGGGAAATACTTACTCATACTGTGTTTTTTAATGTATACTGAAGCTGAAACTCCAATACTTTGGCACCTCATGCAAAGAGTTGACTCACTGGGAAAGACCCTGATGCTGGGAGAGATTGGGGGCAGGAGGAGAAGGGGACGACAGAGGATGAGATAGCTGGATGGTATCACTGACTCAGTGCACATGGGTTTGGGTGGACTCTGGGAGTTGGTGATGGACAGAGAGGCCTGGCGTGCTGCAATTCATAGGGTCACAAAGAGTTGGACCTGGCGTGCTGTAATTCATAGGGTCACAACTGAGCAACTGAACTGAACAGTGGTTATCAGAGTATTAACTACAGAAATTTGCACTACAGTATATATTACATAGACTTTAAAAATCAGAAGACTGGAATTCCTTTGAGGTCCAGTGGTTAGGACTTCATTCTTTCACTGTCAAGGGAACAGCACGGCCAAAAAACAAACAAACAAACAAAAGACTTGTACTTAAATTGACACTGAATTTTCATATGAAATGGCAGATTTTTTAAAAAGTCCTACAACATACTTTCTTGATATTTCTGATCAAATAATTTCCTATAAACTGTCTTAGACACTGGTTCAGAAAAAGACAGGAAATTAAATGTATATTCTTCATATAATTAATATGTAACATAGGCAATACACTATACAGTTTACAAAGTTACAGATCTATGGAAATTAGCATTGTGTCATATCTAAACAAAAAAATTCCAAGGGAGGACATTATCACTTTTGTTAATATCCTCTGATCACTAAAGCTCATTAGCTATCATAGATGACTTCCATAGAAAGGTTGAAAACATATAAAGTCCTGCCATTATAGATTAGCTATTTAATTTTTTGTGTGTATATATATATATTATATATTCATACATTTCTCCAAGCATAGCTGTGTTCCTCATTGTATATATTATTTTAATCCATTTAGTCATATGACCTATTCATTATTCTCACATGATTGTGTATAGAGTTATGTATGCTGTTTTTTCGTAACAGTTTAACATAAGCATTCTCCATGGTTATATAAATTTTACGTAAGCATAATTTTCAAGCATCATTTTAATGATTCATAATATTTCATCAAGTGAACAAACCATAGTATAACTTACTTGAACCTTGTTTCCTGATTTTTTTTTTATATAAAANTAACATAAGCATTCTCCATGGTTATATAAATTTTACGTAAGCATAATTTTCAAGCATCATTTTAATGATTCATAATATTTCATCAAGTGAACAAACCATAGTATAACTTACTTGAACCTTGTTTCCTGATTTTTTTTTTATATAAAATGTACTGAACTCTTCTGTCCACATTGCTTTTCTTTTATTCCAGTTTATTTCTGTAAATTAAATTCTTTGAAGTAAAATCACTTAAGTCACAGAGTATGACTGATGCCCGCCCACTGCCACCCCAAAGAGTTTTACCAGCTTATGCCTCCACCAAAAGATGCAGGACCGTGACCAGTGGGGGCGTGTTTCTGTTGAGGAGTCGGGAGATGTATTTGGGTTGGTTCAGTTTTTCCTCTCCAGAGGTTAGTTCACCGTCTTCTGTGTCCGCCAGTCCGAGTCTGGGTGGTAGCCCCTCACCGCTAGGCTCTCCCCACCATGCGGGAGTGGGAGGCCTCAGATATGAACTCCTGCACACTGCCCAGAGCCTGGCTTCTGGCCAGAATGGAATGTTCATGATCCCACGACCCCCCGTGATGCATCTTACTAACTCACAACAGAAGCGACGTGTCAGGCGCACAGAAGCCTGTACTCACCTGATGGGGGGACACTAAGGTCTGCTGAGGCTTTTTTTTTAAATCGTCATGAGGTTTCATTTGTTACATCTGCCATTTCAGGGTATGGCTTCCCCCACTATGGATTCCCCACGTATGGTGGAATTACCTTCCATTCTGGAACCACTAAATCTAATGCTGGGATGAAGCATGGTAAGTAGCACTTTTTTTTTNAAGGCTAATCACCCACTTTGAGACTCTCGATGAGCAGTTCCAAACTCCTTGTACTTAGGAATTTTTACGCTAAGTCACTTCAGTTGTGTCCGACTCTGTGCAACCCCATGGACTGTAGCCTGCCAGGCTCCTCTGTCCATGGGATTCTCCAGGCAAGAATACTGGAGTGGGTTGCCATGGCCTTCTCCAAGGAGTCTTTATACTTTTAATAATGTACAGGCTTTTGTGTAAGTGGGATGTATCTTACTGCTATTTACTGTATTGAAAATTAAAACTGGAAAATAGAAAAAAATGATTCTTAATTCATTTAAAAATCATCATAATAAATCCACTACATTAAAAACAAGATTTTTCTTCCAGTAGTATTGAGATATAATTGACACACAGCATTATGTGAGTTTAAGGTGTACAGCACCATGATTTGACTTACATACATCATGAAATAATTATCACATTAAATTTAGTGAACATCCATCATCTCAAATAGATACAAATAAAAAAAAGAAAAAAAATTCTTTTCCTTGTGATGAGAACTCTCAAGAGGATTTACTCTAACAATTTTCATATATAACATACAGCAGTGTTAGTTATATTGATCATGTTATACATTACATCCCTAGAACTTATCTTATAATGGAAATTTGTGCCTTTAAACCAGCTTGCCTTTCCCTGCCCTCCCCTACCTCTGGTAACCACAAATCTGACCTATTTTTCTATGAGTTGTTCATTTGCAACACAGATAAGATTTTTTTAAAGCCAACTTTATTATGCATCCATGAGAGAATAATATCATCTTTATATTATTATGAGAATAGTTTTGGCCTTGCAGATTCCCTAAAAGGGTACTAAGGTCCCGGACATAATTTTGCAAAGTACTGTAAAGTAAGACAGGAGTAAGACAGGAGTAGAAAGGGGGCTCAGACAACTCAGACATGCTCTTTCTTAGAAATTCTTTGTAGAGGTTTAAAGCTAATGCATGATATGAGCTCTTTAATGATTTTATTATTACTGTCTGTGAACTTGTCTTCCCTTACAATAGATACTTTTCTGTTGAGTTCACAGCTTTTATGAGTTTATTAAAAATCAGAGCAATTCAGCTACACAGTGAAGCTCATAGAGCCATTTTTCAAGCTCAAAAGCTATATGTCATTCACGAAGAAAGACTGAGAATAAATGAAATTTCTGGACAGAAAGGATTTACTATGATGATTTATAAATGAATGAATTAAGCATTTTAGAAATTTCCCAGTGTATTTCTGCATGGAAATCTGGCTATTTTTAGTATTTTTCATGCAAGTCTCAAATTATGTGAATTTACACTTGGGAATCCTGCATTATTAATTGGAAGTACACTCTCCATAGAAAGGCAACATGAATGTTATCTCAGAAGCAATAAGCCAAAACCTGCTGAGCAATTAAACAACTAGAAAAGAAAACCGATGCCAGGGTGGGATGACCATTGTGCATTATTATGTCAAAACCATCCTGGCATCTTTTTGGCAATGACTTAGCGCTTACTCATCCTGCACTGGGCTTCCCCAGTTGCTCAGTGGTAAAAAATCTGCCTGCCAATAATGCAAGAGATGCAGGTTCCATCCCTGGGTCNGAATGAATTAAGCATTTTAGAAATTTCCCAGTGTATTTCTGCATGGAAATCTGGCTATTTTTAGTATTTTTCATGCAAGTCTCAAATTATGTGAATTTACACTTGGGAATCCTGCATTATTAATTGGAAGTACACTCTCCATAGAAAGGCAACATGAATGTTATCTCAGAAGCAATAAGCCAAAACGTGCTGAGCAATTAAACAACTAGAAAAGAAAACCGATGCCAGGGTGGGATGACCATTGTGCATTATTATGTCAAAACCATCCTGGCATCTTTTTGGCAATGACTTAGCGCTTACTCATCCTGCACTGGGCTTCCCCAGTTGCTCAGTGGTAAAAAATCTGCCTGCCAATAATGCAAGAGATGCAGGTTCCATCCCTGGGTCAGGAACATTCCCTGGAGGAGGAAATGGCAACCCACTCCAGTATGCTTGCCTGGGAAATCCCATGGGTGAGGAGCCTGGCTGGCTACAGTCCATGGGGCGGCAAAGAGTTGGACACAACTTAGTGACTAAATAATAACAACATCCTGCACTATCTAAGTATATGAAAAAGTACATAAACATCACCTTATCTGAATTATGGTAACGGACAAGTGGAAGGTTAGTATGTCAATATTAAGAAACAAGAATGAGCTACATTAAGTTAAAAAAAATCATTTATTGAGATATAATTGACATACTATATACTTAGCTCACTTAAAGTATATGATTCAGTGTCTATTAGTGTACAACCATCCCAATGATCAATTTTAGGACATTTTCATCCTCCCACCCCCAAAAAATCTCATGTGTAATTAGGAGTCACTCTCCGTTCTCCCCACAAAGCCCCAGCCCTAGGAACCCACTAATCTTTATCTATAGATTTGCCTGTTTTGGACATTTCATATAACTAGTATCAAACAATGTGTCTGATCATTAATTTTAATAACATGTGAACTGTATTCAAACAGAATTCTAGTGATCCTTGATTTTCTGAGTTGCTCTATAAGACCTTGCTCTTCCAGTGAAGACCTGGCAGAGTCGTGTTTAACAAGTCTAGGGTGAAATGTGCTGTGCTTCGTTGCGTCTGACTCTTTGTGACCCCATGGACTACAGCCTGCCAGGCTCCTGTCTGTGGGATTTTCCAGGCGAGAATACTGGAGTGGACTGCCATTTCCTTCTCAAGGGGATCTTCCTGACCCAGGGATTGAATTCGCTTCTCTTACATCTCCTGCATTGGCAGTGGATTCTTTACCACTGTGCCCCACCTAGTCTAGGGTAGTGCCCAGAAATCTGCATTTTAAGGTCCTGAAGACCATGCAGAGTTAGGGACACTGCTGTACCGTCGAAATGCTTCTTTAAAATATCATCTATATGATATTTCTAGTGTTACAGTGTGATCCACTCCCTGCAAAAGTTGAAATCGGATAGTTTCAAACAAAAACGAAACATCATAAAGGTAGTGAGTTATCTTATTTTACTGGAAAACTTGCAATTCTATGACCCTGCGCAGAGATCTTCAGCAAAGTCCCACATATGATAGCTTGACACGGGGCAGTGGGGGGCGGTGGCGGGGGGTATTCCCTAAACCGCAAATGACAAGCCTGATAGAACTTAAGGAGCTGTTCCTCTCTCCTTCTAAGAATGCATCAAATTGAAAAGCAAACAGTACAGGAACCACCTTACCCATATTCATGACCTGAGGTTGAAGCATCTGTCTTTGGCCAGGCTGGCTGTTGGGTCTCATGGGGATGCTGGCTGTTGGGTTCCGAATCATACCTCCTTGGATCGGCCGGCTCATGGCATTGCTGGTAGCAGCACAGGTGACCCTCACGGCAGGACTCTGGGGTGCCCACTCCCCAGATGACATGGTGGGCCGGGCAGCATTGCTGCCAAGCATGCCTACAGGCACAGCAGAGAAGACAGAGGTGTGGTGACTGGAAACATAGTCAACACGCAGGAACACGAGATGCTCTTACTCTACACGAGACAGACAGTTGTTCTTAATACACAATTAACCCAACTGCTCACGCCCTCGCCGGGCCAGATGCGAGCCTTGGGTAAGAAACACAAGCTGGCAATTACTATGAAATTTTTCACAACACAGACTCGCCACTCTTTACAGTTCGGAAAAGCTGTTAAAGTTGTTCCCATATGTACTTAGAGACAGGTGCTGTGGCATGCGGATAACCCCAACTTCCTTCCTCAGGAAGTGAATCACATTAGCTGATATACACGTCATTGCTTTACTTTCCAAAAGGGAGGTGAGGCCAGAGAAACAACGTAAAAACTGATAATCAATCTTCTCATTCTAAACCCAAAGCACAGAGAATATCCCGAGAAGCCTTGGCCAGACTTTTAATCTCAAATCCCTTTCTGAGCATTACAATTTGTTAAGCTTCAAAGCTGACTGAGACAGCCTTGGAAGCCAGGAGAATGAGAGCATCTTTCCACTCTGGTTCTTTGTGGTCACGGCAAGAAGCGCAGGCCGCCTCGGCATGCCTGGACCACCTTGTTTCTGGTGATGTAGATCTAGACTGGGTAGGGACAGATTTGTAAAAATCCTCTTACACTTGAGATAGTAACAGCTGCACGACCACACACACCAGCGAGAAGAGCACACACTGCCAGCAGATCACGTGCTTGCTCTCTCTGGCCCCAGGATGCTGGCGATGGCCAGACACGGGCTAAAACTTGGTATCCTAAAGGGGAAGAACCCCACGTGAGGACCCTTCATTCTGAAGTGTTTAATAAAGGATGTGCAACAGTTCTGCTTTCAAAGATGTGACTTGCATTGACTTTAATTATGATAAATAACTAAAAACAAAATGGGGAGAGCATGTATTGTGGGTGGTTTTTCACTGGTGAAATGGGAATGTACCTCATTAGGACGATGAAGAGTTAAGTGTAATTAGACTGAACAAGTTAGGACAATATTATATTAGTACATATTTTAAAAACCATCTGAAGACTAGACTTGAATGATATAAAGATATGGGAGAAAAGACATTTTCTTTTTCAAAAAACTATTATCTAATCAATATAACAAGATTATATAAAGTCTAGAAAGCAGAAGGGAAAATAATCCATAATTTGAAATATTAATGTAATTATAACCAGGGTAGTCTCTTTCATTTTTTTTTTTTTTTAAAAGCACAGACAGACACTGCTTGATCCTTAGGTCTGAATGCCAGTCATCCCCAGGCTGCCTAGATTTGAATATAGCTATGTCCTCAAATTCCTAATGTTTCTCCAAGAACCCAGACATTGCATTTCACTGATAAAGAGCCACCTTTAATAAACCACTGGCTCCTTTTCTCTGATAGAATTTCATGTGAGTCAACATTTTACTTATAAAATCAATACTTTATCTTAAAAATAATATAAGATTAATATGGCAGTTTCTGCAAATAAATAAATTAGTGATGTAGTCAGTGTCTGGCACATTTAGTAGGCACCCAGTAAATATTTGTTGAACGAATAAACTATTTTAACACGATATAGCTCACATTTCCCATGTGAACTGCTTAAAGAAAAAAAAAATCCATCTTTTTCTTTCAAGTGAACTCTTATTTTCACTTATCTGAATGGAAATCTGATTACAGGGATGATACACTAGGCTAAAAAATGCCAAGAATTAAAACCTATGAATATAAGTTCTTTTCATAACATGTTTCTTTCAATGCCTTTGTTTCCAGTTATAAACGGTGAGCACGACTTCATTAGAAAGCTCAGCATCCTAAGCGTGCAGGATACCCAGAGGGTGCAAGATACCCACAGGGTACAGGACATGGTGGTTATAGCCATCAATGTTGCTGCAATGATTCCTAGCCTGAACTGGAAGGAGGTTTGGGAGTATGGCAGCTGCTTTGGGAATGACTACCACTTAGGAATACGCATGGGAAACTTGGCAGACACCTTAAGCCACAGCAGGTCAAGGGTCAAACTAGATCACAGGCAACCTTGTACATTTTTAAAAATGGAGTTATTGGATCAGCTACTATTAGGTTAAGCACACTACCACTTAAAATTCACTTTCTTAATTAATATTTTTCAGAATGAGAATTGCTATTGTTACAAGTATAAAAGGTTGGTAGAATTTTATACTTACGTTCTGAAATTCCTGAAACACAAATCACCAATTAAAAGGAAGTTTTGGGGTTATCCTGGGTTGGAAAGATCTCCTAGAGAAGGGAATAGCTAACCTCTCCAGTATTCTTGTCTGGAGAATTCCATGGACAGAGGAGCCTGGAAGGCTATAGACCATGGGGTCGCAAAGAGTCGGACACGACTGTGTGATTAACACTAACACACTTTTGGGGATATCAGCAGATTATCACAATATTCTCCAGAAACCACTACAAGGTCTAAAATAGTAACTGGAACAGTAGTGAAATAAGCCTTTACTGTAGGATTAGCGAGCAACTAGAAACCTTGTGAAAACAATGATCACAGCATAAAAAGGTCAGCCTACTGGGAGGCTTTCCAATTCTTCATATACCATGCTCATAGTGAAAATCTGCAGAATTTTCTTACATTCAAATGTGTTTCTAGCATAAAAAATTTCACATGAAAAATTCTATTACTTTGATGTGGAGGAATACATCATTAAGTTGAATAACCCACCAATAAAAAGTTAATAGCACATTTGAGCCCTTACCTGTGCTACTGTTCCCNTCTTAAAAATAATATAAGATTAATATGGCAGTTTCTGCAAATAAATAAATTAGTGATGTAGTCAGTGTCTGGCACATTTAGTAGGCACCCAGTAAATATTTGTTGAACGAATAAACTATTTTAACACGATATAGCTCACATTTCCCATGTGAACTGCTTAAAGAAAAAAAAAATCCATCTTTTTCTTTCAAGTGAACTCTTATTTTCACTTATCTGAATGGAAATCTGATTACAGGGATGATACACTAGGCTAAAAAATGCCAAGAATTAAAACCTATGAATATAAGTTCTTTTCATAACATGTTTCTTTCAATGCCTTTGTTTCCAGTTATAAACGGTGAGCACGACTTCATTAGAAAGCTCAGCATCCTAAGCGTGCAGGATACCCAGAGGGTGCAAGATACCCACAGGGTACAGGACATGGTGGTTATAGCCATCAATGTTGCTGCAATGATTCCTAGCCTGAACTGGAAGGAGGTTTGGGAGTATGGCAGCTGCTATGGGAATGACTACCACTTAGGAATACGCATGGGAAACTTGGCAGACACCTTAAGCCACAGCAGGTCAAGGGTCAAACTAGATCACAGGCAACCTTGTACATTTTTAAAAATGGAGTTATTGGATCAGCTACTATTAGGTTAAGCACACTACCACTTAAAATTCACTTTCTTAATATTTTTCAGAATGAGAATTGCTATTGTTACAAGTATAAAAGGTTGGTAGAATTTTATACTTACGTTCTGAAATTCCTGAAACACAAATCACCAATTAAAAGGAAGTTTTGGGGTTATCCTGGGTTGGAAAGATCTCCTAGAGAAGGGAATAGCTAACCTCTCCAGTATTCTTGTCTGGAGAATTCCATGGGCAGAGGAGCCTGGAAGGCTATAGACCATGGGGTCGCAAAGAGTCGGACACGACTGTGTGATTAACACTAACACACTTTTGGGGATATCAGCAGATTATCACAATATTCTCCAGAAACCACTACAAGGTCTAAAATAGTAACTGGAACAGTAGTGAAATAAGCCTTTACTGTAGGATTAGCGAGCAACTAGAAACCTTGTGAAAACAATGATCACAGCATAAAAAGGTCAGCCTACTGGGAGGCTTTCCAATTCTTCATATACCATGCTCATAGTGAAAATCTGCAGAATTTTCTTACATTCAAATGTGTTTCTAGCATAAAAAATTTCACATGAAAAATTCTATTACTTGGACGTGGAGGAATACATCATTAAGTTGAATAACCCACCAATAAAAAGTTAATAGCACATTTGAGCCCTTACCTGTGCTACTGTTCCCTAAATTTCCTTGGTTTCCTATCATCCCTTGATTACCCATCATTCCTGGCTGAGGTATCACTGAGTAGGGACTACTGTTTCTGATTGGTGGGAAAGGTCCAGCACCCGTTGGGCTTTGCAATGTGATGTCAAGTGGGAAATTCTGGTTTGGCAATAACCTGCCCAGTTGCCCTGGTCGTGGGTTATTAAAAGCTAAGGAGAAAACAAATGAAAATTGAAGGTTAATAGAGGATAATGGAAAATAGTAACAGAAGCAGTGTTCAGGGGAAATGTCGTTTGTAAAATCACAAAGGTATGCATGTCTGGGACCAGCTGCTTACGTAAAGACAAATTCACAGGCAAAAAAGCATGGGGCGTCCAAACACAGATTTGCAATCTAATCAACAACGTCTCTAACTTACTTCTTGACAACCTCACAGAGCAATAAAGCAAAGGAAAAAAATAGGAGAGCATGTCTATTATTTACTGTATATTTTTCTCCCCAATATCAACTTCTAATATTCAATTGTATTTGCTAAGTAAACTACAAATATGTTTTTCATATATTATTTGAATTTAGAAATACTGTTTTGTCACAGCTGTGAAGCCAAAAATATCTCCAAATGCACCAAACTTGGACACACGTGGTTTGGATTGAGACTGTCATATTTTAACTGGATTTTTCTAGGAAGAGAATTAGGCTAAAAGTATCTATTCTCATTGAAAGTTAGAAGTCTTTAAGTGTGAACTCTGGTAATGAAAGTTAGTATTAAAGCTCTCAGGCCCTGTTAAGTCTTCTAAATACATATTCTTTAAATTCCAGATTTATTTATATTTGAAACGGCTTCTATGATTAGTTTATAAGAGTTTATTGTGTAGTAAGCACTACATCAATGCACTATACTACCAGACAGACAGTTATTTGCTAAGTGTTTTTACAAGAACAAAGATGTTACAGATTACAATTCATAGAGCAAATATATCTGTATCTATCTAAAATAATATCAAGCAGTTTGTTTTCTCTGAGTTATATAAACACAGCATGAAACAGAACATTTAAAACATACTAATGTCCTTAACAGTCAGTAAGATAAATAAAATATTTAGAAGAATTATCATTTGGAATGAAAATTATGGATATGCTTAATCTGACTTTCTTAGGTTTAGCTACCTGGATGCTATTCAATAGTCTGAACAACACCAGGAGGTACAGAAAGGGGAGAACCCATGAGTTTTCACACAGCCCTTCAGTAACTCCTCTGGGTCATAAGCATAAGCTCGGTAGAGTGTTTCTTATTCACGTCTAAACTCTCTGACTTTGTGATCTCTCATGGGCCATAAGCAACCTTCCATTTCCAAACAAATTGGCAGGTCTGACACATAACCAGCATAAACTCTATTTTGTTTTACCCTTTTTAGCAAGATCAGGAATCACTTTAAGAAAAGATCTATTAATCAAAGATATGTTGTAATTTGGTTGATGGTTGCCATTTCTGATTTGAGAACAGATGCTAAGCTTTGCAGAGAAGGCAATGGCAACCCACTCCAGTTCTCTTGCCTGGAAAATCCCATGGACGGAGGAGCCTGGTAGGCTACAGTCCATGGGGTCGCGAAGAGTCAGACACGACTGAGCGACTTCATTTTCATACATTGGAGAAGGAAATGGCAATCCACTCCAGTGTTCTTGCCTGGAGAATCCCAGGGACGGGAAGCCTGGTGGGCTGCTGTCTATGGGGTCGCACAGAGTCGGACACGACTGAAGCGACTTAGCAGCAGCAGCAGCTAAGCTTTGGGTCAAACTGTATTTGAAGAGGGAAAAATCATTATGTTCATCATACAAGCACTAAAGAGGTTCTCTATCTTTCTGCAAGATATATCCCTCATTCAGGAAAGATATTTTCTTCTCCTAAAAGCTACTGGATAACTTTAGGGAATTATGAAATTTGTAAACCAAGTAAGTGTTCACACACTTCACTAAGAGAAGAAAGACTTCATCTAAAACCTACAAAAACATAAAATAAAAGGGAATTCCCTGGTGGCCTGGTGTTTAGGAAAGGGGCTTTCACTGCTATGGCCCGGATTCAACCTCTGGAAGCTGTGAAGGATGTAAAAAAAAGAAAAAATGATACAAACTGTATCTTATAAAATAGTCTAAGGTCTTCTAGCTTTATATCATACTAATTAAACTCAAGATGCATTTAGAAACCATTTCTGTGATAAATTTCCATGTAAAACTGATATTTATATGAGGATTCCAAAGAGATAGGACAAGGTATTTTTAATGTGTATAGCCCTTTCAAGTATAAAGATTTACAATTCTGGTTAAGAAATTTTTACTAGTGAGTGTATTATTCCTAAAAAGTCAGCATAACTTTCTAAGTTTCTATCTTTTAAGTGTTTAGTCTTGTATTAAGACACATAAAATCTATTTTAAACTCCAATTTCTGAAGATAGTAACTGAAATGAAGAGAGGTATGACAATCATCCAAAGAACTTTTATCTACGCAGGTCAGTCTCACTCTGTGTTGACTCAGCCACAAGCGCCTGCAGAAAGGCCACGTTGACTAGAATCCACTCGGACTACTGTTTTGAAGGGCCGGGACAGTAGATGGTGCTATTTGACTATAGAAACTGTGAAGTGACTAAGCTGTTTGCATCAGATGTCAGTAATCCCTGTTTCTGATGGTGATTACATGGGAATTTCTTGGCATAACCGTCAACACCCCATACTCACTGCTCTGTGGGATTCTCATCGCTGTTTTCTGGGCTCCGACAGGTGTCACGGGACTGCTTTCAGCCGTGAGTTGCATGAGGTCATTGATGATGGCTTGCTTGTCAACTGATCCAGCAGGGGCGCCTGGCCTCGTGTCCGGGAAAAGCTGCGGTAATTGACTATTCTGCAAATCATCCAAAATCTCCTCCAAGTTGTCCAGCTCACTGCCAGGCTGCAGTTAACAAACAGAAGAGTTTATCCAGTCCTACATTAAAAGTGGGCGCCGCAGGCCCATGTGCAATTACAGCCCTAATGGATACAAGGAACTAGAGCCCAATGAGATGTGGACACATGCGAACCTCAGGCCTCACTGTTTATTGATCATCTTTAACAACAACAACAACAAAAAATTAAATTGACAAAGGACAAATAATTTAATCTCCTGCTCCTTAATTTCCTCCTTGGTAAAAAGAGATAACTGAATTAGAAAGAAAGTTCTCTTCCAGCACTGGGATTCATTGGTGATTTATAAATTCCCCTTTATTTTATGCTAATAATTCAATTAATCATGAGTATGAGTATTTCTAATTAACCATGGGTGTACTAGGATTTACAGTCTAGGCCCAGGTTTAGTGGTTAACTCGCTTGAAGAAATAACAACAACAAAAAACGGGTGGAAAATATGATCCAAGTTTACACGAAATCAGTATTTAGTAAATGGTCATTTCCCTTTAGAACTTTGTTTTTCTTTCCTTTTTTTTTTAAAGACCAAGAGGTAAAATGCACAATGAGCTTGAAGTAGCCCTGAACCACTCAGCCCTGTCTTTTCCATTTAAGTGGTGTTATTTTTCTTTACTGCTTACACTTTCAGTTTCAAATGACACTGGTTTTCTCAGTCCTCATCAGCTTAGGGGACAAATGCAAGGAGGCAGGAGGTCGTTTCCAATCACTGCATCTATTAATTTGACTTTACAGAAGCTGTAAACATGTTTCTTACGGCTTTTCCCTTTACTGAAATAACTTCCTTTCAATTATCAACATTAAAATAATACAGTATGCAGCACCACTATTTCACAGCCAGCGCTTTTCTTCCCGAGACCTTAACTGAATTTATGTTCTTCCAAGTAGAACCTATCTGGGTGCCAAGTATTTAAAATCAGATGGTGCCAACCATGCAAGAAAATGGCTAAGTTAAACCCCAAGATTATTTCCTAGTGAAGAGAGTGGTAAGAATGATTTTCCTGATGTGTAGGTGGAAAAACACAAGTTAGGTAACTTCCCCAAAGTCACTGATGGACTTTCAATCCTCGACCCTTTTGTCTACACTAGCAATTCAAATGACATAATTTACTTAAAGTGGAATGGCTTATAGTTTTATTCTACACACAAGAAGCTGGACTAAGGGTTCTGCAATTTATGGCAAATGTCATATCTACTAGGAAGTCTTTTTACTGGACACAATTTCTCAAGTAAGAAAGGATACAATGAAGTGATATTTTATTGGACTCTTTGTTTCAGAGTCAACTAGCTTAGCAAGAACTTGGTGATCCATTTTCCAGGAAATTCCTAATGTACTGTTAGAGCAACTATAAGACCATTTTCTAGTTAGTTTGGCCATCTGTTTCTTACAAAAGAGGCAGGGATCAAATTTGGGAGAGCTACATCTTAGGTCAGGGTTAGGTTCTAAAGTTAGAATGCTATAGTATGGGCAGACATAGACAAAGTGATCCTCAGAGCTGCTCAGGAAGGAAACATATTGTATGTCCCCCACCCATGGGCAACACGGCCAGTGAGTGAAAGCACACCACTGCCTCTCTGGCTTTACTCCGGACTGATGAAGTCCCTGAGGGAACTACTCTGCGCTGGAAAAGCCTGCAGCTACATTTTCACACCATCGGCGCTTCAAGGGAACCAAGACCANAGTATGGGCAGACATAGACAAAGTGATCCTCAGAGCTGCTCAGGAAGGAAACATATTGTATGTCTCCCACCCATGGGCAACACGGCCAGTGAGTGAAAGCACACCACTGCCTCTCTGGCTTTACTCCGGGCTGATGAAGTCCCTGAGGGAACCACTCTGCGCTGGAAAAGCCTGCAGCTACATTTTCACACCATCGGCGCTTCAAGGGAACCAAGACCAAACCAAACCAAAACGGAGTCCAGTCTGTTGAACGGTGGGCAAGACTGCTCACACACGTAACCATTTAACAGATGCCTATTCTTTTTTTTTTTCTTCTGAATCTGTATGGACAATTTTGTGAAAGTTAAATGTATGTGCAAAGTGACTCTGTTGGAAAGCCATCTTTATCATGTTTTGCTGAACACGTAAGGTACAAACAGGAGTACATTATCAACACCTAACGCTCTCTGAGGACAGTGTCTGGAACACGGCAATGGACGCTCTGCCAACACGGTTCCTTCAGCCACTTAAACCTGTAATTAAAAAAACTTCCCAGAATTAACTCAATTTCTCGCAAAATTCCTATAATTTCTCAGAAAAAAAGTTTTATAAAAATTGACAAATATCCTTATAGTTGGGTCTTGAAAACAGCTATGGACGTAAGAAAGAGGTTCTAATAAACTGAAGTTTATTAGAGAGTTTCCCTACTACAGTCTGATTTGTGAGGAGTATTTTAAAATAGTGTGTAGAGCAGTGACAGGGTGGGTCATTAGAAGTAATAAGTAATTTCTTGAGAAAGCTTTGTAGATGCCTTGAATGAGAAACACTCAATACAGATTTATACAAATGATGAGAAAAATACTATATTAATTTCCTCAATGAATGCCCTTATATTTGCTCCCAATCCCAGATGTGTTTGTAAAAGAAAGCTTTTACAATACAGATTGATAGTCTGGATCTAGACTCCTACCTTTCTTTTTTACCTTTACTTTTTTCATGCAAATAAAATGACACTTTAAACCATCTTGAATAGAAAAATAACTATCATAGTTTCTAGGAGTTCTAATGACAGGACTTGGGGTTTTTCATTGTGACTTACTCTAATGAGTTGAAAATAAGGCTAAAATTAATCTCTTTTGCCACATACACACATTAAAATACATTTGGATGGTTTCAACCAAGTTTTTGGTTTTTTATTTCAAATAATGTGCTAATTTTCATTCAGCTCACCATTAGAAAAATGCATTATGAAAATTTCCCCACTAGAGTTAATATTGCTCTGCTTGTGTTTATTTCTTGTCTGTTTTTGGAGTACACATTTAAATCAATCTGTTTTAAATTTACTTCAAGAAACTTTCTTCTTCAAGGAGAGTATCTACATGCCTTTGGCTGCCTAGCAATAAACTTTGACAACTACAGGCATTTTCTTCTGCAGTCATGGAAGTTCTAGAAGGGGTAGATTTGATCACGCTAAGTTTCTGATCAAACATTTCTTCCCTCAAGTTTTTGTTAGCTTTAATTCTCATCAGAAGTTCTTCTAGCTCCTTTCTTCGGCATGATTTCTTCACAAGACAAAAAGATTAATGCCTTCCTTTAAAATGCTTTGCCAAGATACTTCAAAGTTTTGCTTAGGCATCTCTTCGAATGCTCAAATTAGCCACATCAATTTGAAGAGCTAGTTTAAACTATTTCAGGCAGAAAATGAGTCAGAAAGATTTTTGTAAAAGTTCTACAAAATGAAAATTGGACTTGATTTCTGTAATTTTTCATTTTCCTGGTTTTATGAATTTTTCATGTGTCAAATCAATTTGTTCCCTGAAGGAAATATAAAGAACATATGTATTTTAATGATGTGTATTCTAATAAACTACAAAACACTGTTTCAAAAAATTTTTTTTTAACTAGTAATTTTACGTTTGCCTAACAGAAAATTGTTTTTAAAAATGGTAACACAGTTCTACCAAGTTTGGAGGGAAATTTTCAGGCCACTACGAGTTTAAAATATGGTTTGCTCTTCTAACAGAGCCAAATAGCAAGGAGAAATTCTCTACAGACTATTTCTAAACCCTCATCGTAAGCTGCCCAGTAGCATTAGGAAAGCCTAAGAGTACTGTTTAGTTAGTATCCTTTACACATGCTCCCTTGTGTAAATAAGTATATAACTTAAGTCAGTGAACATATTGGAAATTTTTCTGCCATTGTTTCCTGTTGGTTATGAAACACGGTAGAAACAAGCGTTGTTTAAATACTCTACCCAGTGAGGAATGCTATTTTCAGTATAACAGCGCCATTGAAGTACTTCCTGCCCTTAATAAGTTAGTGATAGGTTAAACACACACTCGATAATAGTTCTTCTCTGAGTCAAAATAACAAGAAAGTTAACTGTGCAGTTCAGGCTTGCTAGCAGTTTATCTTACTCAATAAAAATGTGTTGTGTTCCCTTGAAATGAAAGAAAAGTCTTAGATAAATGTGCCTAGAAGTCAACAGGAGATAGAATCAATCTGTATTTGGGAAAAGTGAAGGAGGGAGGGGATTGAAAGAATCAGTGTGGTTTTTTTTTTCCTTAAAGTAAGTCATTCTAACTTTGATCTAAATTTAGGTAATGCATACTTCCTGTGGTAACCTTTCTTTTCAAGCTGCAATGTTTTTGATGTTAAAATTGCTCTGAAGCAGTATTTTTGGAGTGGAGTTTTAAATGGGAATGGATAGAAGGTAAAACCAGGAACTGGGTTTCATTAAGAAAAAATTACTGTATGTCTGTGTGTATGCCTGTAATGTGTCTATTCAAAATGACAGATTTGTGCAGATAATACTCTGTGCTTTAAGTTCCCAAAGTGAGACAGTTTTGATTTTAAAAATGTTATAAATACCAATTAGAAACTGCAAGTGACTCAAGGATTTAGAAAAAAACCTTTGTTTGTTAGTTTCTTGCATGAAGCTAATGTAATCATATAGCTAAATATAAAAATGCCAAACAGCGCCCCCACCTTTCCAGACCCTTTACGTCCCTAGGGCCTCCGTCTAGGGATAGAAATAAATTCTGTTCCTGGAGGGAGGGACCAACCACTTAGCCACTAAGCCAAGGTGGACCTCGTGAGTCACCATCTTGCCCTCTAGCGTGTGTCAAGAAACCTGAGTGACAGTATCTGTGCCTGCCACTCTGAACTGCCACTAGCCCTGTGTATTCTAATCTAGTAAACCTCAGAAGATTAAAACGTCTGCAGCTGTCAGTGTGGTTTTACACAACACTGTATTCAAGATATGGTTATTAAGTTTCTGCTGAGTCCCCATGTAATGATCTCACAGCATCACAGAGTGACCGTTGTCGAGAACTCTGCACCCAACAGCTAAGTTTAAGGATTCATCACCAAAGGGGTTTACACAACGACGCTGTTTCCCTCCTGAAGAACACAAAGCCCTCATAGAATGGTAGTAGTGGAAGACGGACAGAAAGCTCCGTGCTCAGGACGCAGGAGAAGCCCGGCTGTCCAGAGGCCGTGTGGCCTCAGTCCTGCGCCAGGGCCCATCAGGCCTCTCCACCCTAGTGCCTCCCCAAGGCCCAGCCTCCACCTAGGAGGCCCCTGGGTGCTCAGGGGTGCTAACCGCTCTTCTTCCCATGCACAGCTGAAACAGCGACACCTCAAGTGTCCACGTGTAAAACATGTTCCAAGGCCAAGTCAGTGAACCATTTTAATAAGTAAAGAGGTTTGGGCAGCTTCTTCACTTCGAACCCACCATGACTGAAGGCAGTGCTCCTGACATCGGTAACGCAGCCAGTTGCTGATTCCCCAGAAAGCCCCTTATACCCAGCCATTATTGTCAGTGATGACTCATTTTTTTAACATAAAAATATTAGACTGTTTTCCCTGTGATGTCACTACCTCAGCATGTCATCAAGGATGACTTAGAATATTATTTTAGCTATCCTGGATTTTTTTCCCAGGGAATTCGTTTTTCAAGAACAATAGATAGCACCACCTATTTCAGTTTTGCGCTAATGTTTGATATTTGGTGGCTCAATTATACCAAGACCCAGGCCAATTCTACTTCTCCTTTCCTCTTTATTTCTCCTTAAATAAGTTTTTACTGACTGCCTAAGAAAGTCTTCAGCATCAAGCATAAGTCCTGGCTGAGANCCGCGCCAGGGCCCATCAGGCCTCTCCACCCTAGCGCCTCCCCAAGGCCCAGCCTCCACCTAGGAGGCCCCTGGGTGCTCAGGGGTGCTAACCGCTCTTCTTCCCATGCACAGCTGAAAACAGCGACACCTCAAGTGTCCACGTGTAAAACACGTTCCAAGGCCAAGTCAGTGAACCATTTTAATAAGTAAAGAGGTTTGGGCAGCTTCTTTACTTCGAACCCACCATGACTGAAGGCAGTGCTCCTGACATCGGTAACGCAGCCAGTTGCTGATTCCCCAGAAAGCCACTTATACCCAGCCATTATTGTCAGTAATGACTCATTTTTTTAACATAAAAATATTAGACTGTTGGCGTTTTCCCTGTGATGTCACTACCTCAGCATGTCATCAAGGATGACTTAGAATATTATTTTAGCTATCCTGGATTTTTTTTCCAGGGAATTCGTTTTTCAAGAACATTAGATAGCACCACCTATTTCAGTTTTGCACTTATGTTTGATATTTGGTGGCTCAATTATACCAAGACACAGGCCAATTCTACTTCTCCTCTCCTCTTTATTTCTCCTTAAATAAGTTTTTACTGACTGCCTAAGAAAGTCTTCAGCATCAAGCATAAGTCCTGGCTGAGAATAAAGAGAGGTAGAATGACTTTCATTAAGTTTGAAAACCAGCCAGACTCTGATCTTAAAAAGAGAGAAAAGTAAGCAAGAAATCATTTACTTAAGTCTACTCTGACCAAACCCACTTTCGAGGAAGTGATTGTTTCCAAGTGAGGTGTCTTCTGATACCAGGGGTTGGTAAACCCTAGCTGCCCTGTGTGCGAAAAGCTACCTGTTTCTGTATGGCCCATGAGTTAAGAAGGGATTGACAGTTATTAATAATTGAAAAAAATTTCAAAAGAAGAATATCTTGTGACACATGAAAACTGTGTAAAATTCAAGCATCAGTGCCTGTAGATAAAGTTTGATTGAAACACAGCATGGTCAGTTGTTCCCCAAGCACCTAGGATTGCTTTTGTAGCCCTCCAGTGGCAGAGCTGAATAGCTGTGATATAGAGTGTGTGGCCAGAAATATTACCATTTGGCCCTTCACAAAATAAAAGTCAGCATCTGCTCTATTCTCTGCCAGCAAAGGTCCATATAGTCAAAGCTATGGGTTTTCCAGTAGTCATGTATGGATGTCAGAGGTGGACCATAAAGAGGGACCACCAAAGAATTGATGCTTTAGAATTATGGTGCTGGAGAAGACTCTTGAAGAGTCTCTTCGACTGCAAGGAGATCAAATCAGTCAATCCTAAGGGAAATAAACCCCAAATATTCACTGGAAAGTCTGATGCTGAAGCTAAAGCTCCAAGACTTTGGCCACCTGATGCAGAGCTGACTCATTGGAAAGACTCTGATGCTGGGAAAGATTGAGGGCAGGAGGAGAAGGGGGCAGAAGAGGATGAGATGGTTGGATGGCATCGTGACTCAAAGGACATCAGTTTGAGCAAATTCTGGGAGATAGTGAAGGACAGGGAAGCCTGGCATGCTGCAGTCTGTGGGGTCTCAAAGCACTGGACACGACTTTTAGTGACTGAATGACGACTCCATTCTTTGTTAGGTAAGAGTGCTTGGAACTCGCGACCTCAGTAAAAATTATTGCCTCTGTCTCAAAGCAACCACCACCAATGAGGAGGCTTATTTTCATCCAGTCCCCTGAGGCCTCAGCAGGCCCCTTGTGGAGAAATCCTTGATGGCTATGAATTAGTACCCTTGGGAGAACACTCGACAAACCTTACCTGGTCACTGGGCTCGAAGCTCATCTCCTCCTTCTCAGTTTTCATAGCTATTAATTTTGTGTTGCTGGCAGGGTCCGTCTTACTGTCCAGTCGCTCAAGTTTGGGGGTGATTTCTGGTAAACCGATATCTTTAGTATCGTCCTTATCGAGCAGATAGCGAAGTAGTGCATTCTCTTTCTTCTTGGGACTCACTGGCTCCTGCTTGATGGTCGCCTCGGACCCAGGAGCTGTGCTGCTGGCCTCCTGGCTCAGCTCCTTGCCCGTGGCTTCTGCTGTCAGCTTTGCCAAGTCCACAGGGGAGCTGCTGTCCTGCAGGAGTCTGTGCAAAATCTTATGCTTCTCCTTGAGCGAAGTCCCATGTGTTGAACCGGGGCCGGGCAAGCTGCCTGTGGAGTCCTTGTTGGTGTCCGACAGAGAGCTGGGCAGTGGCGAGGGCTCTATCTGGTCGGATTTGGTGGTCAGCAGCTGCAGGAGCTTGGTCTGCCCCTTGCTGTCGAGGAGTCGGCTCTGCCCATCAGGTCTCTCATTGCTCCCAGCAGGAGGCAGCCCGGCCTCACTGGGATCCTTCGGCTCCCCAGGGTGGCAGCTGCTCTCTGCCGGCCCGGCTGGCCCTTCTGGGGGCTCCCCGTAAAGTCCAAAACAGTCTTTGGAGTCTAAGCTCCCCATCTTGCTGAGCTGGGGGGGATTCATATTCACTGGGGAGTTTTGCAGATTGCCCATTTTGAGGTCCGGGGAGGCCAACGATGACCCTAGCGAGACCCCGTGCCCCTCGCTGAGGGCCTGCAGCGCGTTGAGGGAACTGTTGGTGTAGCTATGGCTATTTCCTGTGCTGCTGCAAACTCCCACAGGGGAATGCAAGCTTCCTGCGGGGGAGAACTGACTGGGAGGGATTCGAGGGCTTCCGGCCACCCCGGGGCTCATGCGATGCCTTGGCGAGAGCATGGAGCTGGGCTGTCCTGGATTCAGGCCCGGGCTGCTTTGTGAGGGGCTGTTCATTTTGAGTGCATAGTTACTACCCTGAGGAGTGGTTGCTTGCATGCTCGACACGTGGTTCATTCCCCCGGAACCACCGAACCTGCCCATGGGCATGCCCATCTGTTCTTTTGGGCCGTTCATGGGGAAGTTTATATTGCTACTGAGGGTCATATCCTGACCAGGGTTCCCACTGCACATGGCCGGGTGGGCAGGGCTGCTAGAGCTAATTGGATTCAGTGGCTTCCCCATCGCTTGTCCAGTCAGATCCGGATTCATTACACATACATTCTGCTCTCTGTAAGATGAGGAAAGACATATAAGATAAAAGGGAAGATACTGAGCAAGTTGTTATTAATTTTCAAAGATGAGATTGCTTCATTTCTTTAAAAGAACGGACGACATGGAAGGAAAAGAAAGATAATACTTTGATGAAACCATCTGCAATTATGGGCAAGATTGAACATGCAGCATTTAGGACCAAGAGGGATGTTTTCCAGTCCATTCATTAAGACGTCTGTGGTTTTACAGAGGGAGTTTGTGTTTAAATTTGACTACTACCATATTGACATTGTATTTGCTAGACAAGACATTAGCAGGGTTCCAATTACAAACTATACCTTGCTCATTAACCAGTATGTTATCATGAATAACTGAGAGCTTGTACTGTCTGAAAGAAATGACCCAAGCAAGCATAGCTGTCTTCAATTATTTGCCAGAGATTACAATTCCTAACAAGAGACCCATCTGTGAGCCTGGAGCTTGATGTGGGCTACTTGGCTCAAGATGAATAGTAAACCTTAAGAGGGAAAAAAAAAACCCGCCCCAACTATTCGAAACTCTCCAAGTTTTCGAGCCAGCAAAGTTACCCAAAGTGTTGGGAATTCGGTTACCTGTCTAACAGGTTCCCTGCCTGGGTTCCCCTAGAAGGCCAAGTGAGCGCCTCTCAGACCATATAGGAGGAGCTGCAGATCATCCTTACTCTGGGATCTTACTCCTAACTCACAGGCCACCCCACTCCACTCCTGCACTCAGGGCAGCTTTCTAAGCTGGACAATTTTCCAAGCCCTGTGAGCTTTAATTTACAGCTTGGCAGTCACTCCTGAGTTACCAAATGCGTTCACAAATCCAAACAAAACAGGTTTCACAAATTGTCAAACATCAGCTTTCAGTTAGGGGGGAGCAATCTGGCCCATCTGTAATCACTTTCAGATTGTTTCAGTTCGAGGTCGGATTTATTAAGAGTTGGCAAACAGGGCCGCTTGATTTTAATTTCTAAATAACAAAGTACATAATTGAGAAGTATAATAAAAGGGAACTCTAGAGCAACTTTATATATCTGCTGATAGTACCTCATAAAGTTTTATACAGCACACACATAAATATTTACGTAACTTGAAATGCAATCATTTCCCTAAATTTGTGCTCTAAAACAAGATGGTTTATGATATTTACTTTAAAAATCAACATTCAATTTTCCTCACTTTTATTTTTTGGGGAAATGTTTACTACCTTTCAATTTAAAGTCTAATGCAAAAGGTTAATTTAAAGCTGAGAACAACAATCTAAAATACTCCTTTCTAAGTATATGTATATTTGAAAGTTTCAAATCTGAACGCATGGGAGCAGAAGTCATTCTGTATTCCTGCCCTGGGAAGTGATCTGTTTTCCTCCTCTGATATGACAAGCAGTTATTTCAAAGTTAGTGTGAGCTTGTGTCCTTCTAGTTAGGTTTTAAAATTCATGAGTATTGGGAATTCCCTGGTGGTCCAGTCGTTAGGACTCCCAAGTTTTCACTGGTGAGGGTCTAGGTTCGATCCCTGGTCAGGGAACTAAGATCCCACAAGCTGCATGGCTTGACCAAGAAAAAAAAAAAAAAAGTATTAGTCTTAAGGCTAAAGTTCAAAGTGTAGCCTTAACTCGAATTTCAGTATCCGAAGTTGTTTAGCTTTTAGCCAATAGTTTACTTATTTTTCTCTTTCTTTTTTTTAACTGGATTTGCTACAACATTACTGCTGTTTCTGTTTTGGTTTTTCAGCCATGAGGCATGTGGGATCTTGGTTTCCTAAACAGGGACTGAACTAACCCTACTTCTTGCACTGGAAGTCTTAAACCACTGGACCACCAGGGAAGTCCCAATAACAAATCAATTTATATTTACATGACTGGGGTTGGTCAACAGAAACGTCTACCCAAGCTGACAAGTTCTGGGATAAAATTTGCTTTGGGAACTTGGCTTCCTGAGCTGGGCGGGGTCAGAATGAGGCTTACCTGTGCACCACATGCAAAGATATCACAAGCTGAGGTTCGTTAGTAGTCTGAGATCGGATGAGCTTGCTCTTCGTTTGGGCGGCCACGAGGGTCCCGTCAGACAAGGAAAAACGGTAGATCTGACTGAATGCCAATCCCTGTCTCAGCACTGCAGGCGGGCAAGGAAGCAGAATGCATGGTTAGAAACAAAACTGGGGGTGGGGGCGGGGCTAGACATAATAACAGTAATCAACTTGGTTAAGTTTAATAATTTCCTCCCAGCAGGTTAAAGAGAGTTATAAGTAATACTTTATGACAGAACATTATCCATGATCCATTTTTAAGAGCATATTTATTTTTTTCTCAAGATGCCAATAATTTCAGTATACTGGGTTTTCTTCCCCCCAGAGGAAGTTTTCATCCCCCAACCATGTTCTTTTAAAAATCTTCAGGATCATGGTAAGACAGAGTATAAACAATTTATTACCTCAAAAGAAGTCTGCAACGATTTGTCTGAAACGTTAGGAAGTAATACGGTGTTATAAACAGGATTACCTCTAAAGGGTACAATGTGCCTTTAATTTCTCTTTANAAAAGGTTAATTTAAAGCTGAGAACAACAATCTAAAATACTCCTTTCTAAGTATATGTATATTTGAAAGTTTCAAATCTGAACGCATGGGAGCAGAAGTCATTCTGTATTCCTGCCCTGGGAAGTGATCTGTTTTCCTCCTCTGATATGACAAGCAGTTATTTCAAAGTTAGTGTGAGCTTGTGTCCTTCTAGTTAGGTTTTAAAATTCATGAGTATTGGGAATTCCCTGGTGGTCCAGTCGTTAGGACTCCCAAGTTTTCACTGGTGAGGGTCTAGGTTCGATCCCTGGTCAGGGAACTAAGATCCCACAAGCTGCATGGCTTGACCAAGAAAAAAAAAAAAAAAGTATTAGTCTTAAGGCTAAAGTTCAAAGTGTAGCCTTAACTCGAATTTCAGTATCCGAAGTTGTTTAGCTTTTAGCCAATAGTTTACTTATTTTTCTCTTTCTTTTTTTTAACTGGATTTGCTACAACATTACTGCTGTTTCTGTTTTGGTTTTTCAGCCATGAGGCATGTGGGATCTTGGTTTCCTAAACAGGGACTGAACTAACCCTACTTCTTGCACTGGAAGTCTTAAACCACTGGACCACCAGGGAAGTCCCAATAACAAATCAATTTATATTTACATGACTGGGGTTGGTCAACAGAAACGTCTACCCAAGCTGACAAGTTCTGGGATAAAATTTGCTTTGGGAACTTGGCTTCCTGAGCTGGGCGGGGTCAGAATGAGGCTTACCTGTGCACCACATGCAAAGATATCACAAGCTGAGGTTCGTTAGTAGTCTGAGATCGGATGAGCTTGCTCTTCGTTTGGGCGGCCACGAGGGTCCCGTCAGACAAGGAAAAACGGTAGATCTGACTGAATGCCAATCCCTGTCTCAGCACTGCAGGCGGGCAAGGAAGCAGAATGCATGGTTAGAAACAAAACTGGGGGTGGGGGCGGGGCTAGACATAATAACAGTAATCAACTTGGTTAAGTTTAATAATTTCCTCCCAGCAGGTTAAAGAGAGTTATAAGTAATACTTTATGACAGAACATTATCCATGATCCATTTTTAAGAGCATATTTATTTTTTTCTCAAGATGCCAATAATTTCAGTATACTGGGTTTTCTTCCCCCCAGAGGAAGTTTTCATCCCCCAACCATGTTCTTTTAAAAATCTTCAGGATCATGGTAAGACAGAGTATAAACAATTTATTACCTCAAAAGAAGTCTGCAACGATTTGTCTGAAACGTTAGGAAGTAATACGGTGTTATAAACAGGATTACCTCTAAAGGGTACAATGTGCCTTTAATTTCTCTTTAAACTAATACATAGTAAATATTATATAAAACTTATGACACTGAATAGATCCTCTGAATATTCATCTTGAAGTTACAAACTATTTAATCCATTATATCATAATACCATTCCTCAATTTTTTTTCTCAGTGTGTAAGACATATTATTTCTGTGGTCAGCACAACAGGAAGTAAAACATAAACAACCAGAGGGATCTTTTCAGAGAAAAAAGAAGGCTAAATAGAAAACGGAAATAATAAAAGCACAACTCTGAGTGACATGGAATTGGTTTAACATCTGGATAATGACATCAGTTATTTCCATTTTCAGGACTACAGCAGAAAACATAACACTAGGCTAAAATAATCTCTCTTGAAATTTCAGATTTATCTTTAAAGCAACTGCATTTTAAAGCTGTCAAATACTGCATATTAAAAAAAAGAAAATTTGATTCGGCCACATGGTTTAGTTACCTTTACCTTCTAAGCCATTTTAAGATGACTGCCATTTTTTACCACATAATCCTCAGCACAAATTTTGTGGGTGGAATAGTCAGTCCCAAAGTGACCAAGAACATTCATCATTCCACAAAATTACCGAGACACACACACACACACACACA